>JAOEGL010000042.1:0-288830 GCA_034509955.1 Urosaurus nigricauda | reverse complement strand
CCAAAAAGTCTAAATAGCTAAATAACATCAGTAGCAACACATTGTCAAAACATTCCTTAGTGTTAAAGTTACAAAACTTGTATTTGTAACTATACATTCTCCTGGAGAACAGGAGAAGTCCCAGAAGACTGGAGGAGGGCAAACGTTGTCCCCATCTTCAAAAAGGGGAAAAAGAGAATCACAACAATTATCGTCCATCAATACCAGGAAAGATTCTGGAGCAGATCATTAAATAGTGAGTCTGTGAATATCTAGACGATAATTCCATAATAACAAAAAGTCAACATGGGTTTCAGAGAAACAAGTTATGCCAGACAAACCTGATCTCTTTTTTTGATAAAGTTACCAGCTTGGTATGAAAGGAATGCTGTGGATATAGTATATCTTGATTTCAGTAAGGACTTTGACAAGGTTCCCCATTACATTTTTGCAAACAAGCTTGTAAAATATGGGCTAGACAAGTTAACTATTACATGGATTTGTAATTGGTTGACCAGCTGAACCCAAAGAGTGTCATGACCAGCCTAGTGGAGGATTTGGAGGATGAGGATAAGGTCGTGGCTACTCAGGTGCAGGAGCAATCTGAGGCCCTGCCAGATCCCAGCTCTGTTCCTCCAGCCCCAGTGATTGAGGATAAGCAAGACCTGAGCTCTATGGGGTCTCCTCTAGAGGCTCAGCAGTCTAGGGTTGCTCCAGAGGAAGAACCAAGCATTCAGGTCCCTTCCTTCAGCCAAAGGAGAGCTGAAAAGGCTTGCTTATGGATCATGTCTGCTTTTATCATGTCTGCTTTTATCTGCAGCTGTAGTTTATTTGTAATATTGGCAGTGTTTTAAATAAAATCTAATCAAATCAAATCTCACATTTCAATTGTATCTTTCTGCAGTTTGTATTTTAATTTTATAGACTTTTTCAATACAAAGGACTTGAATTTAGATAAAAACTAGAAAAATCTAAAAGTGTTCTTTAAGAAAGGAAATAAGGATGATTTTAAGCACAGAAGACATGAGCTTGGGGAAAGTTTATTCTTTGGGTGTGAAATTAAAAAGGATGCTGCTATACAACTAACTTCCTTTTTATTATGGGAGAATTTTTGGGATGAGAAGGGTAAGTTTATGCTAATCAGACACTATTCTCTAAAGAGCTGACAAAATCAACCAATAGATTTATAGAAGGACAAATTTGGTGGGGTAGTGATTTCAGTGGGGCTATGACAAAGTGGAAATTCATATATAGTAGAATGCATATACTGCCTAAGGAATTAACTAGTGATCTAAAGACTGATGTATACACAGAGTTATCACCATAATGAAAGGGACTGCAATCCCTTCCTCAATACTGTACCTTTACTGTCTTCCTCTGCAAGAACATATTACTTTTTGCTGCCCCAAAAGTATTTAATGGGTAAAATATAGACAGATTGAATTATTTCTTCATGCAGACTATTTTCCTTTAATTTGAATTTGGAACACTTTCAAAACTCAGGATAAAGATTTAAATAGAGAGGTCATATATTACTTTTAAATGAGTATCTTGTTCTTTAAATTATACAGCAGACAGTGGACATTATTTCATAGTAATTGCACAGCTGATACAGCTCGGGCAATTATTGGAAACAAGCATATGGCATATAGAAAGGTATTTTGATACAAAAGTGAAATTGGCTGTGGGGGAAAAGGATTGAATACACTTAAAAATAAGAAGGAATACTAATTAGTCATAAAAGCAGCAGGAAGAGCCATGTCAATAGAAAGTGTATCAATATTTAAATTTCTTAGGGAGCAACTAGAATAAAAAACATTTGGTTAAAAGAGCTCTCAAGTACTGTATGTGAAACAAAAGAATTTTGAAAAATACAAAATGGATAGGTCAGAGGAGTAAAAATTTATGACAACTTTTAAGATATGAGACTAAAAACATTTCCCCCTTTCTTTGTCCAGAAAAATGGAAATTCGGGGCAAAATATAGGGGGAAATACCTATTCTAATGCCTTTAGGAATCCCAGGCAGAGGTATATAACCTGTGGCCCCCAAAAGGTGTTCAATGTCCCATTACACCCCCACTCTCCTGGTTCCACATCGTTCCCCCTTGAATTTCTCTTCCCTTCTTCTCTTCCACTCTCTCTCTCTCTCTCTCTCTCTCTCTTTTCTCATACAGACACCAGGGAGCTTTCTAGATTGGCAGGAAAGGGAGACATGAAGTTGTCTTTTCCTTAATGCTTAGCAGCTACACTGCAAGCCCCAGGTGTGTAATAAAAAGGCATAGGGCAGCTACATTGAGAGGGTGTGGGGACAACTTATCTGAAGTCTTTTCTGTTGCTCAGCAACTACATTGGAAGCTATCAGGATACTAGAAACACAGGTGGAGCAGCTGCACAGGTGGCAATGAACGGGGCTTTGGGCCGCACTGAACCTTTAATTTTTGTTGTTGTTGTTGTTGCTGGCTGCGAACTGCGCAGTTGCACCGCTACATCATACAAGCAATTGTATTGCCAGCTGAGAACTGCGCAGTTGTGCAAGTATATCACGCATGAACTGTGCTGTTATGAAGATCTGTCAAATTAGCATTCTGGTTTTGCTTCCCTTTTTTAAGTGCACAGTGCATCGGTGCACCATGAATGAACCCCTTTATTTTATGATAATAGTTATTATTATTATTATTATTATTATTATTATTATTATTATCACCCCACCCCTTTGAGATCAATTGAGATGGCTTACACATTAAAATACTATTACATCCATAAAACAAACTGCATCCCTCCCCCCCCTTAAAAAGATATTAAATCTGTTACAATTTAAGTTTATGAACAAACTTCTTTATTTGATGAATGAACTGTCATTTTATGCACAGTTGCATAACAGTTAAAGCATCCCAGAGTCCCTACTGCTCAAGTCTAGGGTTTGGATTAGAGCTGGAGCTAGGGTTTGGGAGCTTAAAAAAACTGCACAGTTGCACTGCAGCATGTAGACGCAGCTGCACTGTTACACCCTTTTTAAAAAGAAGCTGGGAAAAGCAGGTCCTTTTTAAAGCTGTTTTTCCCCCACTAAAATGCAAAAGAAGTGTGGTCATGCCAAACTTTCAGTGTGGGTCATCTAAAGGCTACACTTTCATGCAGGCATGAACACACCCCTTTTTGCCAGTCTAGATCAGCCCCATGAGTCCATCAGACCTAAGCAGCAAAGAACAAGTTTTCTATAATATGGGCAATGGTGCAGTCTCCACTTTTCCTCCAGAGATCTTCTGACAGATTATTCATTCCTCACTGGAAAGAGTGACCAGTGTCTGTGAGAGAGGGTTTGTGTGAATAAAAGTAAAATTATTATGTTTTGTATAGTAAATTTAAAATATTCAGGCAGTCATAAATTTGCTAAGTTTATTTGTTTTGCTTTTTTTTAAAAAAATTTGATTTTATGGCCATCATTTATTTTCCTCCCTTGCATAGAGTCTGCTTTTAAAAGCAGATTGCTCAGAGAGAGTCTGGTGGGCAAACAGAATGATGGTCTAGTAATATCAAGAAATTTCAATTATTTATAATAGTGTTCCAGCAGAACATGTTGACCTTGGAAAGAACTTTGTCAGAATGTTTTCCCCAAACTTCAGGCGAAGGTATTGAGAATCTTTTGAATTCCAGTCTTTGCAGTATTTGATTTCCTAAGAACGTGGCACACTACCATTCCATGGTGGTGGGATTGTGTGCTTCTGTGAGGCAAGAGGTAGGGTCTCCCAAGTCAGACAGACTTTTGTTGAGACTAAGGAGTTTATCACATGGGAGGAATTTCTCTCGATTGCAAATGGAGCCAATTTGCAAATACGTGAATTCACTAGTTTAGCGAATTTACATGAAATCTGATTGCATTCAGAATGCATTCAGAATGACTTCCCATTTCCCAAAAATGACCGCCCATTGCCCAAAATTGCATGAGATACTCTAATACTCAATTACGGATTGAGTTCAGAATGACTTCCCATTGCCCAAAATTGCATGAGATACACTCATTCACAATAACGTGAAACATCATGATTGCATTTGGACTGCCATTGCATTATACCCCCAAATTCCGTCGTATCATAAACTCCTAAATGTGCCATACAGCTACTGGGCCACAGTAGTAGTGGAGGGTGACACACTGGCAGAGGGTCTCTGGTAGAAAATGGCAGTGGCAGCATAGCTAACATTTGTTAGTACTGCATAGAAGGAGGCATAGGAAACCCTTTTTGAATGACTTTTACTGTGGACTCTTTCAGACATCAGGAATTGGAAGTATAATCTAGGGTCAATCCGAACACAATCATAGAGTTTGACGTTATTGCGAATTAAAGCTTCGCATGCAATTTCAGGCAAAAGGGAAGTCAATTCGAACGCAACCATGGGTTTCACGTTATTGCGAATTAAAGCTTTGCACGCAATTTCGGGTAAGGAGGGGTCATTTTCAGGAAATGATTCCAGGGGCGCCAAGGTTGACTCAGCCTTCCATCCTTTCATTGGCCAGTACAATGAGTACCCATCTTGTGTGTGTGTGTGTGGGGGGGGGGGGCAATTGGCCTACAGACTGCAAACTACTTAGAGAGTGCTGAGTTCACTGATAAGCAGTATAGAAATATATGTGCTATTGTTATATGTCACTGAATACTAAATTTAAGATTGTCCATGTCATCATATTTCCAGTGTCTGCAAAAGCTGGACAATGAAGAAAACAGATAGGAAGAAAATCAACTCATTTGAGATGTGGTGCTTGAGGAGACTGTTGAGGGTATCTTTGATGGCCAAAAAGACAAATAAATGGGTCCTAGAATAAATCAAGCCTGAATGACAAGATGACTAAATTAAGCCTGTCATACTTTGGCCACATCATGAGAAGGCATGACTCATTAGAAAAGAAATTAGAATCATAGAATCATAGAGTTGGAAGAGACCACAAGGGCCATCCAGTCCAACCCTCTGCCATGCAGGAACTCCCAATCAAAGCATACCCCACAGATGGCCATCCAGCCTCTGTTTAAAGGCCTCAAAGGAAGGAGACTCCACTACACTCCAAGGGAGTGTGTTCCACTGTCGAACAGCCCTTACTGTCAGGAAGTTCCTCCTAATGTTGAGGTGGAATCTCTTTTCCTGTAGCTTGCATCCATCATTCCAGGCCCTAGTCTCTGGAGCAGCAGAAAACAAGCTTGCTCCCTCCTCAATATGACATCTCTTCAAGTATTTAAACAGGGCTATCATATCACCTCTTAACCTTCTCTTCTCCAGGCTAAACATCCCCAGCTCCCTAAGTCGTTCTTCATAGGGCAAGGTTTCCAGACCCTTCACCATCTTAGCTGCCCTCCTTTGGACACACTCCAGTTTATCCACATCCTTTTTGAATTGTGGTGCCCAGAACTGGACACAGTATTCCAGGTGGGGCCTGACCAAAGCAGAGTAGAGTGGCACTATTACTTCCCTGGATCTAGACAATATACTGATCTAGACACTATAGTGCTTTAAAAGGTAATGGGAAGTAGAAAGAGAGGAAGACTTCATCACAGATGGATGGACTGAATCAAGAAAGCCAAGGCCCTGTTTCCAAGACCTGAGCAGAGTGGTTGAGATGTGGAGGTCTCTCATTATTGAGGCTGCCATAACTTGAAGTTGACTTGACAGCAACAAGAAAGCAATGATTGGGCAATCCTTCAAGATTCTGCTGATGTTTTTACAATATATCCTCTTTTATAAGCTCTTTAGAGAATAGTGCTTAATTAGTATTAATTTTTTTAACATTCAGAATAGTTTTTTTTGAAACAACTATAAATGACATCTTTACAGAACACAAACCTATGTCCTCACATATCCTCACTTTATACCCTACTTACATATTATTAGGTGTCATCCCAGTGGCTTTGGAGCATACAGGGACATATCTAATTTGACACATTGGCATGATTTATTTCCCTTTGGGGTGCCTAGCTTCTGCAGTTATGGAAATGTTTCCATGTGCTAGATACTGGTCTTCTGTTTTATTGAAAGAAAAAATAATGAAAGGTTAATTTAATGGCCGTCCTGTGTTTCAGTCCTAAGATATAAGATACACAAATTTAGTAACAGATGGAAGAGAGGCTCCTGTACCTCAGAGTCAAGGACTTTCCTGCCTCCAGAGTGCTAAGACTGAGGTGTGTGGATGGTGTTATCATGTAATAAAGCATCAAATCACTTGGATTTTGATTATAATTTGCATACTATGTATGAAGATAAACTAAGGCATCTAAAAGATACTTTATTATTTTGAATTCAGAAGACTCCTTTAATCTTGCTGTTATGGAAAGGAGCCTGCTTGCAGCTGTTTCCTGGGATTCTGGACTTCTGTAGCACCAGATTTAGTTACAGGGCCTGCATATACAGTCAGCCCCCAGTATCCACGGATTCATTATCCATGGCGTCAACCATCTACGGCTTGAAAATCCCTTCAAGTATTAAAAAATATATAGGTTCCAAACCATGATTTTGCCATTTTATATAAAACTACCGTTTTACTATACCATTGTATTTAATGGTACCCACGGTGGGTGTGTACGTCCTGGAACCAAACTCTAGCAGATACCAAGGGCCCATTGTACCTGAATCCATCTCCAGAATCATCAGACTGGCTCATTTTCCTCTCCTGTGCCTTTTGAGTAAGCACAGCAACAAGCACCTCATGCCTCCGCTAAAGGTGTGAGCAAACATTTTGTGTACAAGGGTCACACACAGTGCCAAGTGGTAAATCAGAGGACAATTTCATATACATGCATATAGACAGACACACATCCTCCCCTCCCTCCCCAAAACTGATCCAGTTCACCATGATCCAAAACACAATGCAGACCCAGTTTGAGACCACTTTAATTGCCATGATTCATAGACTCATAGAATCATAGAATCATAGAGTTGGAAGAGACCACAAGGGCCATCAAGTCCAACCCCCTGCCATGCAGGAACTCCCAATCAAACACTGTCAAACAGCTCTTATTGTCAGGAAGCTCCTCCTAGTGTTGAGGTTGAATCCCTTTTCCTGCAATTTGTATCCATTCTTCCACGTTCTAGTCTCTGGAGCAGCAGAAAACAAGCTTGCTTCCTCCTCAATATGACATCCATTCAAGTATTTAAACAGGGCTACCATACCACCTCTTAACCTTCTCTTCTCCAGGCTAAATATCCCCAGCTCCCTAAGGCGTTCCTCATAGGGCATGGTTTCCAGACCCTTCACCATCTTAGTTGCCCTCCTTTGGACATGTTTCTCCACATCCTTTTTGAATTTTGGGGCCTAGAACTGGATGCAGTATTCCAGGTGGGGCCTAACCAAGGCAGAATAGAATTTTAGTCATTTAACCTCCTCTATCAGAGAGATTTGGTACCACAATAAACTACAATTCCCTGGATTCCCTAGCACTGAGCCAGGGCAGTTAAAGCAGTCTCAAACTGGATTATTTCTGCAGTGTGTTTTGGACCCATGGAAAGCTTTAATCCTGGTGTTCATCCATTGATCCTTGGCAGGACTGCAGGTGGGGTGGGGAGCAAGGGGCTTCATCCTCCATCCCACCCAACAATTCTTGAGAAGAATAAAGTTTCACATTTTGAAAAATTCCACCAAGTTCATTTAAGGGGGCAACAGGGACCCCCACCTCCAACAGCTGGCCTCATGTATGGTTTGGTTTGGTCTGTGCTGAGAGACTGGATTAATACAAGCAACTATGGCTGCATCCGCACGGCGGAAATAATCCAGTTTGACACTGCTTTAATTGCCATGGCTCAGTGAGATGGAATTCTTGGTAGTTTTGTGAGGCAGATGGCATTCTCTGTTGGAGAGCACACAACTACATCTCCCAGAATTCCATAGCATTGAGCCATGGCTTTTAAAATGGTGTCAAAATTAATTATTTCTGCCGTGTGGATGCAGCCTTTGTGTCCTGAGTTCTCAACTATGTGTAAACTTTTCTCCTTTTCAAACTTTTCTTGTCATGTCAGACAGTGGGTCTGACTCAATATCTTTTATCTGCAGAAGAAAAAAACTCCAGACCTTGAGAAACAACTTATAATAGAGCATACCTTTAGAGTACCTTTAAAACAGGGCACAGAAAGATTTCTTGTGTTTGGGGATCAGGGACTGAGAAATTGTTCATTGTCCATATGGCTTAAAAAGTATATGTGTGTCGGGTGGGGTGGGAGATATTCAACATTAAAACTACCAGTGTGGTCATATGGCATGTTTAATTTTAAAAAACAACAACAACAACCTAGCAGTGCATTCTTACAAACAGTATAGAGAGAGGTGCTGCAGTGCCTTTGCAACTTTTTAAAGGAAAGAAAGAAATTGGCAGCATGAGCTTTCAGAGACTAAAGGCCCCTTCCTCAGATGCATCTAAGAAAGCAGACTTTAGTCTAGGGAAGCTCGTGCTGCCAACTTCTTCCTTTCAGTGAGTCTCAAGATCTCTCTTCATATGGATTCTACAGACTCACACGGCGGCTAAATCTTTGATTTCCTATAAACAGTTGAACACGGAGCAGAGCAGGAGCTGCTCTCTAGTTCAGCTCCAGTTGAAAGCCCTGTTGCACATTTCCAGAGAGTGGCTGAAAGCGCCACCACAACCAAGATTCATGATCAGTTTAAAAATAAAAGAAAAAATCTTCGCAGCCTAGACTTTTCCTGCTAGGGTCAAGTTTGGGATGCTGCTAGTATTTTTGACATGGCACAGGTTCTCTAGATAGCCTCTCTCCTGGCACATCTACAAAGGGCTCATTGCTTTCATTCATCCAAGCCTGGAGATCATAAAATCACAGAGTTGGGAAAGACCTCAAGAGTTATCCAGTCCAACCCCCTTCTGCCATGCAGGAACTCACAATCAAAGCTCCCCTGACAGATGGCCACCTGGCCTCTGTTTAAAGACCTCCAAAGAAGGAGACCCCACCACTCATTAAGGGAGCATATTCCATTGTCAAACAGCTCTTACTGTCAGGAAGTTCTTCCTAATGTCTAAGTGGAATCTCTTTTCTTGCAGTTTGCATCCATTGCTCCAGGTCTTATTCTCTGGAGCAACAGAAAACAAGCTTGCTCCATTCTCAATGTGACACCCCTTCAAATACTTAAACAGGGCTATCATGTCACCTCTTAACCTTCTCTTCTCCAGGCTAAACATACCTAGCTCCCTAGGTTGCTTATCATAGGGCACAGGGTTCTTGCAAAATATTGCACTTCTGGCTCTTGTTTGAATTAAGCAAGGGGCTTTTTGCTTCAAGTGTGGATGCTTAACATGGATTAGTACCTTCCTTTTTGGAATTAACATAGAATCAGAGAATCACAGAGTTGGAAGAGACCACAAGGGCCATCCAGTCCATCCCCCCTGCCATGCAGGAACTCTCCATCAAAGCATACCCGACAGATGGCCATCCAGCCTCTGCTTAAAGACCTCCAAGGACTGAGACTCTACTACACTCTGAGGGAGTGTGTTCCAAGGCCGAACAGCCCTAACTCCTAATATTGAGGTGGAATCTCTTTTCCTGGAGCTTGCATCCATTGTTCCGGCTCCTGTTCTCTGGAGCAGCAGAAAACAAGTTTGCTCCCTCTTCAATATGACATCCCTTCAAGTATTTAAACAGGGCTGCATCACATACACAACTGAAGAGGAGAGCATAGTAGTAGTTAAGTGGCCTTGAGTGGATCTTGACCCATGGGGACCCTGGGGACCCCCCCCCCCCCCAGAACAAGGCATCTCCAAGACTCCCTGTCCTCCACTGCTTTGCTCAAGTCCTCAAAATTCATATCTGTAACCTCCTTAATAGAGTTCATCTTAATAGAGTCCATCTAGTAGCATGTGGCCTTCCTTTCTGTCTACTGCCCTCCACCTTTCCTAGCCTTATTGTCTTTTTCCAATGACTCGTGACTTCCCATGATGTGCGAAAAGTAAGACAGCCTTAACGTGGTCATTTTGGCTTCCAGGGTGAGTTCCGGCTTGATCTGCTCTAGGACCCATTTCTTTGTCCTTTTGGTCACCCCTTGGGCCCTGAGCCCCCTCCGCCAGCCCCACATCTGGCATGAACTGGTTTTCTTCCCTGTCCTATTTCCTCCCCTCTCCCAGACCTGGCCATGGGGACCAGGGGCAGATTCAAAAGATAGAAAACGACTCTCTAACAGCTTTAGGGGACTGGAATGGGGTAGTAAACTGAGGAGGGAGCAAGCTTGTTTTCTGCTGCTCCAGAGAACAGGACCCGGAACAATGGGTGCAAGCTGCAGGAAAAGAGATTCCACCTCGACATTAGGAGGAACTTTCTGGAGTCTCCCTCCTTGGAGGTGTTTAAGCAGAGGCTGGATGGCCATCATCTGTCAATGGGGATGCTTTGATGGAGAGTTCCTGCATGGCAGAAGAAGGGGGCTGGACTGGATCAGGGCCCTTCTTGGGGTTTCTTCCAGCTCTAGGATCCTATGAAATATTTCAAAGGCGGGAGGGGGGGGGGCTTCCTTTGGGGCAGGTTCGCTCAGGAGAGAGACCCAGCGCCTTCCTCCTTTCTAATCCTCCTCCTCCTCCTCTTCTCTTCCCCCTCTTCTTCTCTTCCTCTTGCTAATTCTAACCCTCTTCCTCCCGGCACCCGCCGCTTCTTCAGCTCCTTTGCTTGAGCGGCTGCCGGCGGAAAAGAGCCTGCTCTTCCTCCTCCTCGGTCTTTTCTTCTTCCTCTTCCTCCTCTTCCTCCCCCTCCTCTTTCTCTTTCTCTTCTTTCCCCCCTCGGATCGTCTTCCCTTTCCTCTTCTCCCTCCTGCTTCTATTCTTCTTCCCCTTCCCTTTCCTGCTTGTCTTCCTCCTCCTCCTCCTCCTCCTCCTCCTCCTCCTCCTCCTCCTCCTCCTCCTATTTCTCCTCCTCTCCTTTCCTCTCTTCTAACCCTCTTCCTTCCCCCTCCTGCCTCTCTTCTTCCTCCTCCTCTTCTTTCTCTCCCTCCTTTTTCCTCCTCCGAAGCTTCTTTCCCTTCCAAGCTTCTATTCTTCTTCTGCCTCTTCCTCTTCCTCCCCATTCCTCCTCCTTCTGGTCTTTCCCTTTCCCTTCTTGTCCCCCTCCTCTTCCTCCTTCGGATCCTCTTCCTCTCCCCCTCCTGCTTCTCTTCTTCCTCTTCCTCCTTCCCTTCTCCTCCTCCTCCTTCTTCCTCCCTTTTGTTTTTGGAGGGCGAGCAAGCGAGAGAGGCGCCGGCGCTGCCTTCTCCTTCTTCCTCGGGGAGAGCCAGGGATCCGGGGAAGGCATCCCCGAGGGCTCCAGGGATCCTGCCCTGGCCCTCCTTCCTTCCTGAAAGGAGCGGGGCCAGAGCCTGCCTCCTTCCCGAGGAAGAAGGAGAAGAAGAGGCCGAGGAGGAGGCCCTTCGGGGGCCAGGGATGCGCTGCTCTGCTGCTGCTCCCCTCGTTCCCGGGGAAGGACGGGCTCCCGGCCCCTTCTAGCCCCCGGGGCTCCCTGGCTGCCTCCTTCCCTTCCTTCCCTTTTTCTTCCCTGGCTTTCCTCTTTTTCATGCTTCCTCCCAAACGCGGCTTCTAGTCCGGGAAGGCTGGGCGCTTCTCCTTCGCCGGGAATGTCCTTGGAGAGGCGGACGGCGCGGTCTCTGGGAAAACGGCCGCAGCGCTTCCTCCTCCTCCTCCTCCTGCTGCAAGGTAACCCCCTTCCTTCCTTCCTTCCTTCCTTCCTTCCTTCCTTCCTTCCTTCCTTCCAGGCCTTTCTTTTTCATTTTATTTCGGCATCGCTTCCCCAGAAGCCCCCCGGCCCCAGAGAGAGGGGGATCCGTCGGGAGAGAGCGGCCGGGCGGCCTCCTTGGCGGAGAAGGGAAGGGACGCGCTCCGTCCGAGGAGATCCCTGGGGGGCCCTCTTTAGACGTCCCTCCCCACCGCCCCAGGGGTCTTCCTCCCGGGATTCTCCCCTCCGGGCCCCGATCGGGACCCCCCCTTCTCTCCCCGGTCCACCTTCTGCCCCCCGAGTCCGAAAGAAGGGTGGGCGCATCTGCCTCATTGTTCCCTGCGGACGGAGGCTGCTGCTTCTGCTGCTGTTATTACTATTGTTACTATTATTACTATTAATATTATTATTTTATTGCAAAACACAAAACAGCACACAGATTCAAAAAGTTGCAGTTAAAAGCATAGAAAAGTGGGCCTTGAAATGGAATTAAACTATAGTGTTTGAAATGCATGGCTCCTTTAAAAAAGAAAATGCAATCGAAAATGCTGTCTTGAAGCATGTCTTGAATGGCTTGAAGGTACACAACAACAACAACAACAACAACCTCTTCTCTTTCTTCTTCTTCTTTTCCTCCTCCTCCTCCTTATTATATGTCACTCCCCCCCGAAAAAAATTGGGACGCAAAGTGGCTTACAAATGAAAACAACAACAACATAAACATGTATTGTAGTTTTTACCTTGTATTTTTTTAATTGTTGTAACCCGCTCCGATTGGTTGACAGAGGAGTGGGCTATAAATAAATAATAATTATTATTATTTAGAATTTGATGAACATAATGTTTAAAATTCATTCCTCAAAGTAGGAAATGCAATTTTGTTGTTGCTGTTGCCGCTGCTGCTGTTGTCTGTTTATATCCCGCTTCTCCCCTAAAAAGATACAAATTAAAAACGTACAAAAATGAGCCTTAAAATGGAATTAAACGACTATAGTCTTCATAATGCATTACTCCTTAAAAGAATAAAATACAACTACTGTTGCTGTTTTTATTGTTATGGTATTTTTATTCCAAGTGGCTTGCAAATTTAAAAAAAATGATGCAATTAAAAACATTTGAAAGTGGGCATTAAAATGAAATTAAACTAGCACAGTACTTAAAATAAAATACATGACTTGTTAAAAGAATAAAATCATCATCATCATCATCATCATCATCATCATTTCACTTTTTCCTTCCAGACTGGGGACACAAAGTGACTTACACATAAAAACACACACGATACTATTAAAAACGTACAAAAGTGAGCCTTAAAATAGAATTAAACTTGCATAGTATTCAAAACGCACTAACTCCGAAAAGAATAAAATGCAATTTAAAATGTTGTTGTCGTTGTCGTTGTTATTTCCTGCTTTCTCCCCAAAATTGGGACCCAAAGCGGCTTGCAAATGAAAAACAAAACAAGACGATACAATTAATACATTACAAAAACAGGTCTTAAAAATGGAATTAAACTACCATATAGTATTCATAGTGCATGACTCCTTAAAAAAATCAAATGCAATTCTTGTTGTAGTTTTTATTGTTGTAATTTTATCTCACTTCCCACCCAAAATTGGGACTTAAAGTGGCTTACAATTTTTTTAAATAAAACCTATACAATTAAAAGCATTCAAAAGTGGGCAATATAGAATGGGATTAAACTAGAGTAGTATTTTAAATGTATTTAAATGTATTTTAAAATGTATTTAAAATACTGAAAGAATAAAATGCAATTTAGGCTGCGTCCACACTAGGGAAATAACCCGGTTTGGCACCGCTTTGGTCTCATCAATTGCTATGGAATTCTGGGAGTTGGAGTTTGTTGTGGGGTCCAGAGCAGAGCTCTGCTCTGGACCCCACAACAAACTCCAACTCCCAGAATTCCATAGCCTTGAGCTAAGGCCATTAAAGCGGTTCCAAACCGGGTTATTTCCCTAGTGTGGATGCAGCCTTAGTTTCCTATTGTTGCTGTTGCTGTTGTTGTTATATTGATATCCCGGTTTTTACTCCAAAATCGAGTCACAAAAAAGCGACTTGCAAATGAAACAAACCGATGGCCTTAAAATGGATTGAGATTGGTCTGGTATTTAAAAAAGAATGCAATGCGAAAGATTCAAAGGCAATTAGAAAGAGAAACAATCTCTTGTCTTGCAAAAAGGAGGTGAGGGGACTCGGGTCCCAAACACACTGCAGAAATAACTCAGTTTGAGACCGCTTTAACTGCCCTGGCTCAATGGATAGGGAATCCTGGGAACTGTAGTGAGAAATTTAGCCTTCTCTCTGTCAGAGAGAGCTCTGGGGCCACAATAAAAATTACAGTCCACATAACTCCCCAGCATTGAGCCAGGGCACTTAAAGCGGTGCCAATCCGGATTGATTGTGCAGCAAGCGGATGCAGCCCTAGCCTTGAGCCGTGGCAGTTTGAATTGGTGTCAGCCCGGATTGTTTGTGGAGTGTGGGATGTAGTCTATGGAATTGTGGGGATCGTACCTGGTTGGGACCCCCGAGGTGCGTTTAATGCGGTGCCAATCCGGATTATTTCTGCAGTGCGAAGGCAGCCTGGTTTCTTTCAGCAAAAGGAGCACCCGTTTGCAAACGCTGACCGTTAACAAAAAATTAAAAGAGAGTTAAAAAAAACACACAACTGTTTTAACAACAACAACAACAACAACCAGAATAACATTGCCTAAACTTTGTACACAAGGGACACTTCTGATCCAGGCACAACGGATTTAAAAGAAAGGGTTTAAGTAGGAGTGAATTAGTCAAGTACAGTAGTTGAGTTTCCTAGAGAGGGGGTCGGTGGGTCTCCGTCTCAAGGCGCTCTCCTTGGTGCTGAAGCTGCATCCGCGCTGGAGAAATAATCAAGTCACTCTTCAGTTCCCAGCAAAGCCATGGAAACCCACGGGGTGGTCTTGGGTGGGTCACACTCTCTCAGCCTCAGGGGAAATCATAAAGCTGAAATCATAAGAGCCAACCCCCTACCAATGGCAAGCCCCCTCTGATGAAACTTGCCACACACGCAAAAAGCCCATGGCCTCAGGGTCACCATAAAAATGGAAATGACTTGAAGGCATATAAGAATAAGATACACAAACACAAGGCAAACCTATTGTGCGGTTTTCTTGGCCAGATTTATTCTGAGGGGGTTGGCCCGAGACCGAGAGAGTGTGACTTGCCTAAGATTTCCCCCAGTGGGCTTTATATCTCAGCTGGAAACTGAACCTTAGTCTCCAGAGTCCAAGTCCAACACTCAAATCATAACTCTGTGATGCCCAAACTCTGGCCTTCCAGGTGTTTTGGACTTCAGCTCCCAGAATCCCAGACCACTAGCTAAGATGGCTGAGGCTTCTGGGAACTGAAGTCCAAAACGCCTGGAGGACCAGAATTTGGGAATCACGGTAGGCCACCTTTGACTCCCAGCACATTTTTATGGGCCTTCCTTGGCCTTTTGTGAACTACCTCCCCCTTGCAAGGTAAAGGAACCCCCTGAAAAGGTACTGCTCCAGCCAGGGTCCTCCTTTTGGTCCTCTCCTTGGGAGGCAAGGTGACGCAATGGCCGCTCAGGAGGGAAAAGAGACTGGGGGGGGGGTCCCCCTGGGCACCACCAACTCCCCCTTCCATCCTCCCCATCCTCCAAAGCCCCAGAACAGTGGGGAAGCCTAAGGGCCAGGGGTCCTGGAGGGCTGGCTGGCTGAATAATGGGGTGCCTTCTCAGAGTGACCAGATGTCACCACTTCAAAGGAGGACAAGGCACCCACAAACATAAAATCTTCCATTAAATGGAGGACATGAACCCAATGAAAGCTTGAAACATTCATAGAAATTAAATTCATTCCATAGGGTTGATTCACAGCTACAATGCAGATATTGTGTTTTATTATGTGCTGAACCATATTTTCCTGATGAACTTTGTTGTTGTTGTTGTTAGCTGCCCTCCATCAGTTCGGACTTTTGGCAACACTAGACATCTCCAAAAATCCCTATCTTCCACTATCTTCCCAGATCCTGCAAGCCCTTGCCCATAGCCAGCCTGATTGAGTATATCCATCTGGTCTGTGGTCTGCCTCTCCTACTTTTCCTAATATTATTGTTTTTTCTAGTGATCCCTGCTTTCTCATTCTGTGGCCAAAGTATGATAGTCTCAATAATCTTTGCTTCCATGGAGAGCTCTGGTCTGACCTGAGCAAGAACCCATTTGTTTGTTTTCTTGGGTGTCCATAGTATCCTAAGTACTCTTCTCCAGCACCACATTTCCAATGAGTTGATTTTCTGCCTGTCGGCTTCCTTCACTGTCCAGCGCTCACATCCATACATGGTAATTGGAATATAGTGGCCTGGATGATTCTGACTCACTTGTATGTCTTTGCTCTTCAGTAGCTTTTCCAGTTCTTTCATAGCTGCCCTTCCCATTCCTAGTCTTCTTATTTCTTGACTGCAGTCTCCATTCTGGTCAATGTTTGACCCTAGATATGAGATTTCTTTAGCTAATTCAGTTTCCTCATTGTCTAGACTGAATTTGTGTATTTCTTCTGTGGTCATTATTTTTGTTTTCTTTATGTTCAGCATCAGACCTGTCTTTGCACTTTTGTCTTTGGCCTTCCTTATTAAATGTTCCAATTCCTGAATGTCTTCGCTAATACTGTGGTGTCATCTGAATATCTTAGGTTGCTAATGTTGCTTCCTCCCACCTTCACTTCTCCTTTTTCTGATTCTTATTCCGCTTTTCTTATGAAAAGCATATAAGTTAAACAAGTAAGGTGAGAAGATGCAGCCTTGCCTGACTTCTATCAAAGCCTCTCTGGACTCTTTCAAACGGGAGGAATTTCTCCCAACTCCGAATGGAGCCAACGTGGATTCATGTAAATTCGCTTGTTTAGTGAATTTACATGAACCCCTGCTCCATTCGGAAGAACCCCTGCTCCGTTCGGAATTACTTCCCATTACCCAAAAATAACCTCCTCCTGCCCGAATTTGCATGCGAAGCTTTAATTCGCAATAAAGTAAAACCCATGATTGCATTCGAATTGGCTTCCCTCTTGCCCGAATTTGAGTGCGAAGAGTTAATTTGCAATAACATAAAACCCATGATTGCATTCGAATTGACCTTAAATTATACTTCCAATTTAGCCTCGTATGAAAGAGTAGTCTGTTTCCCCCAATTCTGTTCTGATGGTGGCCTCTTGTCCTGGGTATAAATTCCTCATCAGGACTATCATATGTAGTGGCACCCCCCATTTCTTTGAGTGTGTTCCATAGCTTTTTGTGATCTATACAATGAAATGCTTTGCTGTAGTCTATGAAACACATGCTGATTATTTATTGGAATTCTTTGGTGTGATCCATTAGCCACTGTATGTTTGCAATGTCGTCCCTAATGCCCCTTCATTTTCTCAGTCCTGCTTGCACCACTGGAATTTCTCTCTTCATGTATGCAAAATTTTGAGTATTATTTTGCTTGCATGTGAGATTAGGGCTATTGTCATAGAATCATAGAGTTGGAAGAGACCACGAGGGCCATCCAGTCCAACCCCCTGCCATGCAGGAACTCCAAATCAAAGCATCCCTGACAGATGGCCATCCAGCCTCTGCTTAAAGACCCCTAAGGAAGGAGACTCCACCACACTCCGAGGGAGTGTTGTCCTATAGTTGCTGCAGTCTTTTGTATCTCTTTTCTTGTTGATTGGTATGAGTCTGTTGGCCACTGCTTTGTGTTCCATATTTGTTGGTATAAAGCATCTGTCTGTAGGCATTGTAGCATTTCAACTGGGATATCATCTCTTCCCAGTGAATTATTTTCCCCTTTCCTTTATTGCAGATTCCATTTCACTTCTTAGAAGTTAGGGTTCACCTTCATAAGGCTCCTCATTCCAAATGTCATTCATTCCCTCATCTCTTTTGTATAAATCTTCTGTGTATTGCCCCAGCATCTTTTTATTTCTTCTTGTTCCTGTATTATATTCTTTTTTTCTCCATAGAGCATCCTTGCCCTTGGTTTGAACTTGGCTTTAATTTCTCAGATTCTTTGAAAGAGGTCTCTCATTCTTCAGTTTTTGTTGTTGTCTTCTATTTCTCTGGTCATTGTAACATTTCTCCTTATGCCTGTCAGACATTGAACAGTTGTGATCATACTTTTGTTTTGTTTCTATCTCCCTTTGCTTTTGTTTGCTTGTCCCCCCCCCCTTTTCTTTTATTGCACCGAGTTTCATCTGTCATACATTGTTTCTTATCTTTCTTTTGGCCACTGTTAATGTTTTCTTGCATTTGCCCATAATTATATATTTGACTTCTGTCCACAGTTCTTTAGGTTTCTGGTCAATTATACTGAATAGTTTGAATCTGTTTCTTATACTGTCAATGGATTCATCTGAAATGTTATTCAGGTCATATTTTGGTATAATGATGGTTTTTGCTTTTTTCTTCAGCTTAACTCTGATTTTGTTATGAGCACTTCATGGTCTGTGCCAGAGTCAGCCCCTGGTCTGGTTTTGGCCACAAGGATAGAGCTTCTCCATCTTCTACTTCCAATTATGTAGTCTATCTGGTTTTTGAATTTACCATCTGGTGATGTCTTTTTAACAATTCCTTAAATGCCTGTCTGAACAGGTAGGTCTTAACCTGCCGACGGAAGGCCATCAAGGAGGGAACCATTCTGATTTCTCTGGGCAGGGAGTTCCAGAGTCTAGGGGCAGCCACCGAGAAGGCTCTCTCTTGCGTTCCCACCAACCATGTTTGTGATGATATTGGGATGGAGAGAAGGGCTTCTCCAGAGGATGTCACACTCCGGGCCGGTTAATACCAGGAGAAATGGTCTGTCAGATAGTGTGGATCTGAGCCATGTAGGGCTTTATAGGTGACAATTAGCACCTTGAATTGTATCCGGAAACAAACTGGCAGCCAATGAAGCTGTTTGAACAGGGGTGTTGTATGGTCTCTGTAATCTGCCCCTGTTAACAGCCTGGCAGCAGCTCTTTGAACCAGCTGAATTTTCTAAACACTTTTCATAGGCAGCCCCATGTACAGCCCATTACAGTAGTCCAAATGGGATGTAACCAAGGTATGTACTACCATGGCCAGATCTGGCTTCTCAAAGAATGGGCACAGCTGGCACACAAGTTTTAAATGTGCAAAAGCACTCCTGGTCACAACAGAGACCTGGGCCTCCTAGTTCACAGCTGAGTCCAAGAGTACTCCCAAACTGTGAACCTGTGTCTTCAGGGGGAGTGTGATCCCATCTAACACAGGCTGGATCCCTATTCCCTGAGCCACCTTCCAACTGACCAGGAGCACCTCTGTCTTTTCTGGATTAAGTTTCAACTTGTTTGTCTGCATCCAGTCCATTACTGATGACAAACACTGATTTAGAACCAGGACAGCCTCCTTGGATTGAGTTGGGAAGGAGTAGTAGAATTGAGTGTCATCTGCATATTGATGACACCACACCCCAAAACTCCAGACAACCTTCCCTCAGAGGTTTCATGTATATGTTAAACAACATAGGGGACAATACAGAACCTTGACGGACCCTACAGGTCAATGGCCAGGGGGTTGAACAGGAGTCCTCCAGTACCACCTTCTGGGTTCACCCTTCCAGGAAGGAACGGAGCCACCGTAGAACGGTACCTCCAAGCCTCATCCCATAGAGGCGCTCCAGAAGGATACCATGATCACTGGTATCAAAAGCTGTTGAGAGGTCCAGGAGAACCAACAAGGACACACTCCCCCTGTCCAGTTCCCTCTGTAGGTCATCCACCAAGACGATCAAGGCTGTCTCTGTTCCATAGCCAGGCCTGAAACCAGACTGAAATGGATCTACATAATCTGTTTCATCCAGAAACCCCTGGAGTTGGGAAGCCACCACATGTTCCAAAACCTTGCCTAGAAATGGTAGGTTAGACACTGGCCAATACTTATTCATTATTGTGGGATCCAAGGATGACTTTTTAACAGATGCTTCACAGCAGCCTCCTTTAGGCAGGATGGAATTCTGCCTTGTTGTAAGGAGGCCTTGATTACTTCCTTTACCCACTCAGCAAGTCCCCCTCTGGCCTGTTTAATAAGCCAAGAAGGACAAGGTCCAAGATACATGTGGTGGCTTTTACCTCTCCAAGGATCCTGTCCACATCATCAGGCTGCACAAGCTGGAAAGTATTCATTGACACTGGACTGTCAGGAGTCGAAGTTACATCCACTGACACTGTATCCAAGTTGGAGGAGATTTGAGTGACTTTATCTGTAAAATGCCGTGCAAATTATTCACAGTGAGCCTCTGAGTGGTCTGCATCCTCCACTTGAGGGTGAGTGTGTAAAAGACCCCTGATCACCTGGAACAGCTCTGCTGGCCGGCTCCTTGCAGATGCAAGTAGTTGCAAGTAGACCACAAATTGAACATGAGTCAACAGTGCGATGTGGCAGCTAAAAAGGCCAATGCAATTTTGAGCTGCATCAATAGAAGTATAGTGTCCAGATTAAGAGAAGTAATAGTGCCACTCTATTCTGTTTTGGTCAAGCCTCACCTGGAATATTTTGTCCAGTTCTGGGCACCACAATTCAAAAAGGATGTGGAGAAACTGGACCGTGTCCAAAAGAGGGCAACAAAGATGGTGAAGGGTCTGGAAAGTGTGCCCTGTGAAGAAAGACTTAGGGAGCTGGGTATGTTTATCCTGGAGAAGAGAAGGTTGAGAGGTGATATGATAGCCCTGTTTAAATATTTGAATGGATAATAATAATAATAATAATAATAATATCTTACCCGCCCCTTTGAGCGAGCAATCAGGGTGGGGTACAACATGCTGGAAGAGATGTGTCTTGGTCACTTTTTAAAAGCCTTCCAAGGTTGTAATAAGATGCATCTCATCCGGCAGGTCATTCCACAGTCTGGGAGCAATAGCAGAAAAGGCCCTTTGGGAGGTCTGGGACAACTTAGTTTTTTAGGCTGAAGCAGATTCCTCCCCAAGGACCAAAGTGTACACGGGGGCTCATATGGGAGGAGGCGGACTGTAAGATAAGATGGACCCAAGCCATGTAGGGCTTTAAAAGTCAAAGTCAGCACCTTGTACTGTGCCTGGAAACTGATCGGCAGCCAGTGGAGAGATTTAAGCACTGGTGTTATATTCTCTCTCCTCGATGTTCCAGTGACTAGCCTGGCTGCCATGTTTTGAACCAGTTGAAGTTTCTGTGTTAGGCACAAAGGTAGCTCCATGCAGAGTGTGTTACAGTAATCCAGACGTGAGGTGACCAGCGCATGTACCACAGCCTCCAGGTCCTTCATCTCCAAGAAAGGGCGCAGCTGGCGGATCAGCCAAAGCTGATAACAGGCACTTCTGACCACCGCATTCACCTGACACATCATGTGAAGCGATGAGTCTAGAAGTACCCCCAGACTGCGAACAGAGTCCTGTGAGGAGAGTGTGACTCCATCCAGGACTGGAAGATGTATTCCCAGACCTGGTTTCGGGCCGGTGACTGTCAGTACCTTCATTTTGTCAGGATTTAGCCTCAATCTATTTTCCCTCATCCAATCCATTACCGCTGTGATACAGTCATTGAGAGGATGTCATACTGAGGAGGGAGCAAGCTTGTTTTCTGCTGCTCCAGAGATTAGAAAGCAGAACAATGGATGCAAACTGTAGGAAAAAAGATTCCACCTCAACATTAGGAGGAACTTCCTGACAGTAAGGGCTGTTCGACAGGGGAACACACTCCCTCGGAGAGTAGTGGAGTCTCCTTCCATAGGGGTCTTTAAACAGAGGCTGGATGGCCATCTGTCAGGGAACCCAAAAATATCTATTGGCTACCGCTTTATTTTCCATATTTGTTGTCATATTTCAGTAAGCACCAAAATTTCATCTTTCTGTTGGTATCCTTTCGTGCAGTGCTGACACTGGTGAATTTACCTTCCTTAAAATGCCTGGTTGGCTTGCAATATACTTGGGCTGCATCCACACTGTTGAAACAACCCACTTTCACTGCCATAGCTCGATGGTATGGAGTTCTGGGAATCATAGTTTGTTGTGGCAACCAGAGATCTCTTGCAGAGAAGGCAAAATGTCTCTCAAAACTAAAAATCCCAGAATTACATAGCATTCAGCCATGTCAGTGAAAATGGTTTCAAACTGGATTATTTCATGCAGCCTTAGAAAACTCAGATAAACACAAATGCTTAAAATGGCATTTTAGTAGCAACGAAACACTTGACTGAGGTCCAAAACACACAGCACAAATAATCCAGTTTGAGACGGCTTTAACTGTCCCTGCTCAGTGCTAGGGAATACTGGAAACTGTAGTTTGTTCTGGCACCATAGCTCTCTAACAGAGAAGGCTAAATATCTCACAGAACTAAAGTTCCCACGATTCCGTAGCACTGAGCCAGGGCAATTAAAGCAGTCTGAAACTGGATTATTTCTGCAGTGTGTTTAGGACCTGAGTGTGCATTGCAATTATTCCTTTCCTTTTTCCATGGAGCTGAAATTAATGTGGGGAATAAATCCTTTCAACATTTGCTTTCTGTCCTCAAGCAGCCCAATTGTCTAAAATACTTGTTGTCCCTCTCCCCTCTGAAAAAGAAATATTTCTTGAATATTTGCGAGTCTTGCCTGTTGCTGTTCCTATTATCACACTAGGGTCAATTCAAGAACCATCCAACAATTATCCCATTATTGGCAATGAATATCCCATTATTGACAATAGGATAATTGTGGGATGGTAATGGGATAATTGTGGTATGGTTCTGGAAGTGACCCTAGTGTGATAATCTCACTAGAAAAAAAGAACTTTAAAAGGATCCATCCTTTCCCCCTATTTGCAGTGATGACAGGCTGCTAAGTAGATTAATTTCTCAAAGGGGAACAGCAAAGGTGGTATGCAAAAGGATCTTGTAGCACCTTTGAGATGAATTGAAAGAAAACTGAAAGAAAGAAGTTGGTAGCATGAGCTTTTGTAGACTTGAGCCTACTTCCTCAGATGCTTGTTTTGGAATGAAGGCTCAAGGCCATGAAAGCTCATGCTACCAACTTTTTTCTTTCAGTTATTTTCAAAGATGCTTCAAGATCCTTTCCAGACTAACAAGTTCTGCCTATGAATTCTATCACCAAGCAAAGGTGGCGTTACTCAATGGGCTTCTTAGTGATGCTCCAAATGGAGGTCATTTTTAAATTCTTACTTGACAGAAGGTTGAAATGTAGTACATGTCCAAGAAAAGGAGGATGCCTGGTCATGCTATGCCTTCTTTTCTTTTCTCTCCCTCCACCCATCAGATGATGCTTAGCCCAGACCAGGCCCTGGACTCAGACCACCCATCCTCGGCACCCTCAGACCCAGAATCCCTGGAGGCCAAGGGGCTGCGGAGCTGCTGTGCATCAGATTTGGAGGCACCTGACGGGGAGGTCGCAGGAGGAGGAGGAGGAGGAAGGCCGGTGCCGCACCCGCACCCTCAGCAGCCATTGAGCCGTGAGGAGAAACGTCGGCGCCGTCGGGCCACGGCCAAGTACCGCTCAGCCCACGCCACACGGGAGCGGATCCGTGTGGAGGCCTTCAACCTGGCCTTCGCTGAGCTCCGCAAGCTCCTGCCCACCCTCCCACCAGACAAGAAGCTCTCCAAGATTGAGATCCTCCGCCTGGCTATCTGCTACATCTCCTATCTCAACCACGTCCTTGATGTCTAGCTGGGGAGCTGGAAGGGGGCAGCCACAAGCACTGGGTCTCCTCTGCCTCCCCTGCCAGCCTTGCCAGCTCGCTGACCCTCCTGATCCTGTCTGAGCCAGGTGGCTGCATTGCGTTGCCCCAATTCCAGGGAAGCACCTGACAGCAGATTGCATTGCATCACCCAGCTTTCAAGGAAGCACCCGAAGACAGATCAGATTGCATCACCCTGCTTTCATGGAAGTACCTGATAGCAGATTGCATTGCATCCCCTTGGAAACATCTGACAGCAGATCTCATTGCATCACCCTGCTTTCAGAGAAGCACCTGAAGGCAGATTGCATCACCTTGCTTTCACAGAAACATCTGACAGCAGATCGTATTGCATCACCCTTATTTCAGGGAAGCACCTGATGGCAGATCACATTGCATCACCCTGCATTCACAGAAACATCTCACAGCAGACCACATTGCATCAACCAGCTTTCAAGGAAGCACCTGACAGCAGACCGCATTGCATCACCTAGCTTTCAGGGAAACCCCTGATGGCAGACTGCATTGCATTGCCACGATTTCAGTGAAGCACCTGATGGCAAATCACATTGCATCGCCCACTTTCAGGGAAGCATCTAATGGCAGGCATTGTTGCATTACCCTGCTTTCAGGGAAGCACCTGATGGCAGAATGGCAGGTGATTCCTTGGCTTTAAGCTCGTGCCTTAAAGGGCTTTCTGGACCCGGGCCCTTCAACAAGAGAGAGAAGATGGACATGGGGGTCTCCCTTACCCAGAGAGGCTGCCCAAGGGGGCAACCTCCTCCAAGAAGAGACCTAGACTTCAACCTCACTACAGACATAATCCAGTTTGGCACCACTTTAACTACCACAGCTTCATGCTATGGAATTTTGGGAATGGTAGTTTGTTGTGGCACAAGAGCTCCGCTCTGGTGCCACAACAAACTACCATTCCCAAAATTCCATAGGATGGAGCAGTGACAGTTAAAACAGTGCCAGGCTGGATTATTTCTGCAGTGTGGGCACAGCACTCAGCCTTGGCAGAAGGCGGGCAGCCTCTTTCCTTAGTCATAAAATGAACAAATCACTGCACTGCTAAGTGCCCCTTTCTCTAGACCCCCAAAACACAATAACAAAAAAATAAAAATAAAATTCTTAAAATCTCATTTACTTGTGACCTTAAACATGTGATCCAGGAGTGCAGTTCCAAATATTTATTTTTTAATTTTAAGTTAGAAGAAGTAGACTATTTTTTTCCCCTGAGGCTAATTTTTTACCTTTTTTGAGAGTGGTGACGATTTTGCGTTGAAGATTTTGTGCCAACTGTTTTTCCTATAGTCAAGTGTTTACATTTTTCTTCTGTGGAATAATTGTCTTGAATTTGGAAGTGTTTGTTGGGAACCAGGTAGTGAATTTCATTTTCCTCTGGTTTGTACTGCACCGCTTCCTTGTTTTTAAGCATTCTGACTTTGTTCCTTGAGATTCTTGCTTTATATTGTGTGTGAAATCAGACTATTAGCACTTCACTTGAAGTTTTTTTTTAATATATATATTTAAAAATGTGTATTGTTATTCAGATCTGTAATTCTGTCTAAAAAGTATTTTGCAGACTATTTACAAAGGAAGTAGTTTTGGTTTCTCTGTCTGTCTGTCTGTCTGTCTGTCTGTGAGTGTAAGTGTGTGTATGTGTGTGTTTTATAGACTGGGTTATTTTTTTCTTCTCAAAGAAAAAAAAACAGGACTACTTTCCTTTATGACAACCAAAAAAAAAATTACAACCAGAAAAATATTTCATGCTTTTCTACTATGAATCTCTTAAGACAAGAAACATGTTTTAGAGAAAGGAAGAAAAGAAAAGTAAAAAAAGAACACATCTGTTATCCAAAGATTTTAGTCTTTTTCAGGGTTTTTGGTGTGTGTGTGTTGCTTTGCATAAGGCAATATTTTGTAGTGAAAATAGAGAAATCTGGTTTCTATCAGAAACATTTTTTCATATCTCTCATGAATGGTGCACTGTTTTGCATATAAATAAAAGTATCAATCAAAATTGCTTTTCCTGTTATATATTTTTTCAGAATAAGGTGGAGCAAAAAAGGGCGGAAGGGAAAAGAAAGAAAGAAGGAAAGAAAGAAAGAAAGAAAGAAAGGGGGGTGGGTGGGAGCACATCATTTACCCTGAAGTGTGTCCAAGGTACAATTAATTGAGAATATATTTTCAATGCAAACCCCATTTAAGAGAGAGTTCCTTGCACAATAATATTTATAACAAACATTTCTGCTAGTGGCATTTTTAGGAACTTAAAGCCACTTTTAGATTTATATGGATAGGTAAAAAATACATTAAAAAGTTCTATGTAAATAATTTTATTCCTAAATAAAAGAATAAATAATAGCTTTATTCCTTCTTGCTCCAGATTTTCAGATAGTCTTCCATGATCCAAAACACTCTGCAGAAATAATCGAGTTTGAGACCACTTTAACTGCCCTAGCTCAATGCTAGGGAATCCTGGGAGCTGTAATATTGCGAGACATTTAGCCTTCTCTGTCAGAGAACTCAGGTGCCACAATAAACTACAATTCCCAGGATTCCCTAGCGCTGAGCCAGGGCAGTTAAAGCACTCTCAAACTGGCTTATCTGTTTGGACCAATATGTCCTTTGGTACCCAGAAATTAGATTAGCTTATATTTGCTCAAGACTATTGCCATCCTGTGAATGACTAGAGGAAGAAAATGGTTGATGATCATATGGAAAAAATGGGACATTAATTCAGCTTTGTTGGCTATTGTGAGTAGACTGCAAAGTACTGGTTCTGCATGAATATGAGCTAGTGTTGTATACAAAGGGTTAAGACTAAGGCCCTGTTGATGAGAAGACTTTGGTTCACAGTTTATTTTAATCACAAGCTCAGGAAATGGTTGTTGAGAAGAATCCTCACATTGTGAGACAGTACTGGCCTATCTTAAGAAGCACTGATGGGGACTTTCTTTTCCCTGACTCTTTATTTGTCCCTTCAACACTTATAAAGGTTGTTTTTAACAAGGCAATTTCAGCTCATGATGACTCTATGAATGAGAGGTCTTGAAAACTCAGGATCACTGTGGCCTCCTTGATTGACTCCAACCAAAGTTTGTTCTTTTGTGCCTTCAAGTCATTTCCAACTTATTGCAACCTGATTGCAGGGTTTCCTTGGCAAGATTTGTTCAGAGAGTGCCATTGCCTTCCTCTGAGGCTGAGACAGTGTGACTTGGAAAGGAGCAAAAATCCCTGTAACTAACTAAGCCATAAAACATAGCCATTCTCAGATTTCCTCCAGATGCCAGCTACCTTTTCCCATCACTGATCTCACAACTGATTTACACTGCAAATGATGCATCTCTCTTCCTACGTGCTTGCAAGGCTCTCTGGCTGTGAGATCCTACCATCTTGCCTTGGGAAGCATCCTGAAGCTGTGTGATTTGCATGCCTTTCAATATGAAGGTTTGAAATCAAGGATCGATTGGAGTGAACAGGGGGTGGGACATTACTGATCACTACCTTTAAAAGAAAGGAAAAGAAGCATTTTCAATATGAAATAAAAGGAACAGAAACAAATAAAGGCAAATACACATCATACGGCAAGATAGAAAAAATGGTGGGTGATAGAACTAAAGAGAGACAACAAAGGTGTTCTTTTTTTTGTATTAAATTTGAGGTTAAGATCATATATGTTGAGGCAAGATGGAAATCATGTCTGGAAATGCTAGAAACAACAAGAAAAATGGGGATGGAGAATGAAACGTTATCTGTTGAGTAGAACAAAGATTTAAAGAAATGATAAGATGATCAAGAAGAAGAGTATGTGAAGAATAGTGAGTGGAGACTAGGAACAAAGCCGTGGAGCACCTGAAGTAGACAGAGTGACCAGATGTCCAAACTGCAAAGGAGGACATGGCACCACAAAACAGGGAGGATTCCAGAAAAATGTAGGAAAATGCAAAATAAAAGCTGCAAACACTCATACAGTGGTCCCCTGGGTTACGAATACCCCAGGGTACGAAAACCCTGGGGTACGAAAGAGCTGGGGCCGGAAAAATGGCCCCGGCTTGTGAAAAAAAAACCCGGGTTCCGAAGGAAAAAAAAGCACCGGCCTTTTAAATCTGCCGTGCGGTGCTACAAAGAAAGTGGTCCCCCGGGTTACGAACATTTCCGGGTTACGAAAGGTAAGCCGGAACGGATTACTTTCATAACGGGGGACCACTGTATAAATATAAATTCATGTTTCTGAGTAATGCTGAAACTGGAGGACATTTTGGAATTCCTCTTGGACAGAAGGCTGAAATGTAGGACCCTGAAAGTGGAAGGATTGGTAATGTCAAAGGAACAGAGAGACTGCAATGAGTGAGAGTATAGAATGTTTTACAAGGTGCTAATTCCTAAGAGTGCTCTGAGGGAAGCTACATCTGTGGGGGCAGGGAGTTTTCCTATGGTTTCCACTTGCTGCAAGTCTGTTTGGAGGTTCAAGCCTAAATATTTGACCTGGGTCTGTACTAACTGGGCCTTTTCTCTGTTAGCCTTAAATCCTGTGTCCTGGATGAGCTCTAGCAACTCTCTGCTAATGTCTGCAGTCTTTCCTTGCGAGTCCAAGTGGACCAAAATGTTGTCCATGTATGACAGGATGTGGGGGCGTGACATGGGCTGCAATTTTGACTACAACTTGAGCACAACTGCCAGTTCAAGTGGCGGAGTCTCTGAGCTGCTGGCCCTATGTAGATCTTGGCTGTCTCATTCAAGCCTTGGTACACTTCCTCTATGAAGTCTGCATTGTCCAGGACGGGTTGCCCTTTGGCGTTTAAACCCACTTATCCTGATAAAATTGTTAGCATCTTCTTCCTGGCTACATATGTGTCGTGTGCCTCATCTGGGAGTTGTACTTCGTTTTGGTACTTGGCTCTCAAAGTGGTGCCTGGCCACAGGACTTTTACCATTACTGCAATCCATTCCTTTAGCTTTAAGGTTGCCAATGTGTAATTGGAGGCTGTTGCCTCAAATGGACCTGAATAAACTGGATCTAAGCACAATTTGGCTATCAGTGTGAGATCCTGCCCTCTAGCTTTGGGGTATGAAAGGATGACTGTGGACATCCATTGGACACTGGTTTGGGGGTTCAGCCTTCCTAGCTGATTGGCTATGGTTTTGAGTTCTGAAAGGGTCCAAGGAACAGTTTCTATAACCGTCTTTGTGACTGTGCCATCGTCAGCCGTCTCCTTTCTTTCTACCATAGTGCGGGTTATAACTGGGTACATGGGAAGTCCTGGAATGCTCCCCTCCGTGGGTTCATTCACTTTAGGGGGGTTCCATTGGGGGTTGTAGGGAGGTGGAGTCCAAGCCTGTTGCGGTGGTGGACTTTCCCTAAGAATTTTCGCCTGTACAGCCATCTCCAATATTTTTGGCTCTACAGTGGCCACAATGGCGCTTTTCAAACCTAACCTATTTTCTAATTCCCTAATTCTTGCCTCACACATGATGTGGTCGGCTTGCGCTGCTTCTTCAGTCTGTTGGGACAAGATGAAGTCCACAGCTTGTTTTCCCTGGCCTAATTGCTTTTCAAATTCCTTGTTCTGAATCTGGAGCTCTACCACCTTTTTCTCAGCCCTATCAGGTCTTTGTCCAGCCTCATTGGCTGTCCGGGTCAGGAGGATGTTTTTGTTAACTTTCTCCCCAACCTGGATGACCAATTCACCTATCTGCTTCCTTGACACCTCTACTTCCAATTTGTACTTCTTGTATTCTTCCATGGCATTGTGGGCCAACACCCAAAGACCCCACGAAGCTATCCTGGCTTTCTCTGCCTTGGGAACGCTCTTCAATCACTTCCTTACTGTTTTGAGATTATAAGCCTCCAGGAGAGTTGCGAAGGGGTTGTCCAACAGGAAACCTCCGGGGAAGCCACAGATTAGGTCCCTTCTGGCCTATCCACTTCTTCAACTGGCCCTGAACTTTATCCTCTCTGCAAAAGCTCGCTACCTCCATCTCCTGCCTTTCTACACTCCTCCAAACTCAACTTGGGACCACCTTGCCCCTGTTTGCCAACCTATGGGACCAACTGCCCGTCAGCTAACTCTTGTTCGGCCTATGGGACCAACCACCCACTGATGCCTGACCTTTGGGACCAACCACCCATCAGTGCAATTATTGGGACCAACCACCCTTTTCTCACAGGACCAACTGCCTGTTTTTGGGACCAACTGCCCGTGGAACCTGTGGGTTGGAGTCTGTACTTATCCGCTCACTATCACGTCCGGTACAAGGTCGCTACTGCAGATAGCGCCACGTGTAGCCGCCGCTAGACCCAGGCCTAAGGATCAGTTAGTTCCTCCTCCTAACTTTTCACTGGGAAGTTCAAGTGTGGCCATCCTCCTCGGTTGACCTCCCTCGGTAGGTTCCTAGCAGACATTATCCCTTTGGGTCCCAGCTAGACCCTCGCCTTGAGTTTTGTTCTCTACTTTGGGAGCCACCTCCCTGTTGGACTAAAATTGGGACCAACTGCCCACCAACTGCCCACTTTGTGCCTCAGGTTTTACAGCCTCTGGTTGGGACGTCTCCCTTCCTTTGCCTACCTCTGCCTGATCAAGGGGTTTTTTATGACTGTCTGAGGTGTGTTGGGAAGGGGAAAATGTGGGGGGAAAAGGCTGCTTCAGTCTCCCAACCCAAAAATGAACGTGGATGGCCCACCCACGATAGATGCCCTGATGGCAAACAGACAAGAACAAATTCACGCACACCTATTGCATCAAAGTCTCTGGGATTTGCGGTTCCGCCTACATTCCGAAATGTAGCCAGTCCAGGTGATCAGTCTGGAAAGTCTAGATTTTGGGGGACCAAGTTCTAGAGCAGAATGTTGCCACATTACCTCCACCAGAATGTTAGGAAGTCTCTTACTTAGGGGAATTATAATTAGATCAAAATATGCAGAGAGGAAGATCCTAACAAAGTCTTACAAAATCATGGTCCCAGTATTGTCTACCAGATGGGGGCATAAATACCACACACAACACAAGGGGACATACACTCAGACTCACATTCAATGTTAGCAAAGAGGGAGGGGTAACATTAGGAGTTAGGTTTGAGAGAGAGAGACCTTAGAAGTCTTCTCCGGGAAGCCTGAGTGAGAAGGAGGAGCACACTTGGGAATGTTTTGGTTTGAGGTCAAATAGCGGTTTGAATTGCTAATAGCTTTCAATATGTTCTGTAAGTGAAAATGTCTCAGATCTGACAATATCATTATACTGTGAAAAACTTTAGTTTTTTGAATGAAGCTTTCAGAACTGCTGGAACCTGTGTTTCTGAACAGAAGACTGCCACTACATGACACACAACCAGGAAGGTGTTATAGCCATTCTTTTTTTCATAGAAGCCAATTCCTGTCAAAATTATTAGACACTAATAAGCTGTGTGTGGTGATTTTGGTGGTGTCACTGGCTGCATCCACACTGCAGAAATAGAATCATAGAATCATAGAATTGGAAGAGACCACAAGGGCCATCCAGTCCAACCCCCTGCCATGCAGGAACTCCAAATCAAAGCATCCCTGACAGATGGCCATCCAGTCTCTGCTTAAAGACCTCTAAGGAAGGAGACTCCACCATCCTTCGAGGGAGGGTGTTCCACTGTCAAACAGCCCTTACTGTCAGGAAGTTCCTCCTAATGTTGAGGTGGAATCTCTTTTCCTGCAGTTTGCATCCATTGTTCCGCATCCTAGTCTCTTGAGCAGAAGAAAACAAGCTTGCTTCCTCCTCAATATAAAATCCCTTCAAATGATACAGGGCTATCATATCACCTCTTAACCTTCTCTTCTCCAGGCTAAACATCCCCAGCTCCCTAAGGCGTTCCTCATAGGGCATGGTTTCCAGACCCTTCACCATCCTAGTTGCCCTGCTTTGGACATGCTCCAGTTTCTCCACATCTTTTTTGAATTGTGGTGCCCAGAACTGGACACAGTATTCCAGGTGGGGCCTGACCAAGGCAGAATAGAGTGGCACTATTACTTCCCTTGATCTAGACACTATACTTCTATTAATGCAGCCTAAAATTGCATTGGCCTTTTTAGCTGCCGCATCACACTGTTGACTCATGTTCGGCTTATGGTCTCCTTGGACTCCTAGATCCCTTTCACATGTAGTTTCATTCAGCCAGGTGTCTCCCATTTTATATCTGTGCTTTTCATTTTTCCGCCCTAAGTGCAGAACCTTACATTTCTCTACGTTGAATTTCATTATGTTGGCCCAGCTTTCTAGTCTATTCAGGTCCTTTTGAATTTTGATCCTGTCCTCTGGGGTATTAGCTACTCTTCCTAGTTTAGTGTCATCTGCAAATTTGATAAGTATGCCCCAAATTCTGTCATCCAAATCATTAATAAAGATGTTGAATAGCACTGGTCCCAGGACTTCTTTCCAGGTTGAAAAGGTGCCATTGCTGAGCACCCTTTGAGTTCGGCCAGTCAACCAATTACAAATCCATGTCTAGACCACATTTTACAAGCTTGTTTGCAAGAATGTCATGGGGAACCTTGTCAAATGCCTTACTGAAATTGAAGTATACTATATCCACAGCATTCTCTTCATCTACCAAGCTGGTAATTTTTTCAAAGAAAGAGACCAGGTTTGTTTGGCATGACTTGGTTCTCTGAAACCCATATTGACTTTTTGTGATTATGGCATTGGCTTCTAAATGTTCATAGACTCTCTGCTTAATGATCTGCTCTAGAATCTTTCCTGGAATTGATGTCAGACTAACTGGAAGGTAATTGTTGGGATCCTCTTTTTCCCCTTTTTGAAGATGGAGACAGCGTTTGCCCTCCTCCAGTCTGCTGGGACTTCTCCTGTTCTTTAGGAGTTCTCAAAGATTATTGCCAGATATTACATTTGCCAGTAATAATAATAATAATAATAATCCATTTTGACACCACTTTGACTACCCTGGCTCCATGCTATGGAATTCTGAGAATCATAATTTGTTTTGGCCCCAGAGCCAAGCGAATTATTCTGCAGTGCTGACTGGAAAATTGACACTGAACACCATTCAATTTTTTTTTTATCCTGACCCACAAGTCACTCATTATTGAATGATTAATCCAAATATTTCATACCCTCTTTGGAACTTGGTCATATCTGGTAGTATTGGTGTATAGTTCCCAGAAGCTTACATATCAGCCCTTGGGCTGAAATCCTCTCTGCAATCTTTACAACTTCTGAATAAGAATGCAGCTGTGAAGTCAAAGACTTTTATGGCTGGCATCCACAGTTTTTTGTGGGTTTTTCAGGCTATGTGGCTGTGTTCTGGAAGAGTTTGTGCCTGCTGTTTTACCTGCATCTATGGTTGGCATCTTCAGAGAATGGTGGTGTGTGGGGTATATATACTGTGTTACCCTTGGTTGGGGGGAAATGATTTATTCCTACTGTGAGGCCTGGTCATTCACCAAAAGGCCAACATAGATTAACATGTAAATCACTTTCCCCCAACTAAGGGTCACACATTTTATATACCCCACACACTTCTATACCACCATTCTCTGAAGATGCCAATTCACAGATGCAGGTGATAGGTCATAGAATCATAGAATCATAGAATCATAGAAATTTAGAGTTAGAAGAGACCACAAGGGCCATCCAGTCCAACCCCCTGCCATGCAGGAACTCCTAATCAAAGCATACCCGACAGATGGCCATCCAGCCTCTGCTTAAAAACCTCCAAGGAAGGAGATTCCACCACCCTCCCCAGCTCCCTAAGGCGTTCTTCATAGGGCAAGGTTTCCAGACCCTTCACCATTTTAGTCGCCCTCCTTTGGACACACTCCAGTTTCTCCACATCCTTTTTGAATTGTGGTGCCCAGAACTGGACACAGTATTCCAGAACACAGCCACATAGCCCAACCTTACCCCCAAATAACAATGCAGCTCCTTATTTTACTTCCAGTGTTAAAAATGGACAAAAATATGCTGGAACTGATGTGCCCTGGCATTGGGAAACATGTTTGCCTTCCATATCATTGTAATGAAGAAAAGATCCCTAGTAGGGGTAAAAGTGATTTTTAAAAGTGAGATAAGCACACTTGCTACGAGGAAAGGTTTCACACTGAGTCAAAAGGTATGGGATTTCATAGCCTTAATTCACAATTTACTTGGCCTAACAAATGAACTTAACAACAACAAATGGAAGAAATCATCCTGCATGATTAAATGCACAAGAGATGGTGGCATACTTTTTAAAAAAATTAACATTATATACATATATATATATAATAAAATCAAACAAAGAAAATAACAGGTTGTACAGAATGTCCATTAAGGCCAGCATGGGGTGTGGTGTCCACACAACACATGCCCCGACTTTGCCCACATGTTGACATGATGCACATTGCACCACACAGCAGGTGGCATCACAGCACTCCTCTGTGCTGTGTCCAGATGATGCAGCGCCAAAAAGCTGCAGCGCCGGCAGCTATGGTGCCCGCCATACAAAAGAAACCACTTTTTGCAGATCCTTTTTGCATCGCGGAAAGGCCAGATCGGGGCTGTGGCATGTAGTTGCTGTGGCCCCGATCCAGCACTAAAAGGGGCAGCCTGTCAAACCCTGAGGTATCTCTACAAAGAAAGAAAGACATGAATAAGACAAATACATTGACTTCCTTCCCCAAAATATCTAACTACACTTGAAACTATATTTTACGTTCCTTTTGATGACAATAAAAATCTCCTTCTACTTCTAATGGTTTGTAACTATTATTCAAAACACACATGTTGACAAATATCCCCATTTTCATTTTTAAAATGCAATAAACAAATCCCACTCCTTAAAAAGGTAATCAGGAATTTCTCCTTTGTTAACATTGCCAAATTATTCATTTCAATATATGACTCTTCTTAAGTCACTGAGACATTCCACTTTTGAGGATATACATACAGTTCTCAAAGCTTCAATCATATATTGCACAATTCTATCATGATTTCTTTCAATTGCATTCCAAGCAAATACTGTTCTGGTCTCTTCTGTACAGGAATTTTCAATATATCCAATATATTCAATATATATATTTTTTTTCAAAGTAATAAATCCAGTACTGTTCACATGTGATAAAATTCCCCACCTTTTGATCACACTCCCAATGTTGATTTGAAGAGTTCTTGTATATCTTTGACAATTTTTCTGTAGTTAAAAAGCTTCTAAACATCATCTTGTAAAGGATTTCTCTTAAGTACTTAATTACTAAAAGTAATTGTTATACTTTTAGGCCATACTCTCCCATTTTTCAAGGTGTAACGGAAATCCAATATTCTGAGACCATTTAATCATACAAATTTTAACTTGTTTTTCCATCTTAATCCTGCGTAACACAAATTTACGTCTGTATTATTACTTATCTGATAATATGAGATGAATTATAAAGAATTATAAAGAATCAATAATGGCTATATCAATTTCTAAAATTCTAATAAGTATTAGTTATTTAAATTTTATTGGCTTCTGTTTTGCTTTATTTGCAGGAGTCTCAACTTACAATATGAGCAAGAACCTGAGATATTTTAAATCTAGGGAACCTGTGCTGCTTCTACAAATGCATAGGTGCACTAAGGGCTAAAACCTCACTCTTGATAGATAAATGAATGAAATTAATGGATGGATGTGTCTTTAAAGTTTAGCCATTTTGGATTTCTGAAAAAGTATGCTCACCGCTGGTAGTATTGTTGAAAATAATTTACATACATCAGTGTATTTAAGTCTTCAACATTATTTTCATACTCCAAATGACTTGTTTATTTTCTTTAATGATATTTCATATTTATTTAGCATTTTAGAATATTCTGTGTTCATGCTGTACATTATTTTAGTGGTTCTTACAGCAAATACATTCCTTTAGCATTTATAGAATCATGGAATCATGGAGATGGAAGAGGCTCTATTAGGCATCAGGTCCAATTCCTGTCAATGCAAGATCTCCATCTACAGCATTTCCAGCAGGTAGCTGTCCCAAATTCTATCATCGTCATTATTATCATAATTGAATCCTAGAGTTGGAGGAGATCCCATGTGTCTCTCAGTTCAACCTCCTTCTGCCATGCAGGAAGACACCGTTGAAGCATTTCCAAGCTCTGTTTAAAAACCTTCAAATGCTAATTTATAAAAGCAACAAAATCAATTCTTTTGTAAACAAACCAATCCCACAAAACTACTACTAAACTTCTAAACAATTATGCAGCATTAGTATTATGGATGACTGTTTACAATATTGACAGAAACCATTTAGAAGCAGAAAGAGGAGGGAGCCTGTTTGAGTGTACCAGGAAGGCATTCCTCAAGGGTTGGGTTGCTTGACTGATCTTGGTTTATTTAAGGCCAGTGTGGTGCCATGGTTTAGGTGCTGGATTAGGACTCCAGAGACCAGGCTTTGAACCCTTACTTGGCCACTCACTCTCAGCCAGAGAAGAAGGCAAACGAAAACCCCCTCTAAACAAATCTTGCCAAGTAAACCTTGTGATAGGGTCACCTTAGAGTTGCTGCCGTAAGTCAAAAACAATTTGAAGGCATACAACAACAACAACAACAGGATCAAGGCAAAATTTTATCTTCTGATTAGCAGACGTGCTCTGCAAATCTATGTTCACACTTACACATAACAGATTGTGCTTAAAGAAATGAACTTCTAACTTTGGGGACAGTGCATCTCAGCTGATTTGTCCTAACAGTACATATTCACATCCCTAATGTTCATGGGATATATTGATTGATTTATCACACAAAAATACAAAATGTGCACAATTAACAGTTTTGGAAATAGATTGTTGGCAATCAGCACTAAGATCCTAGTATTGTTGTATACATACTAATAGGGATTTAATTATGCCATAATTAACTGTCAGGGTCATAGGCAACAAAGAGGCATATTAAATATGTCATGCAGAAGACCAAATGAACACATGCAATTCCAGGCACAAGTTAGTAGTGTCACTAGTGTGTGTGTGGACTGTACCAGGTGACAACCTAAGGAGGGGGGGTGGGGTGATACCACTGCTCCTTAAACACCTACCTTTTGGCAGAAACAGTCTGTGGCATTCACCTGCTTCCTTTTAAAAAGCTTTAAGAGATGGTAGGAGTGGGGTGAAGCTCAGTGGGAGAAGAAATTTCAAAATCTTAAATTTTAAAAATATTTTTCTTTTTTTATTATTTTTATTTTTTGATTACAAGTTAAAAGACAGAAATAAAACAACACATACATACACACACACACACACAAATCCACAAAAAACAACAATGATTATTTGATATCAGAACTTCTTGAAAGTAAACATTATTTTCCTAATCTTCTTATCCTTCCTTCTAATGATTTGCTGCAGTATAATTCAACATGTCAGAACATAACTGATCTAGTCATACCCTCAACTGTATAAATATAATAGCCCTGCAAACCCAGTACTTAGCTATCTTCTTATTGTCCTCTATATTGTCCTCCGTACTTAGTTGTCATCGTATTGTCCTCCCTCCCCCTTTCCCCCCTTTCTTCCCCCCTTTTACTCCCTTTTATATTTTTGTTTATTTTCATCTATATCATCAAACGCTTCTTGATTCTCCATTCTATTGTAAAACTGGGAGCCAATCCTCAATTAGTTTATCTTTCGATTTATTATTGATTATACAGGTCCATTTCCTTTAATTTCTGAACTTTAAATATCCAATCTTCAATAGATGGTATTTCTTCCTTCTTCCAGTTCTTTGCTATTACTAATCTTGCTGCTGTCATGAGGTATTTTAAACACATTTTAATTGGTTTTTTTTAAAAATAGTCTTTTTAAAAATTTTCTTTTAAAAAGCACATATTAACCAAATCTTCACTATGTATATGTAAATACATTTAGGTTGTGTGTCTGATACTGTAATTTGGAGGTATAATTTTAATTTTGCTACTTGTTTATGTCATTCAGTGCTATATGGGAATTATGATTTACAAGTAACATTAGTTCAAAAAAGCATTACTAAGGATTTGATAAAGTGAGAAATGGGAGAAGGTCAAAGGGGTGTGTGTAAAACCATGAGTTACCTCACAGGGTGACAACAACCGTAGTGATGTCACTGGCACAAGTAAGGGGAATGAAGCTATGGGAGCATGTTCGATGTTTCAGGCTCCTACGGTTAGACCTAACCTGTGACCATTCATGTTCAGCTCAGACCTTGATGGACTGGTTATGGCTTCTGGGTTGTTTCTGGGCTTCAAGCTAAGCAAACCAGGTTTCTAAGGCTTATGGAGAGGAAAGAGGGGAGAGAAATATAGGGCTGAGAAGAGGGGGGAAAAAACATATTCCTGCAGTTTCTCTCCAGTCTCAAACAAAGCACAATAATTACCGTACAATGAAAAGAAATGGACGAAAATATCAGGAGAGCAAATTTCCTAACATACTTAGATTTTGGGATCCCATGTGCCTATTATTAGTCCTCCTCCCATGGCCAAATCTTATTGTGAGTCTGTTTTATTCTATTGAAATCCTATGGGAGCTTTTGGCTGATAGAATGGCATATGGGCATGAATGAGAACAGAAAACCTGAAACGAGGTCCTAGCATTATTCTTTCCACAGGCACACCAGCAAAGGGCTGTTTTTGAATGACTCTGCCTCTGTCTAAATCTTGATTCAAAATAAAGCAACAAATCTTCACACACAATAGGAGAGTAGGTGAGGGAAAAAAATATACTGTATAGGGAAAGGGTCTCCATATCAATATTGTTCCTGGTGGATTGTCCCCAGTGTGATCAGATGTCCTAACTGCAAAGAAGGACAAGACACCGCAAAATATAGGACATTCAAGAATGTAGGATATTACAAAATAAAAGCTAAAAACCATAATATACATTTCAATCCATGTTTCTTAGTCATGCTCAAAACGAATGACATTTTGGAATTCCTCCTGGATGTGATAAACTCCAAAGGTGCCTTAGCAAGGCTTCCAGCCCCTGTATTCTGTATTACTCTTTAAGTAGAACCAAGGGTTCTTGGGAAGTGTTGACAAGTCTCTCTAGTAAAGCCCTTTGTTTTGTGGCTTGAAAAAACGTCTATCAGAAGATCTTCAAACAGACCAGTGGCCAAAAATGAAACAGCATAACCAGAACAATGGGGCCCTAGAGCCCTGGGTTTGTATAAACCTCAGTCTTATTCTTACTCTTGACTAGAGTCAACCCATTGAATCATTGGGATTTACCTATATGTTGACTAACCCAATGGTAGATCAAAACAATTGATTCAGTGGTTCCACTCTAATTGAGAGTAGCCAAAAGGATTCCCACCACAGTACAGTTGGCACTCCACATTTGCAACTTTGATTTCTGTAGATTTGATTATTCATGGATTTGATTAATATGTTCTCTTTAGGAATCTCTAGGTCCTCCAGCATGACTTTATTATCAACCTCTGTCAAAAATCACACTGGAGGACCTAGAGATTCCTAGATATGTGCAGGTCCTAAAATGCAATTTTATGGTCAACCTCTGGCAGATCTTGAGCACAGAATTGCCCTAGAGGACCTAGAGATTCCTAGAGAGGTGTTTTCTCAGGTTAAAAAAATAGTGGTTTTTTTTTTTAATTTGCAGTTTTCCCACTTTTACAGGGGTCCTGTGCCCCTAACCCTAGCATATGTGGAGGGCCTGCTGTATTATTATATTTTAAAAACAAAGCAGACAAAAAGGGTGAGCACCAGGGAAACATCACAAGTTTGAATGAATATATTCTCAATCAGTGGCCTTCCTCTGCCCTGATCAAAACATGGCAGGAGTTTCTAGTAGAATTATATAGCAGCTGGGGGGGGGGGGATCTGTCATCCCATCATACATAATGCAACACTGATGGGACATGAAACATGACACATGCAAAACTGTGGACATGAAATTAGATTGTGTTGGAGAGTCTTGTCCTGTGTACGTCAACAGAAGCTTGTGACTCATGAATCAAGCTTTTTTCACACACATTTTGACTGGAACTGTCATCCCTCCATGCTTGTCTTTTTGCAAGGGACAACTTCTTGGGGCAATATCAATACAATATAAATCATGTCTCTCAGGCTTATGCTTAGCCCACACTGGGAAACTGACAGATGAAACAGTTTTGAAAGAAGCATGAATTTCATAATGTTCTGTGCATGTTTCTTTCATCCTTTGATACTGTCATCTCTGGTCACAAAAATTTTGCAGGTGAAGAGAAAAATATGAATGACATCAAGTTATCTAATTTCCTCAGTATTTCAGCACTATTAAAGTAGTGAATGACCAGAGGTCTTGCATGTCAACTACGTTTGCCTGTAGCGTTCTTTTCTCATATTAAGCTTCCATAGCGGAATGCATGACAATTGCAACTCCTTTCAGAATCTCTGCACCAGAAGGAAATTGTCAGCTATATTTTAAATATGAAAAATGGGAAAGCACCTGGTCCAAATGAGTTTCTGATTGAATCGTATAACACTTTTTCAAGCTTATTTGCTCCAAGGCTGCTTCAACTTTATGTTTTACAACCTAGTTTCCTCCCTTCAGCAATAAATGATGTTTATATAACATTGATTCCGAAACCTGACAATGGCTTTTTTTTAGCTGCTGCGTCCCACTGTTGACTCATGTTCAAGTATTATTAAATATTAGATATTATTTATTTATTATTAGATATTAAAATAGTGACACCTGTCTTGGCCAATAGATTGCAAAAAGTCATTTCAGCTTTGCTTAAACCTGATCAGGTGGAATTTATTAAAATTAAGTAGGAGAGTCATAGCATCAGATGGTTGTGGACCTGGTACTGTTAAATTCCAACAGAACTGATCCAGCTGCCATTATTTCTGTAGATGTTAATAAGGCCTTTCATTAAATTTATTTGATGTTTATTTTTACTACACTTGCTAATTCTAGGTTTCCTAAAATGTTTTAAATGGATTCAAATTGATTAAGGGCAAGTCTACTTCCACTTTTTTCTTAACTTTGAGATGAGATACAGACCAGGATGTCTACTTTCCCCATTGATATTTAATAAATATTTAATAAATGATATTTAATTAATATCCCCGATGATATTTATTGGAACACCTTGTCTGTGCTATTAAACAAAAATCCAGCACTAATGGTTTTGTATATGCCAGTTTAGAGTTTAAAACTGTTCTTTATGCAGATGACCTTTTGGTATTTATCCCAAAGTCTCAACTGTTTGTCCCAATTTTGATTAGGGTGATTAATAATTTTGGTAAAACATTTGGTTGTTCAATTAACTGGTCTAAATCAGAAATAATGCCACTGAGAGGCATGATAGACCCAAGTCTTTTTCAAAATAACAATTCCTTTTTTGGAGGGACAGTACTGCCCAAATTGTATTACTTACTTGGGCATAATTATCTCCAGATATATGTTTCCAATTTTTAAACTGAATATAACCAATCCAAGCAAAAATCCATCAAACAGTAATGCCTTTATTGGCCAAGCAAAATGCACAATATACAAGTTGCAAGCTTTCAAAGCTTCACTGGCTTCTTCATGAAGCAAGGTGTTACAAGATGTTACTGGCCTGTAAGATATGGCCCTCCACACCATCTTAACTAAGAACAGAAACAACAAAATGCAAGCCTATAAGTGACTAGCATCTTAAATTTTTTTCTCTCCTGTTGGTTTGTAACACCTTGCCTGATGAAGAAGCCAGTAAAACTTCGAAAGCTTGCAACATGTATATTGTGCATTTTGGCTGGCCAATAAAGGCATTACTGTTCGGTGGGTTTTTTTATTGGATTTGCTATATGGCCAACACAGCTACCCCTGGATGAATATAACCAAATAAGTAAAAAGTGTTACACCACATGTAGACAGATGGGCAGGTTTAAGGTTGAATTTATGGAGTAAGGTTAATACAGCTGAAATTAACATTATACCTAGAATTGTTTCTGTTATTTGTAGAATTCCGTTACTGATATCCTACAAGTATTTTGAAAAAAATTATGCATTGTTTAGGAAATTTGTGACAGGCTCTTCTCCTTCCAGAATATCACAGAAAAGAATGCAACTTCAAATTCAGTATTGTGGGTTTGATTTTCGAGTCCTTGCCGTCTATCATTGGGTAATTCCTTACCCAGAATAGATAATTCACTATGTTTAGTTTTTTAATCCCCTCCTCCTCCTCATTAAGGCATCGACTTAAATACAATAACACATATGAATAGCATACAACACAAAAGCCTGGAATGGTAATAATTCAGTTACCAATGTATTAACTATTATCTTTATCTTCCCACAATTTTGATATCCCTTTCCATTTTTCTTCATAATTCTGTAAAGTTCTATCGTTTTTGGACACTGAGACCATGTCAAAGATAGCTAATCCATTTAATTTCAGACTCCGCTCATCTACTGTTGGGACAGGATTCAATTTCCAATGTTTAGCAAACAACAGTCGGGCAGCTGTGATAATATAAAGCAGAACACTTAATTCCTCTTGTGCCGTTTTACCAGATATTATTTCTGTTATATTCAACAAAAATAATTTGGGCTTCAATGGAATATTTTTGTTTAATATAGAAATTATAAGTTTATGAATCCGAATCCAGATTTTTTTTTATACTACATCTCCACCAAAAGTGATACAGGGAGACCCCTTTCTGATTACATTTCCAACAGGTTGGATTGGCTTGTTTAGTTATTTTAACCAGTGTCGCTGGAGTCAAGTACCATCTAAAAAACAGTTTAAAATAATTTTCTTTTAAATTATTACATTTAGTAAAGCAAAGGTTTTTTTCTCCATACATTTTCCCAATTGGCCATCGGTATCACTCTTCCTATATTCTAGGACCATCTTATGTTTATCTTATCTTATGTTTATTTTAACTGTTTCATCTAACATTTCCATGCTCAATAAAAATGTATAGATCTTACTAATTAGCTTTAATCTGTTTCCCTTAATTATTTTGTCGAAGTCTGAATCTTAGCTTTTGATGCCCTCTGTAATTAAATCTCTTTTCCATTCTTCTTCAATTTGAGCATTATTGAATATTTGAGCATTGAATATTATCATATCTTAACCTATTATCTATCAATTTGTTTTCATTCTTGTGAAAGGCCTCCTGAGAGGATGTCCAGCTGGGTAACTGTCTATATAGTTTTTTCTTATATTTGTTCCAGATAGTCAATAAGGCATTTCTAATGAAGTGCTGCTTGAATTCTTTACTTCATTTGTCTGTCCCATAGGAAATGTATGCATGCCATCCTAAGTCTAAATCACAGTTTTCTAAACACATCATTTTCTCATCCTCCAGTAAAATCCAGTCTTTAATCCATGTCAGTGCGCAGACATTGTGGTATGACTCTAGACTGGGCAAACTGAGACCCCCTCTATCTTTGCTATCCATCATCACTTTAAATTTTATTCTGAGCCTTCTACCATGCCATAGAAATGTGGAAATATCTCTTTCCCATGCTTGAAAGGGCTTCTTACTAGTTATAATTGGCAGGGTCTGAAACAAGAATAACATACACGGTAAGACTTTCATTTGGGTGGTAGAAATTTTCCCCAGTAGGGATAGATGTGTCTCCCCCACCTCTCTAGATCAGATTTGATAGTTTTCCATACCTTTGTGTAATTATTCTTATATAGTTCTGATTTATTTTTGCTTAAAGTTATAACCAAGTATTTAATTTTAGTTATCAATGGAAATTCAGTGAAAGATTTCATTTCTTCCTCTTCTTTCTTATTCAAAATTTTAATTATCATACCACTTTTTTCTTATTTACCCTAAATCCTTCTAAATTCACAAAGTTTCTCAGAGCATCTTCTAATCTTGTAATAGTTTTTTGGGGGGGGGGTTCTACAATTATTACTAGGTCATCCGCAAAGGCGCGGATTTTAAACTTGTATTTAGAAATTTCTAGACCTTGAATTTTGACATCATTATTTATTGTGTTAATCAGGACTTCTATTAACATTAAGAATAGCAATGGCAACAGAGGGCACCCCTGGAGGGTGCCTTTCTTAATATTTATTGGCTCTGTTTTTTCGCCATTCAAGTTAATCCTAGTAAATTGTTTATAATATATATTCATTATCCAGTTCATAAACCTATCCTTAATTCCCCATTCGTCCAGAACTGTCTCCAAAAAAATCTAATTAATGTTATCAAACACTTTTTCAATGTCTATGAAAACCAACCCCAGTTTTCTTTCCCTATGATGTTCAAATAATTCAATTATATTTAATATTGTCCTAATATTATCGTTTAAGTTCTTTTCGGGAGAAAGCCTGCTTGTTCTGGTTGTATCTTAATAGATAATACTTTCTTTAAACATTCCACTAGAATGGAAATATAGGGGCTTTCTAGATTGACAAAAAGAAGTGTGTTCATGGCTACATGAAACTCTAGCCGTTAGATGAGAAAAAGGGAAAGTGTGCCATGAAAATGCTTTTTTGCATTTTAGGGGAGAAGAAGCACCTTTAAAAAGGTGCTGGTTTTCCCAGCTTCTTTTTTAAAAACTGCGGAACATTGCAGCTGCATCTAAAGGCTGTGGTGCAGCTGCTAAGCATTAAGGAAAAGGCAACTTCATGTCATACTTTCCTGCCAATCTAGAAAGCCCCATAGATCTTATAGTCCAGATTTAACAAGGAGATTGGACGATAGTTCTCAATTAGCTCTGGGTTTTTGTTTTCTTTGGGAATTAACATTGTTATTGAGTGATACCAAGTTTCTGGATACCTTCCGTAATCAATTCCTTTTATGGTTTCTAGCAGTGTTGGTATTAATACATCTTTGAAGATCTTATAGAATTACCCTGTTAGTCCATCTGAATCAGAAGCTTTGTCTTCCTTTAGCCTTTTTATTGCAGATTCTAACTCCTCTACTAATATTGGTTTGTTCAGATCCTTAACTTGTTTTTTGTAATACTTACTTTCATTTGTTTCTTTATGTTTTCTCGTATGTTTACTCTCTTCTCCTGAGTTGTTTACTGCGCCTCTTATAGTTTCTTGTAATAATCAGTGACAATATCTTTTAATTTTTCTTGGTGTGTAACGATAGCAGTGCCTTTTCTTAGTTTCAGTATCATTCTTTTTTCTTTATTTCTCTTTAACCTTCAGGCAAGCCACTTACCCACTTTGTTAGCATTTTCGAACTCATTGTATTTTTTAATATACTTGATTTTATCTGCAATTTCCCTCATTGCATTTTTATTAATCTTATTTTTAATTAGTTTCAGTTCACACTGGATTCTTTTGTCTCTAGGTTTACTTTTGGCTTCTTGTTCTTTTTTTTTCAATTGGTCCATTAGATCTTTGTCATTTTCTGCTTTAATTCTTTTCTTTCTCTTTTCTTGTTGTATTAGTATTCCCCTAAAGACAGCTTTACCTGCATTCCAGATTACATTCATAAGAGTATCCTTCTCAATATTTTCTTGGAAGTATAATTATATTTCTTGTCTAATTTTCTTCATTACCTCTTCATCCTCTAGTAAATAATTTTTCAATCTCCAAGTATATTCTTTTGGTCTCTTTTTTATTGTTATTCTTAGCAGGCAATGATCGGAAACTATCATTGGAAGAATCTCGGCTTTAATTATGTCCTTATTTAATACTTTAGATGTCAATATCATGTCTATTCTTGACCATGTTCTATATCTATTTGAATAGAATGTAAACTCCTTCTTATTACCATGTTTTATTTTCCGTGTATCCATTAAGTTTAAATCTTCTATTAATTCCAATGCTGAGAGGGGTAATTTACCCTGGGGTTTTCTGTATTGCTGTCATGATCTCTCTTCTTTAGTATCCAGGACCCCATTCCAGCCACCTGTCATGGTAATTATTTCATAACTGCTTTCCTTTATTTTGTCATGTAATTTTCTGAAAAAAATCAATTCATTTTCTTGTGGTGTGTAAAGACTTATAATCAATATTGCTTCTCCCTGTAATCTTACTTCCATGGCCAAAAATTCCCTTGTTTGTCTTTAAAAATTTCTTTTGCCTCTAGGTTGGTACTTACAAATGTTACCACTCCTCTTTTCTTTTCGATATTGCTTGAGGCCACAAATGGTTTCCCAAATTTTCTGTTTTCTAGAAGTCTCAGTTCTTTTGTTTTTATATGAGTTTCCTGTAGACATATTATTTTTGCTTTTGTAATTTTTTAAAATTCCTCTTGGATTTTAAATTTAAATCATTAACATTCCATGAAAATACTGTATCATTTTTAATTACCAAATAAGGTTTTTGGTTTTTCCCCCCTCTTCCCCTTTTATTTAAGATCTCTTTTTTGAGTTTTCCCTTGGCCCCTGCTTTCTTCCTTTTTTCCCCCCTTGTAGTTTCTGCTTGTAAGATTCTTAAAGTTCCTCTTCTTGTTACTTTAAAGTTTTCTGATGTACCTTGTTCAGAGTTTTCATCTGATACTTCTGTTAATCCATCTCTGAATTTCCTGTTTTCTTCCTCCTCTGAATCTCTAGTATTTCTCATATCTTTTCTCTCAGGTCTTTGTTGTACTCTAGCTTTTTCTCCGTCTTTGAATTGATTATTCTCTTCTTCTTTGCTATTTTCAAAAAACTCTTGAAGTTTTTCTTGTGAGTCAATTATGTATTTTTCCCTTTTATTGTAAATATGAGGCTTTCATTTTTTGCCCATCTATATTTTGTTCCTTCTCTTCGCAAATACTGAATTAGAACATCGTGGTCTTTCCTTTTTTGTAGTAGTGTTGATGAAATTTCTTTAAATATCTTTATTTCTTGTTCCTCTACCATAAATTGTTTTTTATAAGATGTTTCCAATATCAGATTCCTAACTCTGTCTCTTACAAAATAGATTGTTATGTCTCTTGGGAGTTTTCTGTTTGTTGCAACCCAAGAGTTGGCTCTATAAAGTTTGTCCACCTCCAGGTCCAGTTGTTCTTGTGACCAACCTATAAAATGGGCTAAGGCTGGAATTAATCTCTCAGCTAGATCTTCATTATATCTTTCTTGAAGTCATCTGAGTCTTAGTGCTTTGTCTTTAAGTTTCATTTCCATTGTCAATTTCAAATTCTTTTTCCGTTGTTGGGTTTTCTCTAATATTATTGTCCTACATTCCAAATCTTCTGTATTTTCATGGATTTTTGATATTCTTTTATTTACTTCCACCATTCCTTTGGAAAATTGGTGGATATTGTCCTTTATCACTTTCTTCCGTTCCTGTATCTCCTTCTGCATGTCTGACTTTATTTCTTCCCACATTTCCTTAAGTTCAGCTGTTATTTCTTGTCTTATTTCAGTTCTTATTTCTTTCCTTATTTTTTTCCATTTCATCCATTAAAATTTTAGTGAAATCAGAGATTTTAGGTGTCACCAATGTTTCTTGATAATTATCTTCTTTTGTAGTCTCCATTTCGATAGTTTTTCCTGTAGCCGTGTTTCTTCTTCTTTTTTCCCTGTTCGTAGTATCCTCGTACCTTTCTTTTATTCTATTTGACCCTAATAAAAATAAAATCTAAAGAAGATAAATTATGTAAGCATTTACAATTTGACAGATGAAATAGGGTGTCTCTTCTATTACTTCTACTAGTCCTGTTCTAAAGTCCTTAGATGTAAATCAATAATATATAATTCTCTGAACCAATTCTTAGAGGAATTAAATAATAACAATAATAGTAATAATATTTATTTATTTATACCCCGCTCTTCAGCTTTAAAAGCTATCAGAGCACTTACAATCATTATTTCAACTAGACAGTTCCCTGCCCTCAGGCTTACATTCTAAGAACACATGAAAGAAAAGGAGAAGGGAATGGTGGTGGGGAAAGGGATCAAGTCCAAAAGTTCTTCTCTCCCTTCGATGCCCGGACCAAGGCAGATGGCATGGAGGGAAGGATCTGCTTCATAATCTAAGACAGGCCCTATGGAGTTTGGGCTGTCCTTTCACTCCCTCCTGGTAAGATGGTGTAGCATGGAGGGAGGGCTCTTCCACTTGAGGCCATGCCTGATGGTGTTGCTAGGCCTCTCCAGTCCCTTCACTCCCTCCTGGGTAACATGGTGTAGGAGGGAGGGCTCTTCTACTTGAGGCCATGCCTGATGGTGTTGCTAGGCCTCTCCAGTCCCTTCACTGCCTCCTGGGTAAGATGGTGTAGGAGGGAGGGCTTTTCTAGTTAAGGCCATGCCTGATGGAGTTGCTAGACCTCTCCAGTCCCTTCACTCCCTCCTGGGTAAGATGGTGTAGGAGGGAGGGCTCTTCTACTTAAGGCCATGCCTGATGGTGTTGCTAGGCCTCTCCAGTCCCTTCACTCCCTTAATTATCATTAAGATTAATCCAGCTTTACAGTATAACTTATAAACAGTGGCATTCAAAGGAAATGAGAGAATTTAGTCTATTGTTAATTAACAGAACATAACTTTCTCCTATCTATATTACAAAGATGGGCATCACTTTTGCCCTTTTGGCTCAAGATAGCAGAATTGGAAGCCTTTCTAATCTATCTAATAGTATAATTCTACCCCAAATATAGAACTATCTCTGTCTCCTCTAAAAGGAGATTAGAAAATTTCTGACCTGCTAGTTTGGTAATCCAAATACAGAAAAAATAGGACCTCCGCTACTAAATATGGGTTAAGAGCTAACTGCTTTTAATTCTACTTTGCTTCACCATTCATCTGTATCAGCCAGCACTTGCATTGGACAGGGGGAATCATAGAATCATAGAGTTGGAAGAGACCACAAGGGCCATCCAGTCCAACCCCCTGCCATGCAGGAACTCCCAGTCAAAGCATCCCCGACAGATGGCCATCCAGCCCCTGCTTAAAGACCTCCAAGGAAGGAGACTCCACTACACTCCGAGGGAGAGTGTTCCACTGTCGAACAGCCCTTACCATCAGGAAGTTCCTCCTAATGTTGAGGTGGAATCTTTTTTCCTGCAGCTTGCACCCATTGTTCCGCGTTCTAGTCTCTGCAGCAGCAGAAAACAAGCTTGCTCCCTCCTCAATATGACATCCCTTCAAATATTTGAACAGGGCTATCATATCACCTCTTAACCTTCTCTTCTCCAGGCTAAACATCCCCAGTTCCCTAAGTCGTTCCTCATAGGGCATGGTTTCTAGACCCTTCACCATTTTAGTTGCCCTCCTTTGGACCCGCTCCAGTTTCTCCACATCTTTTTTTAATTGTGGTGCCCAGAACTGGACACAGTATTCCAGGTGGGGCCTGACCAAAGCAGAATAGAGTGGCACTATTACTTCCCTTGATCTAGACGCTATACTTCTATTGATGCAGCCTAAAATATCATTGGCTTTTTTAGCTGCTGCATCACACTGTTGACTCATGTTCAACTTCTGGTCTACTTGGACTCCTAGATCCCTTTCACACGTAGTTTCATTCAGCCAGATGTCCCCCATCCTATATCTGTGCATTTCATTTTTGCGCCCTAAGTGCAGTACCTTACATTTCTCCGCATTGAATTTCATTTTATTAGCATTGGCCCAGCTTTCTAGTCTATTCAGGTCATTTTGAATTTTGACCCTGTCTTCTGGAGTATTGGCTACTCCTCCTAGTTTAGTGTCATCTGCAAATTTGATAGGTATGCCCCCAATTCTGTCATCCAAGTCATTAATAAAGATGTTGAATAGGACTGGGCCCAGGACAGAACCCTGTGGCACCCCACTTGTCACTTCTTTCCAGGTTGAAAAGGAGCCGTTGTTGAGCACCCTTTGGGTGCGGCCAGTCAACCAGTTACAAATCCATGTAATGGTTACCTTGTCTGGCCCACATTTTACAAGCTTGTTTGCAAGAATGTCAAGGGGAACCTTGTCAAAGGCCTTGCTGAAATCAAGATATACTATATCCACAGCATTCCCTTCATCTACCAAGCTGGTAATTTTATCAAAAAAAGAGATCAGATTTGTCCGGCAGGACTTGTTTCTCTGAAACCCATGTTGGCTTTTTGTGATTATGGAATTATCTTCCAGATATTCACAGACTCTCTGTTTAATGATCTGCTCTAGAATCTTTCCTGGTATTGATGTCAGACTAACTGGACGATAATTGTTAGGATCCTCTTTTTTTCTCCTTTTTGAAGATGGGGACAACGTTTGCCCTCCTCCAGTCTGCTGGGACTTCTCCTGTTCTCCAGGAGTTCTTAAAGATTATTGCCAATGGCTCTGATATTACATTTGCCAGTTCTTTTAATATCCTTGGATGTAGTTCATCTGGTCCTGAAGACTTATATTCATTTAGGTTAACCAAGTATTCCTGTACTATCTCTTTATTTATTCTGTGCTGAAATTCCCCTATTCTGTCTTCTTCCCCATTATCCTTAGGTTGAGCACCCTTTGCCTTTTCTGAGAACACTGAAGCAAAGAAGGTGTTGAGTAATTCTGCCTTTTCTCTGTCCCCTGTTAGCATTTTGCCATCTTCTGCACACAGTGGTCCTACCGTTTCCTTCTTCTTCCTTTTGCTTCGGACATACCCAAAAAGCCCTTTCTATTGTTCTTAACCTCTCTAGCAAGCCTGAGTTCATTCTGCACTTTAGCTTTTCTGATTTTACCCCTACATGTGCTGGCTATCTGTTTGAATTCCTCTTTGGTGATTTCCCCATTTTTCCATTTCTTATACATGTTCTGTTTAAGGCTTATCTCAGTTGAAAGTTCCTTAGTCATCCATCCTGGCTTCTTGAGACACCTCCCATTTTTCTTCCTCATTGGAACTGTTTGAAATTGTGCCTTCAGTATCTCCCTTTTGAGAAACTCTCATCCATCTTGAACTCCCTTCTCTTTTAGTTTTCCTGACCATGAGATCACCCCCAATATTTCTCTAAGTTTATTGAAATCAGCTCTCCTATAGTCTAGAATGCATGTCTCACTATGCCTGGCTTCCCCTTTCCGCTGTATAACAAACTCCAGGAGAACATGGTCACTTCCACCTAAGGATCCAACCACTTGCACTCCATTGACTAGGTCATCCCTGTTAGTTAAGATCAGATCTAAAATAGCTGATCCCCTTGTTGACTCTTCTACTTTTTGGACAATGAAATTGTCTTCCAGGCAAGTGAGGAATTTGCTGGACCTTGAGGATTTGGCTGAGTTTGACCTCCAGCAAATATCTGGATAGTTGAAGTCCCCCATCACTACTACATCTCTCCTTTCTGAGTGTGTGGTCATCTGTCCTAGAAAGGCATCATCCAATTCCTCTGCCTGAATCGGGGGTCTGTAGTAGACTCCCACAGTAACATCCCTGTTGTTTCCCTACGATCTGGGAGGGAGGCCTTTTACAGCCTCCTTGTTGCTGCTCCTCTCTGCCGGCACTTGTATTGGCTGAGGGTAAGGTGATCCAGGACAGAGGCCTTTTACAGCCTCTGCCCACACAGGCTTGCTGCTGCTCCTCTCTCTGCCAGCACTTGTGTTCACTGAGAGGAAGGTGATCTGGGACAGAGGCCTTTTACAGCCTCCACCTGGAATCTTATTTTTTGACACCTTTAGTTAAGCGGATGGCATTAGGTCAGTGATGGCGAACCTTTAGAGGTTCGTTTGCAAGGGTCAAGGCTTCTGTCCCCAAGGATGGGGCCTGTGTGCCAGGGGCAGGACATCCGGCCCCAGAGGCGGGACTGCTGCCCACTGGGAGTGTGGCTTCCAGTCCCCGGTGGCATGACTTCCTCCCACCAGCGGCGTGGCTTCCACCCACCAGGGGTGTGGCTTCTGCCCACCTCCTTTTCCTGCCCCAGCTGTCAAAGAAAACTGTGGGTCAGAAAAGGCCCTGGGGTGGCAGAGCCATAGTGCTTGCACCCAGTCCTCTGAGCCCCAGACCTTTCTTCTCCCCCAAAGGGATACCTGGAGCTCTTTCAGGGGAGAGGAAAGGAAGGCAGGAACCGAGAGGCCTGGGCATGCACACAAGCCTCTTAGTCCAAACACTCTCCCTTAAAGGGCTCCCTGGACATCTTTTGGGGGAGAGGAAAGGGAGGCAGGGAAAGAAGAGGCCTTGGCCCAAGCCTTTCTTCACCCCGAACAGCTCCTCAGTCTGTTAGGGATGAAGAAAAGGAGGCCAGGAAGGAGAGGCCTCGGCACGGGCCCAGGGCTCTCCTTTCCCAGCCTTTCCTCCACCTGAAAGTGTCCCGCAGAGCCCTTTCAGGTGGAGGAAAGGTAAGCAGAGAAGGAGAGGCCTCAGCATTGGCCCAGTGCTCTCCTTCCCAGCTTGCCTATCCTCAGCCTGAACAGACTCCATGGAGGTCATTCAGGCTGAGAGTAGGCAAGCCAAGAGGAAGAGGACTGGGCACGTGGCCCGTCCCTTTTCCCCACAGACTTTTCCCTGCCCCCAGCTATCTCACTCTGGAAACAGCTGGCGGCCGGAAAAGGTCTCTGCTGGGCAGGAGCCACTGGCACATGCACACCAGTTGCTCCTCTTCCCCCCTGCCCTTTTCCCAGCCTTGGAGAGGTCAGGAGAGGGCTGGAAGGAGGAGCCAGAGGCGTGCACCTCTGGCTCCTTCTCCTGAGCACCATTTTCTGGCTTGCCGCTGTCTTGGAGAGATAGCAGGAGGCCTAAAAATGGCAGGGAGGAGACAGAATGGACATGCTGTGCTTCTTCTGCCTTCTCCCTCGCAGCGTGTCAGGCAAAATGGTGTCGCGTGTCACTTCTGACACGCATGGCATAGGTTCGTCATCAGTGCATTAGGTTCTCAGTTTGTTAAAACAGACAAAGTATTGCTTATAATATCTACAGCTAGAGCCATGTGGCAAATATTATGATGTCAGTTACAGTTTGATCCATATGTTCATACTAAACTGACATTATAGGGAAATACTGATCTAAAGATAGGGTAAAAACATTTCTATGGAAGACATGGGCAGAAAATGGGATTTCTATCTTAAATCAATTATTAGGTGTTGATGATGAGTTTCTGTTCTTCTCAAGTTTGCAGGATCAATTTAATTTGCTATCAGCAGCTAAATGGCAATAGTTAGAAGTATAATCTTAGAATCTAGATTTGGCCTTGTAACTCTCCATGCCCCTGAGGTTTCTTAAATTTTAGAAACACTTACTTTCAGTTTTAGTAGTTTTAACATCTATATCCCTATATCATCCAAGTATGACTATAGATCTCCAATTATATCTTATCCAATAAAAATAGCTGTTCTGCATATCTAATAATTTAACTGTTGGAGGTGTAATACTGCTAATGCTTCTTTACCCACATATTTGGGTAATGCCACATAGTTGTCTTATTTTGGAGGGAAGTACTTACACAAATAAATTTGGCATTAGAAAGTTCTTTATTATTCAATTATACACATATACTTTATTTTCCTATTTACCCATGTCTTGGAATATAATAAAGGTAGGTGGAAATGGATCTTTCATGCTTTCTTGACTGCTAGAAGACTGATACTCCAGTAATGGAAAGTTCTGTGATCCAGTGAAAGAAGATTTAACAACATTTGCAACATTTAAAAGAATGATCAATCAAGATAATTTACAAATTGAGTTATATGAAGATATTTGGTCTGCTTTTATTGAAATTTTTGACTAATTATTTCTATTTTTATTTCTTTATTCCTTATTACTGCAATACCATCAAGATATGTAACCGAGAGCGTTACAATGTAATTTTAATTTATATAAAGTACTTTTTAAAAAAGAGAGAGAGAAAGAGGCGGTCTGGGGCCCCTTCATAAATAGGGCATATCTCCAGGCTATGGTGCACAGTCTATTGAGTGCCAGTGAGTAGCATCAAGACTTCCTCCTTGAAATATGGCTTTATGGGGATGCACACATGAATAATTTAATAAGCTTCCTAGGACAGTTTAGGGAAACATTGGACAGGATTTCAGTGGGCTTTTGATGACTTCCTTTCGTTCTTGTAAATGTAGCAAATAAAAGGGCTTGTCCAGTATGTTTCTGTTATCTGATCACTGGAGAGTTTCATCTTCTCAATTCCTTTCTAACATTCATACTGTCTCATCACTTGATCTGTTCTTACTTTCCATCACACCCATCCACTCCAGTTCCCAATCTATATGATCCTTGTGTCCCAATATATCACCCCTTTGTGTGGTTAGATCTGTTGATTAAATATGAGACATATTTGCCTTTCTCAGCTAAAACCCTTCCTTCCTTCCTTCCTTCCTTCCTTCCTTCCTTCCTTCTGCATTTCTCCCAGTTAGAACAGGAGAAATCTCTCCTTTTCTTTTCCTCTATTTGTATGTAGGCGTCAGATTTGTCTTTGGCTCTTGGTTGGTTTGGGATGAGCCTGTCTGTGTCCCCTTGGGATGGAAGCAGGTGTTGCTTCAGTCGAGCGCATGCAACCAAATTACAGGACCGTCTGTCACCTCCTCTGGGAAATGAGAAAGGGAGGGAAGTAGGGAAGGAGGGAGGGAGGGAGAGATGGAGGAGGCCACACTGCAGAAAAGAAAAGTGGAGCATAGTACTAGTGCTGATGAGAGAATGGAAATATGAGTCACTTCAGCCTCTGGCCAACTCCACCCCTAGACAGGGAACATCCTCTGAAATAGAAACATCAGTGGTACAACAAGCAAGAGAAAAGTCAGAAGCAGCTTTATTACGAATGCATACTCCTTACGATTCTTATGAGCCACTCCCTGCTTTCTCTCTCCTTTGAACATTTATATCCATTGGAAGGTGAATAGTAAACCTGATTTATGGGAGAATTTATTTCTGTTCCCAATAGACTTTGTAAACACAACATTTTTGAACATTTTTTTTTAGCTACAACATTTGGAAAGATGTTTCTCAGCTCATCAGCATAAGTTCATATTGGTCTGGTTATCTGCTGTTCTGTCTTGCCTTGGTCTCATTTTTCTTTTAGCTTCATATCCTTTGGTGTCAGGTTTTAAAAGGAATAGGTTCTTTGCCCTAAGAAGTAATGTTATGTTCTCCATAAAAAAGTACAATATCATTCACAAAACAGTATTACCTTTATGAAGCCAACCAAAATGCACATTATCCATGTTGCAAGCCTTTGAAGCTCCACTGGCTTCTTCATCAGCAAAGGTGTTGAAAATGATACAGGGGAAAGAAAAGAAGAAAAAACCAATACAAGTTATCTCCATAAATAAGTTATTTTTCTGAAACGAAGTCAATCAACTAGACCGCAGGGAAGTCTTAGTGCAAATTCTATGCGATCTTGCACATATAAGAGCCAGAAGATGAAGACGCGGTGTGGAATCTAGCAAGAACTTCATGAGCTAATTATATTTTCAATGGTGAATTTAGAAAATTAAATGGCATCACTAGTGGAAAAGCCAGAAAAGTGTCTTTCATCATTTTATATAAGTTCAGGGGTAGAAATCACAAGACCCTTCAGATGCTGTTGAGCTGCAACTTCTAGTAATCGCCACCATAGGCTGTGGTGACTAGGACTTCTGGGAGCTGCAGTTCAGCATCCAGACAGCTGCATAAGTTGCAGCTTTGACATTATCACAAAGGGGTTGTTGGCAGGTGTTTTACCTGATCAAGGAACTGGTGTTCAACCTGTTCTGGATGGGGCTGAATTCTTCCTTAAGGACTGGATCAACAGTCTGAAGGTATTATTAGATCAGGCCCTTGCTGTCTACATCAAGAAAGGCTTAGTGGCACAACATGTTGTTCATATTCTTAGTGGTATGCCAATGGCAACCCTTTCTACTCATTCCCTGATATCATCCAGAGTGGACTACAGGTTGAGTCTCCCTTATCCAAAATTTTTGGGACCAGATGTATTTTGAATTTTGGATTTTTTTTTTTTTAAAAAATACAAAATACCTGCATTGGTATATATGCACAAAGTGAGATCTTTTCACGTCTAAATACAAAATTCATTTATGTTTCATATATAACTTATACACATAGCCTGAAAGTAATTTTATACAATATTTTAAATAATTTTACTCATGAAAAAAGTCTGTGTATATGGAACCATCAGAAAGCGAAGATGTCACTATCTCACCCACCCATGAAAAAACATTTTGGGTTTTGGGGTATTTTGGATTTCAGCATTCCAAATAAGGGAAACTCAACCTGTATAGCAAATATAGTGTGACCTTGGTATCTACTGAGGTTTGGTTCCAGGACCCAGCAAGGACGGTCGAATCTGTGGTTAAAGAATCTGTGAGTATGGAAGACTGACATATATATTGTACACAGGGATGTTTTTAAAGACGTTTTGGGACTTCCAGTTGATTCAGCTAAGCTGCTGAATAACACAGCTCTCTGGAACCTTTCTTGCCAGTCTGAACCTGCCTTTCCATGTATACTTGACCTCAGTTTAAACTGCTGGTCACAGATGCCCTTTGCTGGCTTACTTGCTTGCTTGTTGGTTATATAGGCATTAGAGCTGCTCTTGCTCCTTTTGACACACAGTATACGCATCTGAGTAACATATTCCAGCTCTGCCTCCAAAACACAGGTGTTATTAATGAAGTCATTGTGGCTGTTTTTCTCACCTTTCCTCCCATCTTCACCACACCCACACAAGCAATTGTGTTAGACCAAGAAGAGCTTGGTTTTACATTTCCCCCTCCCTCTATTCCCTTGAGACTTTCCATTGACCAAAGACAGAGGGAGAGGAGTCAGGCAGATTGCTAAGACAATGGTAGTTAGAGTTGTGTTGTCTAGCAAGGAATAAAAGTCTTCATTCCTTTCATTTATTTGCACAGGGATTTCTAAAATTCAAAGACATAGCAGCTGAGTATCTCAAATGCATCTGAGGAAGAAGACTTAAGTCTACAAAAACTCATGCTGCCAACTCCTTTCTTTCAGTTATTCTCAAAGGTGCTACAAGATGTCTCTGCATAGGTAGTTCTTAAACTACATTATTATTTTTAAGGGGATTTCCTTTATGACTTTAGGCCCAAATCTACCTGTTTCCTTATGAACCTTCCTGGACTACCTACTGAAGCAGTGGCATCACTAAGGGAGCCTGGGGAGCAAGGACCACACTGAGAGACACCCAGAAGAAGGGTGACACCCAGTTGGGCCTTCCTCCCCCTTTGGTGCAGGAGGGGTGTTCTTGACACCTGCTCCAAATCTGGGGTCCCTCTTAGGGGAGAAAGCCCAGGAATGTACCCTTCTCTCAGTGGGTGACACCATAGTTAGGGTACTGAAGTGAGGTGTGCAGTGATCAAAGATAAGACTTTATCTCTTGTGGTGACCTGATTTAGTAATGCCCTCCCCAGGGCCATCTACCTGGCACCACCTCTTACTAGTTTGAGGCACCAAATAAGAATTGTTAGGTTTGCCCAGATAATGGAGGGAGGGCTGCATCTGCACTGCAGAAATAATGCAGTTTGATACTGCTTTACCTGCCATGGCTTAATGCTATGGAATCATGTGGTTTGTAGTTTGTTCTGGCACTGGAGCTCTCTGACAGAGAAGGCTCACAAAACTACAAATCCCAGAATTCCATAGCATTGAGCCATGGCATGTAAAGCAGTGTCAGACTGCATTATTTCTGCAGTGCAGATGCAGCCTTAGTCATAGAATGACTGGTGGATTAGTGCCAAATTGCTGTGTGATGTAAAAGAATCGCCAAGTTATCTAACAAATGTGCATTTCATTTTTTTTCACTGAATGACGATAAATCTTTGCCTAATAATCACAGCTTTCCACTGGAAAGTTCCGAGTCTGTAGTGTTTCTAAACAGAAAGCTGTTTAGCTGCTATTTTGTGTGTATGATGTTCTTGATTCTGTTTCAATTTATAAAGGCATCAGAAGCAATAGAGCTGTTTTGAACAACAGAGACATAATCCACTGAAATTCTAACTAAAATCTATCAGCAAATATGGGAAACAAAAGCCCGCAGAATAGAAACACTCAATATACATTTTGATCCACAAGAAAGGAGTCAGCAGGGACTGAAGTAACCACTAGACATTTTACCACATATGGCCTGAGAAATGCCAGCTGTCCAAGCTGGGTTCAGAACAGGTTCAGAAGAGGAAGAGGCACATGGGATCATATTGCAAATATAGGTTGGATAATGGAGCACGCCTAATAATTTCAGAAGAAAGTCAGTCTATGCTTTATGGATTATAGCAAAGCCTTTGATTGTGTACATTCTGAAAAATTATGGATAATTCATAACAAAATGGGTGTAACATGACATATAATTATCCTAATGCATAACTTGTGCTCAAGATAATCAATTACATGGTGGGAAGTTTTCTAATTGGTAAGGAGATAAAGCAAGGTTCCATTGTATTACCCTTCCAGCCAGCACAACAACACCTGTGCTCCCTCTGAGGCTCCTCTGAGGAACTCTGGGATGCTGAAGGACAGAGAGGTGGAGCTGGTGAGAGCAGCATACTTAACCTGGCTTGCCAGCAGCCTTTGGACCTTCCCGCCAGCACAATAACACCTGTGCTCCCAGTGGACTCTTTCAAACGGGGAGGAATTTCTCCCAACTCTGAATGGAGCCAATGCGTATTTATGTAAATTCGCTTGTTTAGCGAATTTACATGAACCCCTGCTCCGTTCGGAATTACTTCCCATTACCCGAAATTAACCCCCTCCTGCCTGAATTTGCATGTGAAGCTTTAATTCGCAATAAGGTAAAACCCATGATTGCATTCGAATTGGCTTCCCTCCTGCCTGAATTTGCATGTGAAGAGTTAATTTGCAATAACATAAAACCCATGATTGCATTCGAATTGACCTTAAATTATACTTCCAATTTAGCCTTGTATGAAAGAGTCCTCTGAGGCTCCTTTGAGGAACTCTAGGATGCTGAAGGACAGAGAGGTGGAGCTGGTGAGAGCAGCATACTTAACCTGGCTTGCCAGCAGCCTTTGGACCTTCCAGCCAGCACAACAACATCTGTGCTCCCTCTGAGGCTCCTCTGAGGAACTCTGGGATACCCAAGGACAGAGATTGACCTTATGTTTATTGTAACTGTAATTGACTGATTATGTTTTATTGTGGATTGATTCATTTATATTATATGAGTTTAAATTGATATTATGCATTACATGATATTATGAACTATTTTATTGATATTGTATTGTGTGTACATGATAATGTATTAGGTTTTTATTTTATCATTCTATTGATTGTACTGTGTCTATTTCATTTGTTGTAATCCCGCCTTGATCTGAAGGAAAGGCAAGACATAGAAATAAATATTATTATTAGTAGTAGTAGTAGTGAACATGGCATATCCAAAATTGGATTAGACTGAGAAAGAAGGCGTGAAAACTGGAGGAAGGAACATCAATCATTAAAGATATGCAGATGACACCATACTATAAGCAGAAAATAGCACAGATTTGGAATGATTACTGAAGAAAGTCAAGGAAAAAAAAATGCAAAGGCAAGTTTACAGCTGAACATTAAGAAAATAATAATAATAATAATAATAATAATAATAGAATAATAATAATATATTTATTTGTATCCCGCCTCTCCCTGTGTTGGATCAATAATGACCACAGATTATGTACATAACTTTAAATCAGACAGTAAAGACACCGAGATAGTGAAAGATTTCATTAATCAAAACTGGAATTTCAGTCAAGAAATCAGAAGACTAGAACATAGAAGGCAAGGAACTAGACTAGAATGAAAGAACTAGACAAGATCCTTAAGTGTAAAGATACATTATTAAATACCAAAGTCAGGATTTTACATGCCATTTCAGTTCCAGTTTCTGCATATGGTTGGAAAGCTGGTCAGTGTAAAAAGATAACAGGAAGAGAATCAACACATTTAAAATGTGATGCTGGATTCTGTGGATACCCTGGATGGCCAAAAAGACAAAGGAATGGGTCCTAGAGCAAACAAGCTTGAATTCTCCTTAGAAGCCAAGATGACTAAACTGAAATTGTTGTACTTTGGGCACATAATGAGAACATAAAACACACTAGAAATTACAGTGGCAACATAGAAGGAAAGTAGGAAAAGAGGAAGAATACATTACAGGTGGAAAAGCTCAATCAAGGAAGCCAAGCCCCTGGAAGTTATTATGGCATATTGATGAAATTTTGTCAGTGTCATCATTGGTCCCTAAGTGCATGTTGCAGAGAAAACCAAGTCATTAAGTCCTTTATTTTTGTGGCTGGCTCTGCCAGAAGTGACTAAAGTGTAAAATCTTTGTCAGGCACAATCTGCAGACTTCTACATTATCAGGTCTTTGGAGGGTCAAGTTACTCTGGGAAAAATGTATAAATCTAGATAGTGATTACATAGAAACAAGTTAACAACTACAAATCAAAACAAACTTTCTGTCAAATTTTTTTAAAGGTGATCATTAAAACCTTTGGATACTCCCTCGTAATATAGTATACTAATAATTCACACAGACAACTAATAAAAGAAAAACACAAAGAATAACAAAAAGGCAAATAGTAGCTACCACCAGCAGATGGCTCTGAGGAACTTTTAACTAACACCCAAGCTACTGTGAATGAGAAGGAGTTCAGGAATGTGATGGATGATGGAGCTCAGGGTAGATGTTTCAGTTCTTCTTCATGGTATACTAAGTATGTTCCTCAGTGCCCAACAAACTAGCATGATATTTGGGGTTGTGAGTGCTTTCGTTTGGTGTTTTTATGTTTTTAATTCATAGGTGATGCTGAGCTTTCTGATTTCTAGGACCTTGTGTTATGATATATGCTTTTAATAAAATTTGGGGGGACAAGTGGAATGTGATATAACCCCTGACTACCTATCCAAGGACTCACCGTAAGCCCCAAACGGGGAGGTCATGCAGTCAAGCCCGCTTGGAAGAACAGAGTCCCTAGTAAGCAACTCTCCATAGGAAGTTTTGGAGTCACCAGACCAGATTTGCCACTGCCCTCCGAAATAAGACAATAGCCTTGGCATCATATCTGATGAGCCAGTGATGACTTAACCACTCAGCCATTAAGCCAGCTGCCCCTTTGAATTGTGTCCAAACCTAAGTGCATTGTACACAGATTATTTGCACTTGGTTTAACAAAGCCCAGGCAATCAACACCTTTGTCCAAACCTTGATACATAGCCCCTGGATATGTTCAGCCCTATAAAAGATCCCAAGTTTGAATCACCAGTTGTTGCTATCCTCAGAGTGCAGGCTGGTGCACACCAGTTTGACCTCTGCTCATAGCTCCCACAGCCTGTTTCCCCTCATCCCGGCTGTCGTGTCCATCATCCTCATCCACACCTATCAGACTTCCCGGAGAAGACTTCTAAGGTAGTATTCCAGCGGTGTCTCTCACTCTCAAACCTAACTCCCACTCTTCCCTCTCCCTTTTCACTAACATTGAATGTGTGTGTGTGTGTGTGTGTGTGTGTATGTCCCCTTGTGTTGTGTGTGGTATTTATGCTCCCCAATAAACTGTGTATTTTCATTGGACTCACTTGAACTAGTGTCATCTCTCTTGGGTAGATATGACTGGTAGATAATAGTATCTGGTAGATAATACTGGGACCATGATTCCGGTGTAAGACTTTGTTAGGATCTTCCTCTCTGCATATTTTGAGCTAACTATAATTTCCCTAAGTGAGAGACTTCCTATCACTTGACACTACCTTCATCACCAGCAATGCTGTGGGTTAGTTTCTCGGTTGCTGCATTACGTGGTGGGGTGGAATCTCCCTCATCTTTCTCTGGAGGAAGCAGCTTCCCACCATGTAATCTTCCATCAGAGATCTTTTGTCCAGCACATGAAGCAAGGAATAAGAAGGCACACCATCTCTTGCTGAGACTGTGTTGGAGGGGACATCCCCATCAAATGAGACAGGCAGAATGTCTTTTAAAAAGGCATAATAGATATTTGTGCACACATGGAATAAAGTAGGCAGGCTACTTATTGAAATGACAGAATTTGCAGATAATCATATACCACTGACTGTAGCAGGAAGACATCTAGTAATGACAAATTATGCAGTCATTCTTATACTTATACAATAATGCTTGCAGACTCTTATTTGCAATGACACAATAAACAAATTTCCATATTTTCGTTGAACACACACACACACACATATACTCTGTGTACATGAATCTGTTTCAATCAGAAATGTCTTCTTGCTTTATTTCCTTATTCTGCTTCAGAGAATCAGAGAATCATAGAGCTTTGGCCATGCAGGAACTCACAATCAAAGCACCCCTGATAGATGGCTATCCAGCCTCTCTTTCAAAACCTCCAAAGACAGAGACTCCATCACACTTAGAGGGATCATCTTTCATTGTCAAACAGCTCTTATTGTCAGGAGTTTCCTCCTAATGTTGCACTAAAATCTCATTTCCTGTAGTTTGAATCCATTGCTCCGGGCTCTAATCCCTGAAGCTTGCACCATCCTCAAATATTTAAATAGGGATATCCTTCAAATATTTAAATAGGAATATCATATCACTTCTTAACCTTCTCTTCTCCAGGCTAAACATACCCAGCTCCCTAAGTGTCTCCTCATAAGGCATGGTTTCCAGACCCTTAACCTGAAGACCAGGGATAGTTTGGGGATTCTGTTGGTATACCAGCCACCCTGTTGCCTAACAGACTCCCTAACCGAGCTGACTCAGCTGGTCTCTGAGTTGCTGTTGGAGTCACTCAGACATCTTGTCTTGGGTGACTTCAACATTCCTCTGGAGACCAGCCCTTCTGATCTATCTGGAGCAGCTCAGGAGCATGGTCCAGGAAGGGAGAGGAAAATAGCAGAGGTAAATAACTGGCTCCGTAGATGGTGCCGCCAGGAACAGTTTGGATTCTTGGATCATGGGCTGCGGTTCCATGAGGAGGGACTTCTGGCAAGGGATGGGCTTCATCTCACGCCAGTTGGCAAAAACATTTTTGCCAAGAGTCTGAAGAACCTGATCAGGAGGGCTTTAAACTGAGTTATGTGGGGGAGGGAGACAGCATTCTGGAAGGCAAAAGGGATGGAGAGAATAGTCAAAGTGGCATAGAGGGAACAAGGCAAACAGTGAAAGGACCCAAGAGTAGGAGGCAAAAAACCATGCAAAAGCAGCAAGTAAAGAGGACACATGGTCTTAGATGTCTCTACACTAATGCACAAAGTATGGGAAATAAGCAGGATGAACTTGAACTCCTAGCACAACAAGGGAAATATGATATAATAGGCATCACTGAAACCTGGTGGGATGAGTCTCATGATTGGAATGTAGAAATAGAGGGATATAACCTTTTTAAGAGAAACAGGTCAAACAGGAAAGGAGGAGGAATAGCATTATATGTCAGGGATATTTACACCAGTGAAGAGATCGAGGAAGTCAATACTGTAAGTCAGGTGGAGAGCATCTGGATAAAAATTAAAGGAGAGGGAAATAACAGGGATGTTACTGTGGGAGTCTACTACAGACCCCCAACTCAGGCAGAGGAATTGGATGATACCTTTCTAGAACAGATGAGCACACACTCAGAAAGGAGAGATGTAGTAGTGATGGGGGACTTCAACTATCCTGATATTTGCTGGAAGTCAAATTCAGCCAAATCCTCAAGGTCTAGCAAATTCCTCACTTGCTTGGAAGACAATTTCATTGTCCAAAAGGTGGAAGAAGCAACAAGGGGATCAGCCATCTTAGATCTTATCTTAACCAACAGGAAAGACCTAGTTGATGGGGTGCAAGTGGTTGGATCCTTAGGTGGAAGTGACCATGTCCTCCTGGAGTTTGCTATACAGTGGAAAGATGAAGCTAGGCATAGTCAGACACGAATTCTAGACTATAGGAGAGCTGATTTCAATAAACTTAGAGAAATACTGGGGGTGATCCCATGGTCAAGAATACTAAAAGAGAAGGGAGTTCAAGATGGATGGGAGTTCCTCAAAAGGGAGATACTGAAAGCACAATTTCAGACAGTTCCAATGAGGAAGAAAAATGGGAGATGTCTCAAGAAACCGGTATGGATGACTAAGGAACTTACAACTGAGCTAAGTTTTAAACGGAACATGTATAAAAAATGGAAAAATGGAGAAATCACCAAAGAGGAATTCAAACAAATAGCCAGCACATGTAGGGATAAAGTCAGAAAAGCTAAAGCGCAAAATGAACTCAGGCTTGCTAGAGAGGTTAAGAACAATAAAAAGGGCTTTTTTGGATATGTTCGCAGCAAAAGGAAGAAGAAGGAAATGGTAGGACCACTGCGTGCAGAAGATGGCAAAATACTAACAGGGAACAGAGAAAAGGCAGAATTACTCAACACCTTCTTTGCTTCAGTCTTTTCAGAAAAGGCAAAAGGTGCTCAACCTGAGGACAGTGAAGAAGGGGACAGAGTGGGGGAATTTGAGCACAGAATAAGTAAAGAGACAGTACAGGAATACCTGGTTAATCTAAATGAATACAAATCTCCAGGACCAGATGAACTACATCCAAGGGTATTAAAAGAACTGGCAAAGGTAATATCGGAGCCATTGGCAATAATCTTTGAGAACTCCTGGAGAACAGGAGAAGTCCCAGCAGACTGGAGGAGGGCAAACGTTGTCCCCATCTTCAAAAAGGGAAAAAAAGAGGATCCCAACAATTATCGTCCAGTTAGTCTGACATCAATACCAGGAAAGATTCTAGAGCAGATCATTAAGCAGAGAGTCTGTGAACATTTAGAAGCCAATGCCATAATCACAAAAAGCCAACATGGGTTTCAGAAAAAGAAGTCATGCCAAACGAACCTGATCTCTTTTTTTGATAAAATTACCAGCTTGGTAGATGAAGGGAATGCTGTGGATATAGTTTACCTCGATTTCAGTAAGGCCTTTGACAAGGTTCCCCATGACATTCTTGCAAACAAGCTTGCAAAATGTGGGATAGACAAGGTAACTGTTACATGGATTTGTAATTGGTTGAGTGGCCGAACTCAAAGGGTGCTCAACAATGGCTCCTTTTCATCCTGGAGAGAAGCGACCAGTGGGGTCCCACAGGGTTCTGTCCTGGGCCCAGTGCTGTTCAACATCTTTATTAATGATTTGGATGACAGAATTGGGGGCATACTTATCAAATTTGCAGATGACACTAAACTAGGAGGAGTACCTAATACCCCAGAGGACAGGATCAAAATTCAAAATGACCTGAATATACTAGAAAGCTGGGCCAATGCTAACAAGATGAAATTCAACACAGAGAAATGTAAGGTTCTGCACTTAGGGAGGAAAAATGAAATGCACAGATATAAAATAGGGGACACCTGGCTGAATGAGACCACATGTGAAAGGGATCTAGGAGTCCAAGTAGACCATAAGTTGAACATGAGTCAACAGTGCGATGCAGCAGCTAAAAAGGCCAATGCAATTTTAGGCTGCATCAATAGAAGTATAGTGTCTAGATCAAGCGAAGTAATGGTGCCACTCTATTCTGCTTTGGTCAGGCCCCACCTGGAATACTTGTTAAGGCAAGGAGCATGGGAATTATAGTCATAGAAATGCAAAGCTGTATGTGAGAACCAAAGTCTGTAAATTTCCAGCACGAGGTGAGATAGTGTAGTCAGACACGTACACAATAACAACAGATGTGGGTATAGCCATAACACACACGGAATAGCAACACAAGTTCCGGAAAGGAAGGTCAAGGAAAAGGTAAACAACGACATCATTGAAAACATCACATGAGCATTTAGGTCATAGTAAGAGGTTGGACTATTAGTATGGGAAAGTGTGGAAATAACCAATAGTATTGATTGTACACACCCAGTACACACCCAGTGCACACCCAGTGGGTGGTAACAAAAGTTGAACTATTTTAGTATTGTTCCGGTGAGCCATTGTTCTCTCTGCACCCCCAGCCTGCAACATCCTCCACAACACCATCAACAATGTGAACTAGAAGGAAGACCTGAACTTGTAACTAAGCTTTTGTGCAGGAGGAGATGAGTATGTATATAGCTTGATTAGCATAGCCAGAGTGTGTTTAGCAAGAGCAAGAAATGTGTTGCAAAGATGTTTATTGTTTTACTATAGAGTTTGTATTATTCAAGTAGTCAATAAAGATAGTTTAGTGAACAGCTCGCGTGGTTTGTTGACTGCATGAAGAGGAGAAGCAGCAACAGTGATTCCAGAAGTTCCAGAGCTGATGTTTTGTTCCTGAGCCGCTTCATGGGCAACTCTGCTACCTGCAACACATCACACCATTGATCAGTTCTGATCAGCCCAGTTTGACCAGATGGTGAGGACCTGAGCCTGGGTAATGTGCATCACCTCCCATCATCCCCAACAATACTGTGTCCAGTTCTGGGCACCACAATTCAAAAAGGATGTGGAGAAACTGGAGCGGGTCCAAAGGAGGGCAACTAAGATGGTGAAGGGTCTGGAAACCATGCCCTATGAAGAACGCCTTAGGGAACTGGGGATGTTCAGCCTGGAGAAGAGAAGGTTAAGAGGTGATATGATAGCCCTGTTTAAATATTTGAAGGGATGTCATATTGAGGAGGGAGCAAGCTTGTTTTCTGCTGCTGCAGAGACTAGGGACGCGGAACAATGGATATAAATTGCAGGAAAAGAGATTCCACCTCAACATTAGAAGTAAGGGCTGTTCGACAGTGGAACACACTCCCTCGGAGCGTAGTGGAGTCTCCTTCCTTGGAGGTCTTTAAGCAGAGGCTGGATGGCCATCTGTCAGGGATGCTTTGATTTGGAGGTCCTGCATGGCAGGGGGTTGGACTAGATGGCCCTTGTGGTCTCTTCCAACTCAATGATTCTATGATTCTATGATTCTATGATTCATGGAATCCATGACAGGTATGAACAGGAGTATCCGTGGGCGGAGGTAACTAAAACCTCTGCATTGTCATGGATGGATCATTTCCTGATCAAGATGGAACTAAAAGCCACTTTCCGTCCCTCTGGGGGTGGCGGTCCCATTAGAATGGTCCACCCTCGAAGGCTAATGGAACCAATAGGTTTTCAGAAGGCCTTAGAGGGTTTAATGGTTGGTAGCGCAGGTGACTCAATTGAAGCCTTGGTGAACACTTAGAACACAGATCTTCCCAAGGCTCTCGACTCAATTGCCCCAGAGCGTCCTCTCCAGCCCATTCCTAACCGCAAACCCTGGTTCACGGAGGAACTTAGAGATATGAAGTGGATTGGACGACGACTAGAATGCAAATGGCAGAAGACTTGACTCTTGTCTGACAGAACTCGCCATAGGCAGCATCTTCGCGCCTATCAGGAGGCTTTGCATGCAGCGCGGAGATCCTTCTCCATGCATCGCGTCTGCAGAGCCTCGCTCAGCAGAGCTGTTCAGGGTGGTGGGGGAGCTGACGCGGGTTCCACCTGCACCAAATCCCTTACTTGACCCAACAACAGCCTGCTGTGATGCATTTAATACCTACTTTGCAGACAAAATCTCTTGGATAAGGGCCAACCTGGACGTCAATGTTTCGTCAGAGTCCATAAATGAGGTGTCCAGTAACTCTATTGATGTTACTTTACTGGATGAATTTCAACCTGCAAGTACCGAGGACATGGACAAGCTCCTTGGAAGTTTGAGGAAGATGACTTGCCCTCTCGATCCTTGTCTGTCTTGGCTGGTCGTCCAGGGAGGGGACGCTTTGAGGGTATTCCTTCTGGATACAATCAATGTGTCTCTTAGGGAGGGTTCTCTACCATCTTGTCTGAAGGAGAAGGCCGTTAGGCCCCTCCTGAAGAAACCCTTCCTTGACCCCCTGGACAGGAATAACTACAGACCAGTATCCCTGCTCCTTTTCTTGAGCAAGGTGATTGAGAATGCAGTTGCCTCCCAACTCCAAGCCGTCTTGGATGAAACCAATTATCTAAATCCATTTCAAACGGGTTTCAGGACAGGTCATGGAGTTGAGACTGCCATGGTTGCTCTGACCGATGACCTCCACCTGAGCATTGATAGGGGTAGTGTGACCCTGCTGGTGCTCTTGGATCTCTCCACGACCTTTGACACTGTAGATCATCCCATCCTTTTGGGTTGGCTGAGGGAGTTGGGGATTCGAGGCACCACACTCTATTGGTTCCAGTCCTTTCTCTCCGGTAGATCCCAAAGGGTGAGGCTCGGGGACAGTTGGTCTTCAAAGATCAAGCTTAATTGTGGCATCCCTCAGGGCGCTATCCTGTCGCTGATGCTGTTTAATATCTATATGAAGCAGCTGGGTGAGATCATTCAGAGGCATGGAGCTCAGTGTCTTCAGTACGCTGATGACACTCAGATATACCTCTCCATGACTATATCGTCGGCCCAGACTTCAGCTGGCATCTCTCCTCTCAATGACTGTCTTGTGTTAGTAATGGATTGGATGAGGGAAAACAGGTTGAAGCTTAATCCAGACAAAACTGAGGTACTAATAGTTACAGGACCGAAGCCAGGTTTGGGAATACATCTCCCTGTCCTAGATGGAGTCACACTCTCCTCAAAGGACTCTGTTCGCAGTCTGGGGGTACTCCTAGACTCGTTGCTTCACATGACTAGTCAGGTGAATGTGACAATCAGGAGTGCCTGTTATCAGCTTGTCTGATAAACCAGTTGCGCCCTTCCCTGGATCCGAAGGACCTGGAGTCTGTGGTACATGCTTTGGTAACCTCACAATTGGATTTCTGTAATGCACTCTACATGGGGCTACCCTTGTGCTTAACCCGGAAACTTCAATTAGTTCAGAACATGGCAGCCAGGCTTATCACAGGAACATCGAGGAGATAGCATCTAACACCGGTGCTCAAGTCTCTCCACTGGCTGCCAATTAGTTTCCGGGCACAGTACAAGGTGTTGGTTTTAACCTTTAAAGCCCTACATGGCTTGGGTTCATCTTATTTTAGGGACCGCCTCTTCCTATATGAGCCCTCCCGCACACTCCGGTCCTCTGGGAGGAATCTGCTGCAGCCGATGAAAACTAGGCTGTCGCAGACCTCCCAGAGGACCTTCTCTGCCGCCGCTCCCAGACTATGGAATGGCCTGCCAGATGAGATGTGTCTTATTACATCTCTTGATTGCTTTTAAAAAGCCATAAAGACACACCTCTTCCGGCAGGCCTTCCCAGAAAGTCCTTAACTCCCGGCTCTGTTAGTGGGTTAAGCTCTCCCCTCAATTTTTAACATCTCGACCCCTGACGCCCATGCAATCCAACTGTTGTTTTATGCTGTGAGAATTTTAATTATGTTGTTTTTAACTTTGATGCTAGTTTAATCATATTTTAAGGGGTGGGTGGTTGGGTATGGGTCATTGTACATTTTATCTTTTATTTTTAATTGTTGTAATCCACTCTGGTTGGTTGACAGAGGAATGGGCTATAAATAAAATATTATTATTATTATTATTATTATTATTATTATTATTTTGGTTGCTCCTCCTCTGGACATGCTTCAGCTTCACATCTCCTTCACCATGCAAGGTATGCCAAAGCATCTTGTCCTTTTTATCCCCTAGCCAACCATAATGATGACTGCTGGGGTAAACAAATGTGATCCCTTCACCATTCTTATCCTTATCCTATTCATTAATAAAATGGGAAACCAAAAGTACAGCCCACACGCAACCAAACAGTTGGAGAAAGACAAACTAGGCAAGCAGCTAATTATTAGTATATAAGGAGAAAGTGGGGAATGGTAAGGTAAAAAACAAGCAAATATCTGCTTATTGGGATACACAGTAGAGTGAAAGCGGAGGAACAAGAAAGAAAAACCAACTTAAGTGAATATCTGTTTCTCAGTATATATGCAGTACAGAAAACTTAGGAGAATGGGAAGGAAAACTTTTTAAAAAATCCACTTCTCAGGATCCGTAGTACAAAGCAGGGGAACAGGAATTTATTGGAATTTTAACATTTCAATACACTCCTCACAAGTATTTCCCAGGAAAATGTTGCATTGCAGAAGTGCCAATTCCATAACCAGGCACACTTTGATAAAGATTTTTGCATCTGAGTGACCAATGCTAAACTCGTGGACTGCAAACCAATAAACACCGTGGTTTGCATCCAAACAGAAAGAGACACTTTTTTCTTCAAGGGGATGGCCCTCTTCATTATCATGTATTTCTTTGTATTTCTGAATGAAGTGCATCCATAAAAGCGAAGAATACTGAACGCCAATACAAATTTTTTTGAACCATTTCTTGTCAAACAGTAATGGAAACCTCCTGCACTCTTCACTGCATGGGTAAACCAAGCAGTGCCAAAAACATCCCAAGAAATGGCCTTGGGCATGATTTCTGCTCCAGATACTCGTATCAACTCCTCCCTCCAATAGCAAGATAATTCATTGATGGAGACATCTTATTGATTGACTGCAAAGGGCAATATCCACTTACTCATGCACTATGATAATCACTTGCAGTAAGGCAAATATGACCATGAAAACATCCAATGTAGCTTCCATTTCAATGCCCCCAACACCATAATGTCCGCAAGACAAGCTAAGAATGGTGATGGGATCGCATGTGAGGGCTAAGGATAAGGTTACTACCCAGGTAGGTATGCATCTTCCCACATAACATCCAATAGGAGAGGTGGGACCAGAAAGGCTTATTGGTTTATTTGAATTTAAGTGTACCCTGGACCCTCCACATTCACTGAGGATAGGGGCACAGGACCCCCATGAAAATGGAAAAACTGCAAATAAAAAATCCTTCCTTCCTTCCTTCCTTCCTTCCTTCCTTCCTTCCTGAGAGAACATCTCTCTAGGAATCTCTTAAGTCACACAGGGCAATTCTATGGGCAAGATCTGCCAGAAGCTGACCATGAAATTGTGCTGGAGAGCCTCCAAATGCCAAATGCCTAGAGAAGTGTTCTCTCTAGGACTCGCTAGGTCCTTCAGCATGACTGTTGGTGGAAAATGACAATGGAACCATGCTGGAAGACCTAGAGATTTCTAGAGAGAACATATTAATCAAATCTGTGAATAATCAAATACACCAAAATCAAAGCCACAAAGGGGGAGGCCAACTGTATATTTGTATGCATGCAGGGAAGAACCCCCTCTCCCAATCACCGATGAAGTTTTGTGGTTGTCAATAATCCAGTACAGCAAACACTTGGTCCAAGCAGGGAACATCCTTTTGTCCAGATGTGACTTTGGGTGAAGGAAAGGTGTGGCTCAAAACCAAATTACATTTGAATTATAATGGCTGTGTGTGATGTTAATGGGGTCAAACTGGGACAGGTTACTGCACACTGAAGCACGTGTGGATTCAGCCCTCCACTCATTTTAACCCTTTGTTCTTGACTTATTTCCATTAGTGCAAACTGAGTTTAAAATGCAAAAGTTATTTATACTCAATTAAGTCAGTGGGGGAAAGAGGAGAGGAATGAACTGAATCTTGCCCTTCCCAGTAGATTCAGGCAAAAATCTGCAGCCTCTCTTAGCTTGTGGGTGTTTGCCCTCAATACTTTTGCTATCTTGACAACACTTTGATGTTGCTTGACTACATGTGCCCTGGTTTTCACCTTTCAAACACTGAAGGATATGGTATCTTTGAAAACCAGCCTTTTTGAATGGTGGACTGACCATTTCTAGAACAAATGTGTTTCATATTTCTGTCATATTCAGCAAAAGGCTTCACTAGATCTTTGCTTCAGACAAGTTTTTCAGTAATAGCCTGTAACTGTTTTATAATTGCTAGTGTATATTTGTGGAAATCTCAGAATAAAGAAAGATGCAATAGTTAGTCTAGCAGAACTGTCACATAATTTTTTAAAAAAAATAATTTTGTGGGTTCTGTCAAGGAATTAATCATATTCACACATGAGTAAAACAACAGGCCTTACCTGAAGAAGAAGAAAAGCACTCCTTCCAGTCCATCTGCCTTGATCCAGGCATCAGAGGGAGAGAAGAACCACTGGACCTCATCCCCTTTCCCACCACCCTTCCCTTCTCCTTTTGTGTCGTGTCTTTTTAGATTGTAAGCCTGAAGACAGGGAACCATCTAATTTAAAATAATAATTGTAAGCTGCTCTGATAGCCTTTAGGGCTGAAGAGTGGGGTAAATACCATAAATAAATAAATAAATAGCAAATTCTGAAGCAGACATACCACCTGTGTTTCAGAGGGGACACGAGTTTCACTAAGCATCATCTAGAAGAGAAATTTGCTTATGTAGGAGGGAAAAGAAGTTTTTTTAAAATGTTTCAAAAATTTACTAAAATGTATTACAAAAATACTCAGAAATGAAATAAATTAAGTTGGTGAATGCTTGTCATACCCATTTTGGAAACAAACATCTTTCACTTAAGCACATTTTGGATCAGGGATCAGCAGGTGGTACCTTGTATGATTTAGCATCTTGGTAGCTATGTTCAGGGCTACCAAGTGCAGAGTATTCCCTACTTGATGGCAGAAATTCATTAGGTTCACATTTCAATGTAGACTTAACTAATTTCACACTTCTAAATCAATATGCAAACTGAAACTGAAACTGACATGTTCTTTGAATTTTATACTTCCCCATATTTTGTAATAGAGTAGCATAGCCGAATTTAAAAATTAGTGTATGTGTGTAGGCACACATGGGCGTATACATAAACCATTCTCCAAATATAACATTTTAAGATGATTTCCCCTTCCCTAAAATATACAGTGCTTTAAAAAAAATTCTGATACTCTCTTAAAATACATATTAAATATATATATAAAAATGGCAATGTATACAGAGCTTTATGTTTATATATATATACAAAAAGCACGTAACTTATGTATTAATTTCCATGTGAATTTAAAAATATTAAACGTATAGCATGAACAAACCAAAATAACAGATGAATCAAAATTTTCAAGTTGAAGATGAACTAATTTAGGAATGAAGGAATGAAAAAATGAAAGAAACTGAAATTGCACCATCCTAAGAGCAGTATTTAGTTTGCAAACATATAACTTGCTTTAATATATGGAACTGCTATTCCATTCACTCTGATTTCTTCCTATGATATTTCTGGAAATGCTTTTTTTTCCATTTCAGTTTAATTGTTGGAATCCCCTGGGTTCTGAGATTACAGTTAAAAGAAATATGACAACTTTAGGAAACATTAAACTAATGCTGCAGGGACCATTTTCTCCCAGAAGCCATTATGCCTACTCTGACTGCCAAGAGGTCTTTCCCCACATGCTCCACTTGGTAGCTTTAATAGGGTTTTCTTGGTGTCACTTCAGTCCCTACCTCCATATTAGAAATTTTGCAGAAAGCTGGTGTGAGGGTGAAGTAAATAGTCTGGAATGATTGTGATTGTAGTGATGTGAAGCTGGTGGGGTATAAGAAAGATAATAAATAAGAAACTACTCTGAAGTAATCCCCAAGAAACAATATTGTGTCTTCCTTTATATTCTTTTCTTGTGTTGCTAATTATATTTTTTCAAAAACTGTGACTATATGCCAATTTAGTGATGCATTTTAAGACATCCCTCAGCAGTTGTTGAGGGATATCTTAAAATGCATTACTAAATTGGCATATAGTCACAGTCAACACTGGTTAGTTCCTGGATAGGAGACTGCCAAGGAATCTTAGGTGCTGTAGACTATATTTCAGAGGAAGGAACTAGCAAAACAACCTCTGAGTATTTCTTGCTTTTAAAAACCCAATGAAATCCAAGCACCATAAGTCCACAGGAGACTTGAAGGCACATCCCCATACAGCAGTTGTTAGATGTTTTCCTCCAATCTTGCCCTCAGCTCATATATGCCTAATGTTTTCCAGCACTGATAGATACCAAGGTCTAAGCAGCCTTGTACAGCATTCTTCTGGAGGACAAAGTTCCTGCTTCTACCAACAGCCCCATAGAGAGTCCCTCCCCACTGGGTCATAGAATCATATGAGTTTAGCTTATGGAATGGATCTGGTGCAGACAATGAATTTAAACTAGAAAAAACCCACAAAAGTGGACAAAATCTGCAAAACCTAGTAGATTTTCAGACAATGTTTGTGTGAAGGAGATATAATGTACTTATTCTGTGGTGAAATTCTCCTATTCTGTCCTCTGCTCCATTATCAGGGACAGAGCAGAGGAGCCTGAGAATACCACCAAAGGGAACAGCCGCTGCTAAGTCTCGGAGGAGGCACGTGGTGATGGTGGGGGACTCCTTGCTGAGGGGTACCAAAGCAGTGGTTTGTAGGCCTGAAAAGATGTCTCGGGAGGTGTGCTGTCTCCCTGGGGCAAAGATCCGTGATGTGACGGAGAGGCTGACAAGACTTGTCAAGCCTACTGATCAATACCCTTTTCTTTTGATTCATGTGGGAACCAATGATACTGCAAGTCACAGCCTTCGGAACATCACAAGGGATTCTGAGGCTCTGGGAAGGAAGCTGAAAGGGATGGATGCACAGGTTGTCATCTCATCTCTTCTCCCAGTTGAAGGAAGGGAAAGTCCAGGAAGGGAGAGGAAAATAGCAGAGGTGAATAACTGGCTCCGTAGATGGTGCCACCAAGAACGGTTTGGATTCTTTGATCATGGGCTGCGGTTCCATGAGGAGGGACTTCTGGCAACGGATGGAATGCATCTCATGCCAGTTGGAAGAAACATTTTTGCCAATAGTCTGAAGAATCTGATCAGGAGGGCTTTAAACTGAGTTATGTGGGGGAGGGAGACAGTATTCTGAAAGGCAAAAGGGCTGAAGAAAATAGTCAAAATGACATAGAGGGAAGAAGGCAAACAGTGCAAGGACACAACAGTAGGGGGCAAAAAATTTTGCACAGGCAGCAAGCAAAAGGTCTTCGATATCTCTATACTAATGCAAAGGCAAAAAAGAATGCTTTGGATATAGTATACTTCAGTAAGGCCTTTGACAAACAAGCTTTTAAAATGTTGGCTAGACAAAGTAACTGTTACATGGATTTGTAATTGGTTGACTGGATGCTTCCAAGGGGTGCTCAACAATGGCTCCTTTTCATCTTGGAGAGAAGTGACAATTGGGGTGTCACAGGGTTCTGTCCTGGGCCCCGTGCTATTCAATATTTTTATTAATGACTTGAATTACAGAATTGTCATCCAGTTGTCATCTGTCAGAATTGAGGAGGCAAGAGAAGCTGAGGCCAGAAGGCTCCTGAGACCAGCACTAACCACCAGCCCCACCCTTCTGCTCTGCTATAAAACCTGCAAGCAGAAGAGACTGTAAATTACTTAATTATTGTTTTATTTCAGGATTGGGATGGGGTGGTGGTGAAGAAATTTGTAGTTTGATTTGTTATACTATTTGTATGTATTTTGTATTGTATTTGATATATATTTGTACTGTTATTTTTCACCGCAACTGTTAATTTGCTATGAATTTTTGCTATTGTTGTAACCCGCCTGGATTCTATGTGATTGGGCGGGCTATAAATTATTATTATTATTACTATTATTATTGGGGGCATAATTGTCAAATTTGTAGATGACATCAAATTAGGAGGAGTAGCTAATACCCCAGAAGACAGGATCAAAATTCAAAATGACCTGAATAGACTAGAAAGCTGGGCCAAAGCTAACAAAATGAAATTCAACACAGAGAAATGTAAGGTACTGCACTTAGGGCGGAAAAATGAAATGCACAGATATATGATGGAGGATACGTGCCTGAAAGAGACTACATGTGAAAGGGATCTAGGAGTCCAAGTAGACCACAAGTTGAACATGAGTCAACATTGTAATGCAGCAGCGAAAAAGGCCAATGCAATTTTAGGCTGCATAAATAGAAGTACAGTTGGCCCTCCTTATCCACGGATTTTTTATCAGTGGATTTGAGCATAAACGGCTTGAAAATATTCCCAAAAAGTATAAATTCCAAATAGCAAACCTTGATTTTCCATTTTATATATGGGACACCATTTTGTTGTGCCATTATATTTAATGGGACTTGCGCATACACAGGTTTTGTTATACATGGAAGGATCTAAAACCAAACCCCAGCGGATAACAAGGGTACACTGTATAGTTTCTAGATCAAGGGAAGTAATAGTGCCACTTTATTCTGCTTTGGTCAGGCCCCACCTGGAATACTGTGTCCAGTTCTGTGCACCACAATTCAAAAAAAGATGTGGAGAAATTGGAGTGTGTCCAAAGGAGGGCAACTAAAATGGTGAAGGGTCTGGAAACCATGTCCTATGAGGAACACCTTAGGGAGCTGGCAATGTTTATCCTGGAGAAGAGAAGGTAAAGAGGTAATATGATAGCCCTGTTTAAATATTTGAAGGGATGTCATATTGAGGAGGGAGCAAGTTTGTTTTCTGCTGGTCCAGAGAACAGGACCCAGAACAACGGATACAAGCTGCAGGAAAAGAGATTCCACCTCAACATTAGGAGGAATTTCCTGACAGTAAAGGCTGTTCAACTGTGTACCACCCTCCCTAGAGACCTTATCAGACATCGGAAATTGGAAGTATAATCTAATGGCAATCTGAACGCAATCGGGGGTTTCACGTTATTGCGAATTAGAGTATTTCACACAATTTTGGGCAAAAGGGAAGTCATTCCGAACGCAATCATGGGTTTTACATTATTGTGAATTAAAGCATCTCATGCAATTTTGGGCAATGAGGGGTCATTTTCGGGTAATGGGAAGTCATTCTGAACGCATTCTGAATGCCATAGGAATTCACGTGAATTCGCTAAACTTGCGAATTCACATGAATTCATAGAATCATAGAATCATAGAGTTGGAAGAGACCACAAGGGTTATCTAGTCACACCCCCTGCCATGCAGGAACTCTACATCAAAGCATCCCCAACAGATGGCCATCCAGCCTCTGCTTAAAGACTCCAAAGAAGGAGACTCCACCACTATCCGAGGGATTGTGTTTACATTCGAATTGGCTCCAATTGGCTCCATTCGCAATAAAGAGAAATTCCTCCTGTCTGATAAGGTCCTAGGACAGTGGTGAAGTCTCCTTCCTTTGAGGACTTTAAGCAGAGGCTGCATGGTCATCTGTTGGGTACGCTTTGATTGGGAGTTCCTGCATGGCAGGGGGTTGGACTACATGGCCCTTGTGGTCTGTTCCAACTCTATGATTCTATGATTCTATGTGTCCACTTCAATGGTGGGTTTTGTGTGATGTGGTGTGAAATTGTTATGCATAATTACATTATTTCCCCAGGATATTCACGGGATAAACTCCCGATCTCCTTCCTAATATTGAGATACAATCTTCTGTACTTTGCATCCATTGATCTGGGTCCTATTCTCTGGAGCTGCAAAAACAAACAATCAAAATGGATCCATCTTTAGTATGACATCTCCTCAAAAATTTCAACGAAACTATCATAATTAATGGCTGTGTTGTGTTATGGTCCTCCTCCTCCCAGACATTATAGGTTGCCCCTTGGTTATCCAAGGCTTTCTCGAGAGTTTTATTTTACACATTTTACAAAATTATTTAAATGAGTAGCAATACAAACATTTCTCATTCATTGAGAAATTCCAGATATGACCCTGGATTCTTTCTGGAAATTATATCATTTCATAAATGAACATGTGACCCTGATGGAAGAGCACATTTTTGATAAAATTATTAACAAATTCAGTAAGTGGAAATGAAACATTGGGTGTATTCAGACTGATTGACAAGTCTCAGGTTTTGTTCCTGCTCTTTCCAATTTTACATTGGGTTAAGATAAACAGACCTTGGGGAGTTGGTATAAAATTGTACCAGGAAATGATAGAAAATGTTGTTATTAGCTACCCTTGTGGATTGCTCTGCTTAGGTCCTGCAGATTCAGGCCCATAACCTCCTTGATTGAGTTTTTCCAACTGGCATGAGGTCTTCCTCTCTTTCTGTTGCCTTCTACCTTTCCTGGGATCATTGGAGTTTATCATACAATAGAATTTGGGGGTATAATGCAATTGCAATCCAAACGCAATCATGGGGTTTCACATTATTGTGAATGAATGTATCTCACGCAATTTCGGGCAATGGGAAATCATTCTGAATGCAATCATGGGTTTCACGCAATTGCGTATTAGATTATCTCACACAATTTTGGGCAATGGGGGGTCATTTTTGGAAAATGGGAAGTCATTCTGAACGCACTCTGAATTCAATCAGATTTCACGTAAATTCTCTAAACTAACGAATTCATGTAATTGCAAATTGGCTCCATTCGCAATTGAGAGAAATTCCTCCCATGCGATAAATTCCATTGTTTTTTCCAGTGATTCATGCCTTCTCGTGATGTGGCCAAAGTACAACAGTGAGAGTACAGGCTTCAACTGTTGAAGGACCCATTTCTTTCCTTTTTTGTCTATCCACAGTATCCACTCTTCTCCACATCTTGAATGAATTGATTTTTTTACTATTGGCTTCCTTCACTGTCCAGCTCTCACATCCATACATGGTGATAGGAAATACAATCGCTTGGACAATTCTAAATTTATTGTTCATTTGTATATCTTTATACTTTAGGATCTTGTCCAGTTCTTTCATGGCTGCCCTTCCCATGATTTCTTTAATCATTTTCTTGCTTTTAACATAGATGAAAACCCCAGAACATAGGCCAGAACATCCAGCCTTTTAAGAGGTCCAGAAGCCATCCTCCTCCACCAGCAGCAGTTGCAGCAGAGAGGAGAGAGAGGCCAAAACATCTAGCCCTTTAAGGCCGTGAGAGCAGCGGAAGAAGAAAGGAAAAGCCCCACCATCAGGCCTCTGAAGGCCCCAGCATCCTCCCTGGTCGGCACGGAGCGGCGGGAGTGGGTAGGCCGGACCATCTTGGGCCTATAAAGACCCCATCTCTGCCACCCTCCCCTCAGCAACAGCACTGCGCGGGCGGCGTGAGAAGTCACCAGGTTATTATTGGGCTCTCTCAAGTCTTCCTCCCCCACTTGATAGCATATGGCAATGACGGCCATGAGGACTAATTATTGACTACTAACTCTAGCAGCAACATATGTCTCTGCTTTTTAGTCCTTGTACCATTGCTACAGCAAAGGGTTCCATTTAGATAAGACAGCAGTCAATACCCATTTGCTTGACACCATCTGCGCACTGTGGGATAGGAACTTTGACTGGATTACTTATCTTTATCATCAGATAATGGAGCTGGGTATAGCCGGGGGGCGGGTATTGAGGTAGTGTGGGGGCAGGGAAGGTACGGCGGTAACAGAGTGGAGACATGTTACAAAAGAAGAAGGGATCGATGCTTGATATCTATCCCCTCTTCAGTCCACTCTGTTTCCCAGGATAATGTGGAGAGCGTACCAACCATTCCACAATCTCTTAATCTCCTCCTTTGCCATGTCAGGTCAGCCAAAAGTAAAACCCACATCATCCACGATCTTCTCGTGGATGAACAAGCCAACCTGGCATGCTTTACCGAGACCTGGCTGGGAGATGCCAGTGCTGCTACATGGGCACAGGCTCTCCCAGCGGGTTACTCGGTCAGTGAGCAGATAAGGGAAAGTGGGCGGGGGGGCAGTGTGGCCATAGTCCATAAGACCAACCTAACTCTGATCAGGAAACCTGTCCGGAAAACAGTCCACATCGAGTGTGTGTACCTTAGCCTGAAGACCAGGGACAGCTTGGGGATTTTGTTGGTTTACCGGCCACCCCGTTGCCTAACAGACTCCCTGACTGAGCTGACTCAGCTGGTCTCTGAGTTGTTGTTGGAGTCCCCCAGACTTTTGGTCTTGGGTGACTTCAACATCCCTCTGGAGACCAGCCCTTCTGATCTATCTGGAGCAGCTCGGGAGTTCATGGAATCCATGATAGCCATGAACCTATCCCAATTGGTCAACGGGCCCACCCATTGTGCAGGTCACACACTCGATGGGATTTTTAGTACGGAACAGGAGTATCCATGGGCGGAGATAACCAAAACCTCCGCACTGTCATGGATGGATCACTTCCTGATCAAGATGGAACTGAAAGCCACTTTCCGTCCCCCCGGGGGTGGTGGACCCATTAGAATGGTCCGCCCTCGAAGGCTAATGGATCCAACTGGTTTCCAGAAGGCCTTAGAGGGATTAATGGTTGGTAAAGCCGGTGATCCAGTTGAAACCTTGGTGGATACTTGGAACACCGATCTTCCCAAGGCTATCGACGCGATCGCCCCCGAGCGTCCTCTCCAGCCAGCTCCCAATCGTAAACCCTGGTTCACAGACGAACTCAGAGAGATGAAGCGGGTTGGACGATGACTAGAGCGCAAGTGGTGGAAAACTCGCCTCATGTTTGACAGAACTCGCCATAGGCAGCATCTTCGCGCCTATCGTGAGGCTTTGAGTGCAGCGCGGAGACTCTTCTGCTCTGCACGCATTGCGTCTGCAGAGTCCCCATTCAGCAGAGCTGTTCAGGGTTGTGGGGAAACTGACGCAGGTTCCTCCTGCGCCGAACCCCCTACTTGACCCGATGACGGCCTGCTGTGACGCGTTTAACACCTACTTTGCAGATAAAATCTCTCGGATAAGAGACGACTTGGACACCAATGTTTTGTCAGAATCCATTGGCAAGGTGTCCAGCAACTCTGTTGCTGTCAGTTCACTGGATGAGTTTCAATCAGTGAGTACCGATGACGTGGACAAGCTCCTTGGCAGTACTCGGAAGACGACATGCTCCCTCGATCCATGGTCGTCCAGGGAGGGGATTCATTGAGAACATTCCTTCGGGATGTGATCAATGCATTCCTCAGGGAGGTCACGGTCCCATCGTGTCTGAAGGAGGCGGCTGTCAAGCCTCTCCTGAAGAAACCTTCCCTTGATCCCCTGGACAGGAACAACTACAGACCAGTGTCCTTGCTCCCATTTCTGAGCAAGGTGATCGAGAGAGCAGTCGCCTCCCAACTCCAAGCTGTCTTGCATGAAACCGATTATCTCAATCCATTTCAAACCAGCTTCAGGGCAGGACATGGAGTTGAGACTGCCATGGTCGCACTGGCTGACGACCTCCGCTTGAACATTGACAGGGGTAGTGTGACCCTGTTGGTGCTCTTGGATCTCTCAGCGGCTTTTGACACTATAGATCACTCTATCCTTTTGGATCGGCTGAGGGAGGTAGGGATGGGGGGCACTGCTCTTCGGTGGTTCTGGTCCTTCCTCTCCAGCAGATCCCAAAGGGTGAGGCTCGGGGACAGTTGCTCTTCCAAAATTGAGCTTAATTGTGGCGTCCCTCAGGGTGCCATCCTGTCCCCGATGCTATTTAACATTTATAATAATAGATGTTTCCTATTTTTATTCTTCCATGGATTGTTTGTCATTGTGCTTTTAGCACTTCCTTCTTCATGAATTCCCACCCATGTTGGGTGTCATTTTCCTTCAGTGTCTCTAGCTGTGGGATTCTGGCCACTATTTCCTTGAGCTTTCCTGAGCTGCAAGGTTCATGTTTGACTATATCCTTGTTTGGTCTGTCTCACAATTATGAATTCTAGGGTTGCATGGTTACTCCCTCAGAAGTACCAGCTGGCTTGTATCCAGTGAAAGAGGAAATTACCTGCAAAGCACATCAGGAATTTGTTGAAGAACCTATGTTTAGCAGAACTCGTTCTCAGCAGATATATATATAAAAAATTGAAGACTCCCATAACTCAATTTTTACTTCTTGGGGATTTCTGAGATTTGTTTCAGAAAAGCATCAACTACCACCTTGTCTTGGTTTAGTGGCCTGTAGTAAACTCCTACCACCGTGTTTTTATTTCTTTCTCCTTTTATTTTTACCCAAATACTCTCCACTGGTCTAGTTTGATCACTTGTGTGGATTACGTACATGTGAATTTGTCTTCCCCCTTCTTTTTCCTCATGTATTCTTTTGAACAGGTTATATCCTTCAATTGTTATATTGCAGTCATGGAAGTCATCCCACCAAGTCTCTGTTATACCTATGAAATTATATTTCCTTCCTGTGCTTGTTTGTTTTCCAAGCTGTATGAATTGATGTGTAGAAATTAAATGTATTGTTTATTCTCATCTTTTATTCTGTTTTCAGTTTTATAGTGAGTCCCATTTTCTCCCTCAGCATTTCATCTAGAATTCACATCCTTGTGTTTAGAGCTTGCTTTTGGACAGATGTTTAAGCTATCATCTCCAACCCCCAAGGATTTAATTTAAAATCTCTTGATCAGATTCACTGTGCTTTTGCCAGTGATATTCTTTCAGTAGCCTTCATTAAGGACTGAAGATGATGGTCCTAGAAACCAAACCTCTCCCATCGACACCTCCAGGATCTTTCTGTCCCTGTGTGATAGAATTTTTAAGAATACCACCTATGCTTCTCAGCTCTTCACTTTCCTGCTCAGGTGATACACAGTCCAAGGTGATCCACTCAAAGGTGTTTTCTGCGGTGTTATTGGCACCCACATGAATGAGAAGAAAGAGTATTGCTCTTCAGCAAATTGTCAGTGACATCCTGGATATGTGTCCCAGGAAAACAGCACACTTTCCAGTTCATCTTGTACAGCTGGCAGACAGTTCCTTTTATACAACTGAACGATGAAGCCCCTACCACCACACCTTTCTTTTATTTTTGCTGTAGTTGGTGGTTAGATTGACTCCTTCCTTGGCTTGCAATGTCTTTTGCTGCTGGTCTCCTATTTATGCCTCTTCACCACTGTTATCCTCAGGAAGATGTAGGAAGTGACTATTTAGTTGGAGCAATTCCAAATCCTTTGTCCATGGTCTAAATGATAAAAGCATATTTGGCCAGTATTTACCACACAATGTTGTGTTTGTCCTCCTGCTGCTTCATCGCTGAAGTGCACATTTTTAAATTTTTTCATTCTTTCTTTCTTTTTTTCCCTTTCTTTCTTTCTTTCTTTCTTTCTTTCTTTTCTTTTCTTTTCTTTTCTTTTTTCACAGACAGGGAGCATGCATCACATTCTTTCAGATATCTGACTTGCCCTGGCAGTTTGTGTGGACTCCACATGAGCAGTCAGACTGTTTGTGTGTTGTGAAGGAATGAAAGTAAGTTTACTAGTCTCATCACCAAATACTGTCAGTATGGAGGTCTGGTATAATTATTTTGACTTATGAGATGGCAAAAAGATTCTCCAATCAGAAGTCACTCAACAACAGCTATGGCAGAATTCTGCTGCCTTTTTTGGCAGGTGTTTCTCTACAGGATGTGTGCAGAGCAGCCATATATTCTTAGCCCCCCATTCCCCCCAGTGTTCATTCAGTACTACAGATGTGATATGTGAACCAGGCTAAATGCAGCATACGGACATAAGCAGCTATCACACAATGACCAATTGAACAATAATCACAGCAATGAAAGTAAAAAGCAACACTAACACTATAGTGCTTGATGGTTTGGCGTAATGGCGTTTCACACACATCCAAAAATGGATTGTTAGTATATCATTGACTGTTTTGCTCATGTGCCATTTCGGTGCAACTGTACAAGTCCATAAATCCTGTTCCTGGCTGCACAGAATAAAGACAGTGAGATAATATGTATTACTTTAGCACATAGTTTTAAACCAGTGTTAATTAAATTGTGCCCCTAGACTGAAAAAAGACTGAAATCCCATTGCAAAACCAATTCTGGTAATGAGAACCTATTGCAAGCACCACAGTGAATTCTGGGTATCCCTAGTTGCTTGCGCAATACTGATAATGGAGTGCAATTAACTTTCACACTATCGCAATCGTGCTTTATTCCTGCTTCAGGAGTTCCCCATGAATGGTTTGTTGCTGGTGTATTGCAGATTACTCACAGGAAAACTCCTGAATGAACAAGACATAGTGTGAAAATCTTCTTTGCAATTGCGTGATTTAGCACATTTCTTACCTGTAGCTACGGCCTGAAACAGACAGGCAGTAAGAGGCACTGTTGTGGCGCCATTAGAATTCGGGAGCATGCAGCATTTGTACACTCCTGAACCCTACTACGTAATGGTGCAGGTGCCATTTCATAAAGCCATTTAGATGGCGTACCTAATGGCGCCACCGCAACCATGCAGCTGCTAGATGCAGCTGCGCAGTTGTGGCGGCGGAAAGGCGCCCAATGGCACCTTTTACCTTAATAGTGCCGCAACTGAGGCACAAAAAAGGAGCAGGGAAACACCACTCCTTTTTTGCTGTGCATCTTCACTGCAGCGTCTAGCTGCTCCAGTGAAGTTGCACTGCAAAAAAGTGTGGCACCAGAACGCCCCTTTTGGGTGGTCTGTACTGCCCCTATGAGTGGTCCAAGTGCTCATGAATGAACTCACACAACCATTCCTCTCTCTAATTTAGTGTCCTCAATTGTTGCTGCTGTGTGTCTTCAAATTGTTTCCAACCTATGGTGACCCTAATGTGTGTGTTGAAATTGTTGGCACCCCCTAAGTGGCAGTGGGATGCCGTGCCTTCCCTAGCCAGATTGGGGCCGCAGCAACTGTATTCTGCGACCCTGATATGGCCTTTCCAGGGTGCAAAAAGGAGCCAAAAAAGCGGCTCCTTTTTGTGCCCTGGAAAGGGTGCCATAGTTGTGGCGGAGTGGCGATATGACACTCCGTTGTATGGATGCAGCGCTGGAGGAGCACCATGATGCTGCGTGCCCATGTGGAGTAGCATCATGGTGTCCTGGGGGCAGAGTTGGGACGTGCATCATCTGGACATGACACCCCAACTCTACTCCGACACTGGCCTTTCAGGCCAGATGAAATCCATTGCAAGCTTCTCCTTCCACCTGAGAGTGAAGAAGATCCCATCACTTCCCCTTGGCTAACTCCTGAACTGTGTTAAACCACCAAAACTGCCCAAACAGTTGTGACAAAACGATAATATAGTCAGCCCTCCACATCCATGAATTCCTTATCCACAGATTCAATCATCCATGGCTTGAAAATATTTTAATTATATATAGCTCTCATTCCCATTATGAGTTAAAGTGAATTGCTGATTGGGGTTATATGTGCCCCATTTCCTCCTGAAATCAGTTTCAATCCTACTGAGATTGGCTTCAATTGTGATGAAGTGAGGCAAATTCAAAAAATCTGCTCTTTTCTGACACTAGTTCTTTGCCAGTTCTTTTGATAAGAATTTATTCTGAAGCATATTCAATAAGTGGGAATGAGTGATATCATTCTGGAGGGGAGCAATTAATGGCAGAGGGGATTGGCAGAGGGGTGTTTTTCCTCAGTTTTGGGAAATCAGCCATTCTTTTTCTTTTTCTTTTTATTAAAAAAATGACAGAATATGTGATCCATTGTATTTGCAACTACTTGCAATTACTCAGGCAGTGCACTAGGTGATCGGGCCAACTGCAGCTCAGCGAGGCAAGTAGCTACAAAACCAATGGATCGCATATTCTGTCATGTAGTTCCCAAGCTGGGCTGCTCAAATGGAAATCATAGAATCATAGAATCATAGAGCTGGAAGAGACCACAAGGGCCATCAAGTCCAACCCCCTGCCATGCAGGAACTCCAGTCAAAGTATCCGGGCTGCTGGGGTGGGGGGACAGAGAGAGCAGTCCCTCCCTTGTCTTCCCAGCCTTTACTTTTGAGTAGAGCCCAGGCTGCTGGTTTGAAAAAGAGGGAGTGATCCTTCCAAGGCAGATTGGTGCAGTGGTTTGAATGTTGGGCTGGGACTCTGGAGACTAGTGTTTGAATCCCAGATCAGCCATTTAAACTAGTGGTTCTCTCAGCCCTCCGTTCCCCATTCCCCCTCCTTCCTGGCATCATTGATGACGCGTAGATGATTGACATGCAATTTGAAGTGGCACAAATTCGTGGGAATGATAGTCATGCCAAAAAAGAAATGATTACAAGGGAGTATTGAAAAGATCTGCTTTCACAGTGGGAACTACAGACCTTTTGGAACCAATTCAGTGACATGGAGCAAAGTTGATTTTGCCATTCAATATAAGGGGCACAATTTCATTATACCCTTGTATTTAATGCGACTTGAGCATCCATGGATTTTGGTATCCACGGGGTGCCCTGGAACCAGACCCCAGTGGATACCAAGGGTCCACCGTACAAAAATATTGTTCGCCTACTGTTGCAATAAACAAAGTGCCATTCCAGAGCTGAGCAAGAGAGGGTGGGAAGAAGACTGGCGTCACAATCCTAGGGTGCAACAGGTTGGTGATTTTATGCTCAAACCAGATAGGCAGGGGACTTCCTTGCCAAGGTCTGCCAAGAAAAGCCCTCTATATAATCATAGAATCAAGAGTTGGAAGAGACCACAAGGGCCATCCAGTCCAACTCCTTGCTATGCAGGAACTCCCAATCAAAGCATACCCGACAGATGGCCATCCAGCCTCTGCATGGCAGGGGGTTGGACTGGATGGCCCTTGTGGTCTCTTCCAACTCTTTGATTCTATGATTCTAAAGACCTCCAAGGAAGGAGACTCCACCATCCTCCGAGGGACTGTGTTCCACTGTTGAACAGCCCTTACTGTCAGGAAAGTTCTTCCTAACGTTGAGGTGGAATCTCTTTTCCTGGAGCTTGCATCCATTGTTCCAGGTCCTGTTTTCTGGAGCAGCAGAAAACAAGTTTGCTCCCTCCTCAATGTGACATCCCTTCAAGTATTTAAACAGGGCTATCATATCTCCTCTGAACCTTCTCTTCTCCAGGCTAAACATCCCCAGCTCCCTAAGTCGTTCTTCATAGGGCATGGTTTCCAGACCCTTCACCATTTTAGTCGCCCTCCTTTGGACCTGCTCCAGTTTCTCCACATCCTTTTTGAATTGTGGTGCCCAGAACTGGACACAGTATTCTAGGTGGGGCCTGACCAAAGCAGAATAGAGTGGCACTATTACTTCCCTTGATCTAGACACTATACTTCTATTGATGCAACCCAAAATTGCATTGACCTTTTTAGCTGCTGCATCGCATTGTTGACTCATGTTCAAATTGTGGTCTACTTGGTCTCCTAGATCCCTTTTACATGTGGTCTCATTCAGCCAGGTGTCTCCCATCTGTGCATTTCATTTTTCCTCCTTGTGCAGAACCTTACACTTTTTGAATTTCATTTTGTTAGCTTTGGCCCAGCTTTCTAGTCTATTCATTTTGTTAGCTTTGGCCCAGCTTTCTAGTCTATTCATTTTGAATTTTGATCCTGTCATCTGGGGTATTAGCTACTCCTCCTAATTTGGTGTCGTCTGCAAATTTGATAACTAGGCCCTCAATACTGTCATCCAAGTCATTAATGAAGATATTGAATAGCACTGTGACCAGAACAGAACCCTGTGGGACTCCCACTGGTCACTTCTCTGCAGGATATAAAGCTAAACCAGCACCTCCTTAGCCAGCTACCTTTTAAACAAGGGACAGCTAGGAGCTTCCTGAGAAGGGAATACCAGCACCCCCTCTGCAAAGAGGAAATTGGGCAGGGGTGACCAGACATCTTCCAAGACATGCCCTACATTTCTATCTTCTGTCCAGGAGGAATTTCATGAAGCATGAATTTACATTTATATGAGTGTTTTGAGCTTTTCCATGGTCATGTCTTCCATTTTTCTTGAATGTCCTACATTTTTCAGTGCCTTGTCTTCCTTTGAGGTTAAGACATCTGGTCACCCTGAAATGAGAAGCCAGGTCAACCAGGGAACCCCAGCCTCATTGCATAGTGAGTTTGGCTACCCTCTTTCTCGCCTTCCCTCCTTTCACCATCTCTCCTGCTGTGGACCTAGACAGCAGTTCCAGACAAGGCTGTTCCCACGCCATTGCCCTGCTTCATCTGCTGAATTTTATGGGAACCTTCTCAGTCACCATCATCTGTGCATAATCCTCCACCTCTTATTTTTCACTGCTTCTTCTCTATTGTGTGACAGTGGAGAATCTGTTAAGGAGAAAATGACAGAAGAACCTCTCCTCTCCACTTTCTGATTACAAATGTGAGAAGCCCTCTGTTTGGAAATGCCTGTAGATTTTAAGCTCCCAATGGGTAGAAATGTGTCTTTTTGACATGATTTCCCCCCCCCCCCCCGAAACTACTAGGCATAGAGATGCTATAGCAACAATAATCAACAAACCAGATGAGATAATTTGCATTTAAATAGTTTTAGCTAGATTGATCTCTACTGGATTTACATATAATGCATTTTGAGGTTGTATTTATACACATGTATGCACTGTAACATAATATAAGGCCTATATGATGTGATTGCTATTTCTCTCTGTATGTCTCTGTCTCCCCTCCACAGCTTTATGTGGGGAAGAGGAGGAAGAAAGTACTGCTCAGGACTGATGCATAGTTCTACTTTTAATTTTTGTAATTTGGCTTATATAGAGGTTGTTCTTTCTTTTGTCTGAATAAAAGCCTGAGCACAGCATGAAAGGGATGCATGTGCTGAAATGTAGCCCAAGGATGTATGTGATTATCCTTCCCCTCTTGACCAGCAGGGTCTCAGCTCTCTCTCCCTTTCAGCCTTTTGTTTGAACAGATGGGATTGGGGAATGGAGGGAAAGAATAGCAGTCTCTTCTTATTAACTCTCCCAATACACAAACAGAGACCTGAGCACTGGGGATCTAGAAAATAAGAGCGCTTTCTCTCCACATTTATTGAGGCCATATGTACTCGTGTAGAAAAGAAAGGCACACGGTGCACAAAAACATAGACATTTACCTAAGAGAGTTGCTGTGTTTTGATATTAAATAATAACCATTAATTTCTTTCATTTTATTCAGCCTTCTAGCTCCAAAAAAACAACCAAACAAACAAAATAAGCCCCATGCTTAAGACCACCAAGCTAATTTTTGCATTACAGTGGTCCCCCGGGATACGAATCCCCCGGGTTAAGAAAACCCCGGGATCCGAAACCGGCGGGACCGCTACAGTATCCCCGGGGATCCGAAGGATCCCCCGGGATCCGAAAAAAAGGGACGTCCCTTTTCCTCCGAGGCCAGGCTTCGGAGGAAAAGGGACAAAAGGCTGTCTCTTTTTCTCCGAGGCTAGGCCACGGAGGAAAAGGGACGAAACGGCCTTTCGTCCCTTTCTCTCCGAGGCTAGGATTCGGAGGAAAAGGGACGAAACGGCCTTTCGTCCCTTTCTCTCCGAGGCTAGGCCTCGGAGGAAAAGGGCGAAAGGGTGTCCCTTTTTCTCCGAGGCTAGGCCTCGGAGGAAAAGGGACGAAACGGCGTCCCTTTTTCTCCGAGGCTAGGCCTCGGAGGAAAAGGGACGAAACGGCCTTTCGTCCCTTTCTCTCCGAGGCTAGGCCTCGGAGGAAAAGGGACGAAACGGCCTTTCGTCCCTTTCTCTCCGAGGCTAGGCCTCGGAGGAAAAGGGCGAAAGGGTGTCCCTTTTTCTCCGAGGCTAGGCCTCGGAGGAAAAAGGACGAAACGGCGTCCCTTTTTCTCCGAGGCTAGGCCACGGAGGAAAAGGGACGAAACGGCGTCCCTTTTTCTCCAAGGCTAGGTCACGGAGGAAAAGGGCGAAACGGCCTTTCGTCCCTTTCTCTCCGAGGCTAGGCCTCGGAGGAAAAGGGCGAAAGGGTGTCCCTTTTTCTCCGAGGCTAGGCCTCGGAGGAAAAGGGACGAAACGGAGTCCCTTTTTCTCCGAGGCTAGGCCATGGAGGAAAAGGGACGAAACGGCCTTTCGTCCCTTTCTCTCCGAGGCTAGGCCACAGAGGAAAAGGGACGAAACGGCCTTTCGTCCCTTTTTCTCCGAGGCTAGGCTTCGGAGGAAAAGGGCGAAAGGGTGTCCCTTTTTCTCCGAGGCTAGGCCACGGAGGAAAAGGGACGAAAGGGTGTCCCTTTTTCTCCGAGGCTAGGCCACGGAGGAAAAGGGACGAAACGGCCTTTCGTCCCTTTCTCTCCGAGGCTAGGCTTTGGAGGAAAAGGGACGGCCAGGAGGCCTCCGAGGCTGAAGAAAGGAGACCTGATCCGCCGGATCGCGCTTCCCTTCCCCAGCCAGGAGGCCTCCGCCAGGCCAGGCTTCGGCCAGGCTTCGGAGGGGAAGGGATTTCACTTCCCCTCCGCCGGCGGCCAGGCCTCAGAACGGATTACCTATTTCCTATGGGAAATAGGCCCCGGGTTACGAAATTTTCGGGTTACGAAAAAGGTGCTGGAACGAATTAATTTCGTAACCCAGGGGACCACTGTAGTTGCATGACAATAGTTCAGGGGTATAAACCATAGACCCCCAAGGATTTCTTGAGGGATATCTGAAATATTGCACATTGCATCAGAATGCAGAGGCTGGATGGCCATCTGTTGGGGATGCTTTGATGGAGAGTTCCTGCATGGCAGGAAGTTGGACTGGATGGCCCTTGTGGTCTCTTCCAACTCTGTGATTCTATGATTCTATGAATGAAGAATGTTGGAAATTATGAAATGGACCATCCAAAAAAAAAAAAAAAAAACCTCTCCTAAACCAAGATCAGATCCATTTTCTTCCCAGACAGATACTACAGTACATTAAATAATTGATATTTATTCTGACTTCCAGATATCAGTATTAGTTCCATAATTCTATTCAGTTACATTCTCCATATATACAAGAACAATCAATGTTGTGGTCCTTAGTATAGTTTTCAGGAAAATATGTATTAAATTTAGGTCAGCAGTAGCAGAAATAAAAACCTTCTCCATTGGCTGTCATGGTTATTATGGCAATACCACTCTGCCCCACCTCACCTCCTGTGGAAACACAGCAGCAAATTCATTTTGGTTTTCACTGTTTTCTGCTCTTTTTAAATGTAGCTCTGCTATTATCTAGGCTGTATCAATAGAAGTACAGTGTCTAGATCGAGGTAATAGTAACACTTTTTTCTGCTTTGGTCAGGCCTCACCTGGAATAATACTGTGTCCAGTTTTGGGCATCGCAATTCTAAAGGATGTTGAGAAGCTGGAGCATGTCCAGAAGAGGTAGACCAAAATAGTGAAGGGTCTGGAAACCATGCCTTTTGAGAAACAGCTTAGGGAGCTGCTGGGGTATTTAGCCTGTAGAATAGGTGGTTGAGTGGTGACATGATAGCCCAGTTTAAATATTTGAAAAGATGTCATACTGAAGATGGAGCAAGTTTGATCTCTGCAGTTCCAGAGAATAGGACTCAGAACAATGGATTCAATCTACAGAAAAAAGAGATTCCACCTCAAGATTAGGAAGAACTTCCTGGCAGTAAGAGCTGATTGACAGTGGAAGATGCTGCTCCCTTGGAGGATGTTTGAGTGTCCTTCTTTGGAGGTTTTTTCTGTTGGGGTGCTTTGATTGTGTCTTCCTGCATGGCCAAAAGGGGTTAGACTGCATGGCCCTTGAGGTTTCTTCCAAATCTGTGATTCTATGATCTGTCAGGCCCTCAAATCCTCTCAAGCTCTCATATTGAACCAGTTGAAGCCAATAAAAGGTATCACTGATGGATTTTTGTTTGTATTTGTTAAATGGCTAACACAGCTACCCCTGAATGTTTTCTGTATTGTGAGATACCACATTGTAACTGTAACAGGGAAACCATGAAGAGTAGCCTGTGGACTGGGACTTCAACCAAGATAAAACTTTTTTCTTCTTCTTAAATTTGGACTGAATTTGCATGTTTTACCACTACATCACCAAAATGTTCCTGATGCAAAAACATGGAGACTTCTTGAGAAATCCATTGTTCTGTGTTATAAGAATCCTTGGATTCTATCAGAAGTAAATAGATATTACAAAGGTTGGGGATAATCGGTTAGGAGATATAACAGTTGTCAGCTGAGAATATTTAGTTTAGCTGTAGACTGGATAGGCTTAGGGGGAGGGCAGATACTGATACTTTGTTATTAATTGCAAGAGGCCCTAAGTGTCAGTACAGTGGAATGTAGGGGGAGCAAGGGGGATTTTGTAGATGGGAAGAGAAGGGGAGAAATGTTGGGAGTGGAGTTGCTGGGGATTTTATGTATTGTAATTGCTGGAGATGGGCAGCATCTCAGCTTAGAAGCTGAATAAGTCACACAAATTCTGTCTTTGGAGTCTTCAATAAAGTGCTGTTTCTTTTACTTCAAACCTGACTCATTGATGACCCAAGAGCTGACTGACTGTTCTGACATCTGCCTATAAATAGACCTGTGATCTCACTAGAATGGAGACATATTGGACTGCAAAAGAGAGGTCCATGTTGAGATGCAAATGGACTTTAAATTTCCTGAACTTTGAAAATCTCCCTATTGCCTCATGGAGGAGGAGGAGACCACCTGCAAAAGATATCCTCCCCATCATAACATCTTGCTCCATCTTCAGTATGACATCTGATGTGCTTCCATGGTGTGAATAACAAACCCGGAATGTGTGAGATTAGTCACGTCATTTCGCTTTAAAAATGACAATTTGTATGAGCCCTCTATCAATCTCTTTTTACTTTTTTCTAGGCCACAATTTTTATTTTTATTTTAATGTTTGCCTTGAATAGCAGGTCTTTTGAGAATGAAGAAGTTACAGACCTTACTTGGGTGGGAGATGAGGGAACTCACTGAGAGGTCTTTCCACCCATCCCTCCCCAGCATCACCAACTGGGATGGAGCCATCAAGTGAAAAGAGCTCCAGCCAACGCACCACTTCCCTTGCTCCACAGCACAGTGAATTTTCATGTCTCTTGTGGCAGTTCAGGCTGAGACAGGGGAGAAGGAGAAAGAGGAAAAGAAATAACCAAATGGAGGGGCTGGGGACTAAGGGAGAAGATGTGTGTAAGCATGAGCTTGAAGGAAAGACATTTACCAGGCAATTATTGGGACAAAGGAGAGAAAAAGGGTGAAATGAAATCAAGAATTAAAAGAGAAAGGAACTGTGTACCTAAGCAGAGGCTGCAGAGCTGAAGGAGAAGACATCTGTACTTAAGGAGGAGGAATGGGCCTTTTCTCTCCTCCCCAACATCTGCCAGTGAAGAAGACTTGGCTGAGAGAGTGTTTCTTTGCCCTACCTCCACCTGGGCTACTCCCATGCCTTGGCTGCTGGACTTAAGGAGGAGTCTTGTCTCCCCCCACCCTTTTTTCCTTTCCTTTTCTTTTTAGATTGTGTATACCGTATATACTCATGTATAAGTCGACCTCATGTATAAGTCGAGGGCAGGTTTTGGGGCCAAAATTATGGATTTTGATATGACCCTTAGATAAGTCGAGGGTAAAACTTAGGGGCATGTAACAAAGGATCTAAAGGATGAAGCAAAGGAAAACAGTGCCAGAGAACTAGCAGTGATTAATTTCTGGAACTTTATAACTTTCCATAAATTTTATATTTTACAACTCTTTTGAGTGCAGGTTTGATCATGTAGTAAAGAACCAACCTCACATTAAAAAAAAAAAAGATTCATTGCAAAACAACATCATAACACCCTGTTTAACATAAGAATTGTCTTTACACTGAACTGATATGAATAGTTTGATAAAGAATGGAATTTATGCCTCCAAATGAACTTCAAAATCCTGGGGTATATATAGAAGGGTCAGTAGGGTTTTCAATGCTATGATTGCCAAAAGCCGGGGGGGGGGGGGGAATGTAGAGATGTAGGGAGGCTTGCTAAGTTACTTATGCAGGAGGAGAGCCTTTGCTGCTATTTGGATGTCGAATGATTCCCAAACTTTGGCCCACCAGCTGTTTTGGACTTTAACTCTGAGTAGTTGTAGCCAGCCTGACCAATAACTAGGAATTTCTGGAAGTTGAAGTCCAAAGCATCTGGAGGACCAAAGTTTGTGAACCACTGAGCTCTTCCTCCCTCTCTCCTGCCCCAGTGGCCTGAGGAAAAAAAGATCTGCAGCAGTGTTACTGTGGGGCAAGGGATTGGAGTGGCTTGTCTGCTGCTTAGTAGATGCATGCCCCATTCCCAGAGCTTGGAAAAGTTTCCTTTTTTGGCTCTACAGTTCCCAGTGGTTCTCCTCCAACCGTGTGTGTTGTGTCCCTTCAAATCCTTTCTAAGGTGAACCTATCGTGGGCTTTTCTTGGTAATTTTCTTCAGAGGGGGGTTGCCATTGCCCTCCACTAAGGCTGAGAGAGTGTGACTTGCCCAAGTTTACATGGCTGAGCTGGGATTTGAACCTTGCTCTCCAGAGTCAGTGTGATGTAGTGGTGTGAATGTTGGACTGTGACTCTGGAGACCAGGGTTTGAAGCTTGGCTCGGTCATGTAAACCCACTGGGTGACCTTGGGCAAGTCACACTGTCTCAGCCTCAGAGGGTGGCAATGAGATCCCCCCCAAGAAACTTGCAAAAAAAAAAAACATTGTAAGTTTGCCTTAGGGTCACTATAAGTCAGAAATGTCTTCAAGGCACACAACAACAACAACAAGCTAGGAATTCTGGGAATTGTAATTTGAAAAGGAATTTTTCCAGGCTCACAGTTGGAAGTACAGGGAGATGTAGGAGGGCTAAGGGCTTGCTAACACAGGAGGAGGGCCTTTGCTGCCAGCTTTGTTTCCCTGGGCTTGGGCTCTTCTTGGTCAATGCTGAGCCCTTCTACCTACCTCCCCTTGGGCTCCATCCAGAGTCCAGATCCCTGCAACATCCAAGGTAGAGGCAGATGGCCAAGGGAGAAAGGCTGGCATCGGGAAAGGAAAGGGAGAAAGAAAGAAAGAAAGAAAGAAAGAAAGAGGGAGGGAGGGGTTGGGCTCTATCTCTTTCTTTTTCCTCCGGATCCCAGGCTTGGAAAAAGGAGAAAGAGAAAGACCCCAAGCCGCCCCCTTTTCCAAGTCTGGGATTCAGAGGAAAAGGAAGAAGGAAAAGGGGCTTGTTTTTTCTCTCTCTCCCCCCCTCCCTTTTTTCCCTGCCGATCCCAGGCTTGGGAAAGGAGGCTTGGTCTCTCTCTCTCTCTCTCTCTCTCTCTCTCTCTCACACACACACACACACACACACACACTCTCACACATTCCCTTTTCCAAGGCTGGGAGCGCGGGAGGGAAAGGGAGAAAAAGACCAAACCCCGTTTTCTTTTTTGTTTTTCCTCCGGATCCCAGCCTTGGAAAGAGGGGCTTGGATTCTCTATTTTTCTCCCAGCTTTTGGCGACTGCAGCCATGGAAATTCTATTGACCCGTCAATAAGTCTACCCTGGGATTTTGAAGTCCCTCTGGAGGCATAAATTTTTCGACTTATAGTTGAGTATATACGGTAGTTCAAATTGTTTTAGGATTGGGATGGGGGTTGAAAATGGAGATTTTCTTTTTGCTTGTTTTGATATGTTAATTGTTATGTATTTTGCTTTGTTAATTTTATTTTTTGTTATAATTATTATGTATTTTTGTTGTTGCTATAACTGCCATGTATTTTTGCTATGTTAATTGTTATTCTCTTTTGTACCCCTCCCCGATTGCTCGTTCAGAGGGGCAGGCTAGAAATAAAACGTATTATTATTAATTATTATTGATTTTTGCTTACAATGGTACAATCCACATGCACTTCACAACCAAAAAGGAAACTGTACTGCAAGCTCCAATCGTTTAGGGTAGAGTGAAGGAAGTAGGAGGAAAACTGGGAATGTTAAATCCACAAAGTAGCCACACACTAGTACCACATTCAGCACTGGCTCTGTCCCAAGACAGTGATTCCTGAGGTACTTTAGTATTTCCCTATATTGACCGCTTCCTCCCAGTGAGATCTGATGCTGACCACTGTCTATCAATGTCTGAGATGGGGAGGAGGTGATGGGGGGATCCGTGAACAGTATTCAGCAGCCTTTCTGGAGCAACCTTCAGCAATGGAGGAAAGCAGACAACAAGACAAGAAGGCTTTCACTTGTGGTGAACTCACTGAATCTCAGTCCACCCACAACCTATTTTCAATTGTGGCAGCCTTATGGGACTTTTAATCCCACCGCTGCCTCCAAAATATTATGTGGTGATTCCCTTATTTTTCACCACAAATCAAGCCTAATCAAATCAGGCTCCTTATCTTTTAACTCCATATCATCACAATCTTGCTCAAAGTTAGCTATATATAAGTCAAGGTTATCTCCCATGATACATTTAGGGAATTTAGGGAAGGAAGTAATTAATGTTATATTTCACAATATGAGCAAGACTAGAGGCTAAACTGTTTAATAACTCTCATGTCTTCATTTCTACTCCTATGTCATGAGCACTCTTGATTCTAGCCATTTCCATTTCCATTTCTTTTAAAATTCTCTCATTTTCCTGTGCCTTTTCTTTTAAAATCCTATCATTTTCCATCCTGGCCATTTCTATTCTTTCTTTTATTTCCAAATCTCTAAACTTTTTGTAGGTTAAGAAATACCTGTGTCAACACTAGCCACCATTTCTTCTCTAACTTCCTCTTCCTCAACCATTTCAAACACTGTTGTTGTTTTTTACTGTCTTTGGAGGTATGTTGACAGTATGTCCTTACAAATACCAAAAACTTTTACCTCAGGAAATACTCTTATTTTACCTTGCCTCAACTGAGTATCAAAAATTCAGTTGGATCTTAAAAACAGATGAAACAGATGGGCAGGAAAAAGTGGCTTGAAGCTGCCTTTTTAAAAGCCACATTGCAACCCCACCAACTGCACCGCAGGCTCCCAAGGCAGCTGGAGTGCTCATGTCATGACCACATGACATGGCTTCAAGCCAGGAAGAAGCAGGAAAAAGCTGCTTCTTTTTGAAACAGTTCTTCTCTGCATAAAGTGCCTAGAGGGTACTTTGCTGCTGGCTTCAAGGCATGTGTCATCTAAATGCCACACTTTCAAGCCAGCCTGAAAGCACCTCTTTTTGCCTGTCTGTTTAACCCCAATGATCCCCTACATTACCAACAGAATTAGAAGTGAACTCCACACCACGCATGCTCCCAACTCACGATCCATTATGATCCACACCTGCATCGCTGTCTTTAAATGGGCGCTTTAAAGATACAGCGGCCCTTTAACTGCACAGCTGCACTGCAGCCTTTAGATGGAGCTGCGCTGTTCCGCAGTTTTTAAAAAAGAAGCTGGGAAAACCAGCACCTTTTTAAAGGCGCTTCTTCTCCCCTAAAATGCAAAAAAAGCGTTTTCATGGCACACTTTCCCTTTTTCTCATCTAAAGACTAGACTTTCATGCAGCCATGAACACACTTCTTTTTGCCAATCTAAGATCAGGCCATAGAGATCTTACTTGGATCTCAAAGTCAGAGCAGTGATTCTTTACTTTACCCAGACTTTTACCTCAGGAATCACTTTTGTCTGTCTTTACCTCTATCTACTAGTCTCCTATGATTACCCAGTATGTTTACCTCAGAGACTACTGTTTAAAATAAATGTGCCATGGTCGGGTTCCAAGTAATCTCTTACCAATTACCCTTTTACTGTTATTTCAGAGATTACTCCCCCTGACTCAATGCTCAAACCAACTATGGGTATCTGGTATTTTACTCAGACCCCAATCACTTCAGCACAACTCTGGCAACCGGACTTTTCAAATATTTCCTATTCAAATATTTGAAGGGATGTCATATTGAGGAGGGAACAAGCTTGTTTTCTCCTGCTCCAGAGACTAGAACGCGGAACAATGGATGCAAACTGCAGGAAAAGAGATTCCACCTAGACATTAGGAGGAACTTCCTGACAGTAAGGGCTGTTCAACAGTGGAACACACTCCCTTGGAGTGTAGTGGAGTCTCCTTCCTTGGAGGTCTTTAAGCAGAGGCTGGATGGCCATCTGTCAGGGATGCTTTGATTGGGAATTCCTGAATGGCAAGGGGTTGGACTGGATGGCCCTTGTGGTCTCTTCCAATTCTATAATTCTATGATTCTATGAATATGCGCTCTCTAAGAATCTCTGGTTCCTCCAGTGCAACTTTGTGGACAAAATTGCCAGAGGTTGTGCTGGAGGACCCAGATATTTCTTGAGAGAATACTTATCTGGGCATTTGTAGGTCCTCCAGTGCAATTCTATGGTCAACATTTGGCAGATCATAGAGTTGCACTGGATGACCTAGAGATTGCAAGAGAGGTGTTCTTAAAAAAATAAAAAATAAAAGTAAATAATACTATTTTTCTTTAATTTTCAGTTTTCCCACTTTCACGGGGGTCCTGTGGCCCTACCCCCAGTGAACATGGAGGGCCCACTGTGGTGTAATCTGAAGGGATTTTCTGAAAGAGTGAAGACTTCAGACTTCAGAGGCTGTTGCTGCAATAATTGTGGAACAGAACATTGTTTTTTAAACATTTGTTTTTCAAAACCAGATTCAGATTTTGTATTCTTATTTGATCATACATGTAGGGATGTTCATGGTTTTTCTCCATGTACAATGCCCTTGATATATGACAGTGCACTCCCTCTCGCCTTCATGATGGTTGTTTCTACAGAAACATGCCATGCATGGTGAGGCATGAAGAAGCTCTTTGCTAAGCAGGACTCATAAGTGGCTGAGAAAGACAGTGCAAAGAGGCTTCCTGTAAGCCAAGTGGTTTAAATCAGCAGCACCACCAACAGCAGGGTACCACTAAACTTCAGTGTCCCTGAAGGACCAGCGAGCTATGAATTGGGCTCAGCTGGCAATCCAGAGAAAACATCAATACAAAATGGTGCCTGAGCAAAGGCAGACACTCCTGAGAGGGGTCTGGGGCAAGGAAATTCGAGGGCATAGATTCAGTAAGCTGCATGTCAAGGCCATATGATACAGGAGACAAAGATCTGTGATCGGATTGCCTAACTCTACTTTCTTTCCTTAAGGAACAGTTGAATTTCTCTGATGTGGATCAGGGCAATGCAGCTAGGTGCTTATTTAAACATTGTTTTTAGTGTGACAATGTAAAAAATCTCACTAATGCATTCTGAGTTTGTTGTTCACTCTTTGGAACGGCATCTATGCACATCTCTGTGAGTTTAGTTGTTCCCACATGTCAGCACTGCAAATAAAGATGGAGTCAATGATGCAGATGTATTCGAAACACATTCAAGATATGGAGAGCTTTATCCTGGTTTATCCCATGTCTATCTGCATCGGTTATTCACTGTTTATTCAGACATTGTTTTTGTTAGTGCAACTATGCAAATAATCTCACTCTCACATTCCCGATTTGTTGTTCACATTTTTTATCGGAACAGCATCTCTGTGCATCTCTGCCAGTTCTGTTGCTCATACTTGCCAGCACTCAAATAAAGATGAGATCAATGATGCAGATGTATTCGAAACACATTCAAGATATGGAGAGCTTTATCCTGGTTTATCCCATGTCTATCTGCATCGGTTATTCACTGTTTATTCAGACATTGTTTTTGTTAGTGCAACTATGCAAATAATCTCACTCTCACATTCCCGATTTGTTGTTCACATTTTTTATCGGAACAGCATCTCTGTGCATCTCTGCCAGTTCTGTTGCTCATACTTGCCAGCACTCAAATAAAGATGAGATCAATGATGCAGATGTATTCGAAACACGTTTAAAGAATGTAGAGTTTTATCCCGGTTTATCCAAGGCCTATTTGCCTTGATTATTCATACAACTGGAAAGGTGAATCTTTTAGGAAAACTCAGGGAGGGAAATGGGATCAACTATCCTGGATTAAGCCCCCCCAAAAACTTACTCAGTTGCTTTTAAAATCCATGTGAAAAACAAAGATTCAACCCACATTCTACCAGGATTATTTTCACCATCTAAATAACCCCCAGGAGAGTCGGTTTTAAAAAGACAAACCCTTTTATTTTATTTCTCTTGATTTAAATCTTCCCGTGTCCCCACCTCATGCATCGCAGATGGAGTGGCAGGGAATTAAAAAATGCAGTGAAGCCATGTATTTTATTTTTTCTTCCATGCCAGAACTGGATGTAGTGACTTCCAGGCCTATTTTGGTGTGAGACATCGATACAAGTTGCCGATAGAAGCCATAAGATAAGGTTTGCTCATGGTAAATAATGCAGCAGATGGTACACAGTGGAGAAACATGCCAGCCCTTTTGTTCATGAGGTCCAGCGTCCCCTCCCAGCCAAGGACAAAACTGGGCTCACAAACTAATTCTACCCAAACCATCCCTACCAAACAATCCAATTCCCAATCACCGGCTATATAGGGAGCCTGGGCTGGGGTGCACTCCCCCAGGCCAAAGCCGATGGAAGATGGACTCTCAAGAGTGCCAAAATAAAAGAAAATCAAAGGGACTCTTCTTTCCCCTCATAGCTTTGAGAACTGTACAAGCAGACTAGTAACACAGGAAAATAATAACATTAATAAAAAAATAAAATATTTATACCCTTCCCCATATTAAGAACTCTCAGGGTGGCTTACAAATAGTATTAACATTGACTTTCCCAGTTGGTTCTCGGCCTTCATAATTTTTTCCTAGCTGCCAAATTAATGCAAAATGTTTCAAACAAGGGTTGCTTTTGCACTGCAGATATAATGCAGTTTGATACCACTTTAACTGCCAAGGCTCAGTGGTATGGAATTCTGAGAGGTGTAGTTTGTCATGGCACCAGAGCAATAGGAGATCCAGGATGCATCCTAACTTCAGAAATAAGGCATATGGGTTTTGTGGTCTACGTTAGCATCATGGCCAAAGATTAAGAGCTATCCAGTGGCATAAAAGGGTCCATTTGTATTAGTGACCTTTCCCCCATCCACACTGCAGAAATAATCTGGTTTGACACCGTTTTAATTGCCACAGCTCCACTTTGGTACCACAATAAACTATAGTTCTCAGAATCCCATAGCACTGAATCATGGAAGTTAAAGTGGTGTCAAACTGGATTGTTTCTGCAGTGCAGATGAGGGAAAGGTCACTAATACAAATTGACCCTTTAATGCCACTGGATAGCTATTAATCTTGGGCCATGCTAAACAAGGACTCCAAAACCCATCTGCTTAGTGGCCAATGCCCAACTTGCCAACATTTTTGTTCTGTGCCTGCTAGCAGCTGGGGAGGGTGATTTAAGTGATGGGGACATTTTTACAATGGTTAATCCCCTTTGCTGTACCGCTAAGCACCAATTTAAACCTCCTTACCTGGCCTCTCCTGCCCAAAGCAACTGCTGTTAATAAATTGATATTGGCTGACCCAGTTACAGTGCTCCTGCATGACATAGGGGTCAGCTCTCTGTGACAGTGTGAATTTTCCATTACAATTTGATGTATCTACTGACACTCTTTACAACGATGCCAGTGTTGGGGTGTGGAAAAAAGAGGATGGCTGAAGGAGGTGGAGGCATGACACCATAATTTATCTGTGACATAGAAAAAGTAAACACAGGTACTCTTTCTACCCATCATAAAACTAGAACTCATGGTCATCCAGTTAAATTAATTTTTCCAAAAAGTGCTTCATTGTACATTGTTCATTTAAAGAATTCATAACCACCAGGAGCATTCATTGCTAGTGTACAGTTATAAAAGTCTATTAGATAATTTGAAACAAATATGGACTAAAGATATAAAATTTACCCTTTGTAGTACTCTGAAAGAAAGTATGTATAAAAGGATGTACAGGTGGTACTTAACTCCAAATCAGTTGTCAAAAATGTCTAAGAAGGCTTCAGATCGATGTTGGGATTATCAGGATAAGGTGGACTTGCAAGAAAGTGAAAGGCTATTGGTCTAAGATTTATATGTTAATGCCAACAATTATAAAAGTAGATTTTGCAGTGTCTCCAGAAACGTTTTTGCTGGGTATTATTGGCGAAGAATTGGACAAGAAATATGGACTACTCCTTCAATATATGATAACAGCTCAAGACGAGGATGACGTTTGCCCTCATCAGTCTGCTGGGATTTCTCCTATTCTATTCTCCAGGAGTTTTCCAAGATTATTGCCAATGGTTCCTATATTACATTTGCCAGTTCTTTTAATACTCTTGGATATAGTTCATCAGGTCCTGGAGACTTATATTTATTTAGATTAAATATATGTATTCCTGTACTATCTCTTTACTTATTCTGTGCTGAAATTCCCCTATTCTGTCCTCTGCTCCATTATCCTCAGGTTGAACACCCTTTGCCTTCTCTGAGAAGCCTGAAGCAAAGAAGGTGTTGAATATTTCTGCCTTTTCTCCGTGCCCTGTTAGCATTTTGCAATCTTCTCCACACAGTGGAAATCTTCTCCTTTCCTTCTTCTTCCTTTTGTTGCAGACACATCCAAAAAAGTGCCTTTTATTCTTCTTAACCTCCCTAGCAAGCCTGAGTCCAGGCTGCAGGGTCCAGGGTTCAAATCCCTGCTCAAACATAAAAACCCATTGGATGACCTTGGGCATCTTCTCTCAGTCTCTGAGCTTGTCAATGGCAAATGTAATTAAATTATAATTTTAAATTTAATAATTTTAAATGTATTATACTACATGACAGCCAGTATGATGTAGTGGTTTGAGTGCTGGACTGCAACTCTGGAGACCACAGTTGAAATCCTTGCTTGAGCATAAAAACCCATTGGGTGATCTTGGGCAAGTCACACTTTCTCAACCTCAGAGGATGGCAATGGCAAAACCCCTCTGAAAAAACTTGCCTAGAAAACATTATGATAGGGGTGACATATGGTTGCTAGGTAACTTTATGATCCAGGCCCTTGATCTATATTCCACTATTTTGTGGATTTTGGATGGTATTGTACATCGCTCTATGGCAAACATGGCTAACCCTGAATATAACAACAAAGTGCGCTACAGTGTTATTTTAGTTTAATTTAGTTTAGTTTAGTTTCAATTTTAGCTTTATAGATTATGTATATATAGTTTTTCCTTTTCCCCCTTTCTTGTTATTTTCAGTCTCTTGCTATGTATTAGTTTGTATGCATTAAAATTAATTAAGATTTTAAAAAAGACAATTAGACAATTCAAGGAATTTGTGAGGAATTTATGGAAACTGAATGTTCATGTTTATAGTAAGGATGCCCCAGAATGCCATTCCCAGGACAGTAGTTGCTTTCACACCTTGCTCTTGAGTCTCTCTGAGGCAGCTGGTTGGCCATTGTTGAAAATAGGGTGCTGGTTTATTCATAGTCTTACCAGACAAAGTGGTTCTTCATACTTTATCTCCTTCTGTTAATTCTCTGCTCACCGATCCCATATGAAACTGAATGTTGGAAACTAAAGGCTTCTTACATGCCATCTATTATAATACATCGATGGCCAGCTGATAGGGCTTTGCAACAATTGTTATAACTGTACCAAATAGTTATGCTAGCTATTGTTCAAAAATGCTGGTGAGCGGTGACTCTTCTTTTCTCTTTAGTCCCAATGTTATTGAATTCTATAGGGTGAACCTGGGCAAGTCACACTCTTAGCCTCAGAGGATGGCCATCACAAACCCCCTCTGAAGAAACATACCAAGAAAACCCCTTAGGGTTGCCATAAGTAGGAAATGACTTGAAGGCACAAGTCAACAATAGTAAGGTTCCTCTTCTTAGGCCTTATTTGTTGTCTGTTTGGATGACGCATGGCCCAAACCCAGGTATGATACAGGTAGTCCAACCACATCCAGCACATCCCACACCAGAACACACTTATATTGGACTTTAAAAACCTTACCTTTTACTCCAGATTCTCCAGGAAAATCTGTCTCCAAGTCATGATGGCTATTTGTACAGGTGTCCTGCTGGTTCACCCAATATGTCTATCACCACTTGCCATTGGTCACTCACTTCTGCGGTCAGAATGTGGTGCCCAGAGGAAAGAAGGTGTAAGTGAGAGGAAGAAAAAAAGATAGGTAAAATGTTGGGAGGAAAAGAAGATAAGGAAAATGAAAGGGGAAGTATGGATGGTAGAAGGACAAAAAAGGAAAAGGAATAAGGAGTAAGAAAGAGGTAGAAGGGAATAGAAATGAGGGATTTGAATGTGATAGTTTAGTATGAGTATAGTTATGTAAGACTAGACATAGGTATGCCATGCTGGGCAACTCATTCTTTTTTCTTCTTTTTGAAATTTTTAAATTGAATATAAAATCTTACAAATACACATTCTAACACACATAACATAACAATATGCATATAACATATAATATGAAACATAAAAACTTATATACAATGAGACATACCTATACCTATTCTCACTTACATAGGTTCTATGTATGTGAGAATAGGTATAGGTATGTATAGTTGTATATAGGTTTTTATGTGTTATATATATATATATATATATATATATGTTATGGGTGTTAGAATGTGTATTTGTAAGACTTCATATTCAATTTAAAATTTTCCTTTGTTTGCGAAACACTGGAGAGAACCTGAAACTTCATCAATTGATGACTGGCAGTTGAAAGCATTAGACATTATAGAAATGGACAGATTGACAACTTTAATAAAGGAAAGAACAACGAGCTGATGGGAAATTGAGTGGGAACCAATGTTGAAATTTTGTGCATGGAGGTGGACTCAAATTAATAGGGGATAAATAGCTACTAGGAAAGATCAATGCAAACAATAAAAATAAAAACTGTTTATATAAACAACTTGTGAGAAGATGGTAAAGATGGTAAAAATAGAATAACTTCTATATAGATGGTAAGATGTTGAATGTGGATGAAAAATAAATAGGTACTACAGTAGGCCCTTGGTATCCGCTGTGGTTTGGTTCCAGGATTCCTTATGGATACCAACATCTGTGGATGCTCAAGTGCCACTAAACACAATGGCATAGAGAATCCCTGGATATGGATGACTGACTGCATGTATTAGAAGATCAGAGGGATAGAATCATAAAGATGTTTATATTTATGGAAATACACACAGTCCAAGAAATTAGAAAGAAAAGAACAGAATATTGTTGAGGTGGAGAAGGTTAAAGAGAATATACAGGAGAAGGAAGAAAGATTAGAAGATACTCCAACAGATAGCATAGTAAAGATGTTGAGAGGGGAGGGGACGAAGTTGTATGATGAGATATGTGCTGTAATTTATATGTTCTGAGATTTTATGTGTATGTTTTTGTATGTTTTGCTTGTGAATAAATATTTTTTTTAAAAATGTGAAAAATTGCTGAGCACCTCGTTCTGACATCAGAAACAAGTGATCCATAGCAGTGGCAAATGTGCCAGGCTACCCAGTGGGAGGCTCATGCAGATAGGTGCCACAGTGCAGAAATGGAGGGGAAAGTAACAGGACAGAACAGGGCAGAAGCAGGACCAGGATGCCCCTGGAGTATCCTGGCCAGTGCAGACAAGGCCTTCAAAAGATATACAGTGGAGAAATAACATCTATGGCAAAGTATTGGAATTCTTAAGCAAGATAATACCAGAATGTTCACAATATCAAGGGATCTGCCCTTTCCTTTGAACTGGATTTGCATTTCTAACACATTGTCTAGCCATGGTTGGGGCTGGCAGGAAAGTTAAATCAATTTAAATGAAGGATAAGCATGCTGGAGAGAATGAAGACTGACAGGTCCTATAGCCTAGAACATGAGGAGGGGGAAAGGCTGGATACCAAAGTTTATAGCTCTTGAATAAAATTAAAATGCACAGATCAACAGAGTGACTTTTAGTGGAAGACCAAACTGCTGTAAGGATAAATGCCTGAGACGGCAGTTTGTTGTTATGACCAGGTTGTTAGTGCTATTAATATGCTGCCAAATTTCTACACAGAAAATTTAGTGTTAGATATACATACAAGCTGTGGATGAATATTTACAACAGATTTTCTACTGTATATTCATGTGGCCAACAATAGCTTTCTTCCTTCATATTCAATAAAAAATAATTGAAGTTTTAAAAAGCATTGGTGATTACTTACACATTTCACACTCACTTCTGCACAGAAATGCTTTGTCTGTTGGAACCGAGGAACATAGTCAACATAACAGAGAATATGATTAGACAGCATTTCCTTTCAAAAATCATTTCAATTACAGAAAGAATATAATTCAGGTCTATCTGAGCAGTTTTGTTTCATAGAATCATAGAATCATAGAATCATAGAGTTGGAAGAGACCACAAGGGCCATCCAGTCCAACCCCCTGCCATGCAGGAACTCCAAGTCAAAGCATCCCTGACAGATGGCCATCCAGCCTCTGCTTAAAGACCCCTAAGGAAGGAGACTCCACTACACTCCGAGGGAGTGTGTTCCACTGTCGAACAGCCCTTACTGTCAGGAAGTTCCTCCTAATGTTGAGGTGGAATCTCTTTTCCTGCAGTTTGCATCCATTGTTCCGCGTTCTAGTCTCTGCAGCAGCAGAAAACAAGCTTGCTCCCTCCTCAATATGACATCCCTTCAAATATTTAAACAGGGCTATCATATCACCTCTTAACCTTCTCTTCTCCAGGCTAAACATCCCCAGCTCCCTAAGGCGTTCTTCATAGGGCAAGGTTTCCAGACCCTTCACCATCTTAGTTGCCCTCCTTTGGACATGCTCCAGTTTCTCCACATCTTTTTTGAAATGTGGTGCCCAGAACTGGACACAGTATTCCAGGTGGGGCCTGACCAAAGCAGAATAGAGTGGCACTATAACTTCCCTTGATCTAGAAACTATACTTCTATTGATGCAGCCTAAAATTGCATTGGCTTTTTTAGCTGCCGCATCACACTGTTGACTCATGTTCAGCTTATGGTCTACTTGGACTCCTAGATCCCTTTCACATGTGGTCTCATTCAGCCAGGTGTCCCCCATCCTATATCTGTGCATTTCATTTTTCCGCCCTAGGTGCAGAACCTTACATTTCTCTGTGTTAAATTTCATTTTGTTAGCGCTGGCCCAGCTTTCTAGTCTATTCAGGTCATTTTGAATTTTGATCCTGTCCTCTGGGGTATTAGCTACTCCTCCCAGTTTAGTGTCATCTGCAAATTTGATAAGTATGCCCCCAATTCTGTCATCCAAATCGTTAATAAAGATGTTGAATAGCACTGGGCCCAGGACAGAACCCTGTGGGACCCCACTGGTCACTTCTCTCCAGGATGAAAAGGAGCCATTGTTGAGCACCCTTTGAGTTCGGCCAGTCAACCAATTACAAATCCATGTAACAGTTAACTTGTCTATCCCACATTTTGCAAGCTTGTTTGCAAGAATGTCATGGGGAACCTTGTCAAAGGCCTTACTGAAATCGAGGTATACTATATCCACAGCATTCCCTTCATCTACCAAGCTGGTAATTTTATCAAAAAAAGAGATCAGGTTCGTTTGGCATGACTTCTTTTTCTGAAACCCATGTTGGCTTTTTGTGATTATGGCATTGGCTTCTAAATGTTCACAGACTCTCTGCTTAATGATCTGCTCTAGAATCTTTCCTGGAATTGATGTTACATCATAATAAAATGCAACGCTTAGAGTTAAACAGGGATGATGAAGGAGAGCAAATATCAGCTCACCATACCAAGCTTTTTATTGCTTTGGATATGAGTTAACCTTGGATAGCTTTGCAAGTCAGCCTGAATATTGCGTTTGAACCAAATCATTTAGAGTAATGAGCCTTGTATACAGTCTAGGATGTGTGTGTGTGGAACTTATGGAGCCCTCCAGATGTTGTTGAACTGCAGCTTCCAGCATTCCTCATGTTGGGATATGCTGCCTAAGGCTGATAGGAGTTGCAGTCTAACAATATATGGAAGCCTTCACTGGTCTAGGCCCTCAGACATTTCCCAACAATTCTCCAAAAAAGAAAACAAGTGAATAAATAGACGTGTGTATAATTGCCATATGCAAATATTATGTATAGATGCAGTTTCAGACATTTGCTGTTGTTCTTGTTCGCCATCAAGTTGTTTCTGACTTATGGTGACCCAAAGGCTAAATCCTAAACCCAAGAGTTTTCTTGACAAGTTTCATGGGCCTGATACAGACGGGCGCTTTTGGGCACCCTGGTGACGTGCTAGGGTTGCCTGGGGGCGGAGTGAATAGACACTCCGCAACCCTAGCACGTGACCAGGGCGTTGTTGCTCCACAGCACCATACAGATGGCGCATGGAGTGATGATGTTGCAAGTGCACAGCATCAATATGGCGTGGTGCAACTGCAACGCCATGAATGTGCCCGATGGAGCTTGTAAAGTCGCAGGTGCGTGCAAAAAGAAGCCAGGTTTTCAGGCTCCTTTTTTCCTGCGCACTTTCGACGCTCCATTTGATTGCTGCAGCAACAGTGTGGAGGAAAAAGAGGTGGCTCTGGACCGCCCTTTTTGGGCAGTCTGTAAAGCCCCATGCTTACTATAGTTTAAATACGACTATGCAGGGAAAGCTGTGGCCAGATGAGCTGTGTACCTGTTCATCTGCTAGGCAACCTCAGGCCCCATTCAGACTAGCCCATTTGCCCTGGTTTGATCCAGATGGAGATCGTGCATTGCAAACCGATTCTATCCAGAGAGAAGTTCATACTACCTTTTGCCCCCATTGATGCTTTCTGGTGCATTTTACCCCAACAAAGTTCATACACGCAAAAGTAACGATTAAAGATGGAGCCTCTTGGTTGTCAATCAAATGATGTCATGGTGACATCTGATGCAGTCATTGGCCGCGTGAGATGCTTGTGTTTATATATATATATATATATATATATATTAAATATTTGAAAGCTTATGCGCATGGAGCATAGGGCTGGGAGCAGTGCGGATTGAGGCGATCCTGTCCCCTCTTCCTCCTCCTCCCAGTACTTTTTAAATTATTGTTTATTATATGTTTTAATATTTTATTTTTATTTTATTTTATTGTGTTTTATTTCATTTATTATTTTATTTTATTTTTATTAATTATTTATATGGACTGGGGTTCCCTTTAAAAGGGCCCCATTCATTCCCTTCCAGTTTAAAGAATGAATGGGGCCCTGAAAGGGAACCCCAGTCCATATATGGACAGGGATTCCCCCTCTGCCCCATTCATAAAAACGGAAGAGCCAATGAGAATGACAGCTGTCAAGCTGGGGGGAAAAAAAGAAAAAAATATATTTGAAAAAATACCAAAAAAAATAAAATAAAATCCAATAAATTACTAATAAATAAAATACAATAAAATACACTAAAGTACAATAAAATACAATGAAATAAATAATAAATAAAATAACTATAAAATAAAATAAAATAATACAATAAATAATTAATAAAAATACATTAAAAATATTTTTAAAAATCAGGAGTGCCCGATTTTGCCAGGAGAGGAGGCATGTTCCACCCCCTAGCCTTTCCCCCTCCCCTGAACTTGACCTGATTTATTGTATTTTATTTTAGTATTTTTTAAATATTTTTTTATTTCATATATATATATATATATATTCAGTTTGACAGCTCATGCGCATTCTACGAGGCTCTACGGATGGGAAAGGAGCCTCATAGAATGCGCATGAGCTGTCAAACTGAAAAAATTTTTTAAAAAATATAAGAAATAGCAATATATTTAAAAATTACTAAAATAAAATACAATAAAATACAATTAAATTACTAATAAATGAAATACAATAAAATACAATAAATAAATAATAAATAAAATAACTATAAAATAAATAAAATAATACAATAAACAATTAATTAAAAATACAGAAAACATATTTTAAAAATGCTGGAGTGCCCAATTTTGCCTGGAGAGGAGGCTTGTTCCTCCCCCTGGCCTTCTCCCCTCCCCTGAACTTGACCCGATCGTGATCGGAGCCAAGTTCACATTCCCCGCAAACCGGTTTTTCCCAAAAGAAATGGTAAATACACCGCTTTGGGAGAAACTGGGTTATGGGGGATTTGCCCCACTACGGGTGTGCAAAATCCAGATTCAGTAGTGTTAAAACCGGTTTCAGTGTGAACTTCTTGATTTTAAACCGGTTTGCTAACCGGTATATAACGTAGTCTGAACGGCCCCTCAGGGTTCTGCTCTCCTTTTTTGACATTTAAACCCGGCTTGGACCTCTGACAGCTCTTCAGATAGAAATCTGTCTTCTGTAAAGGAGGTCAGTGTAATAGTGAAACAGCCAGACAAACCGATTCTGAACAATCTCTGCTTAATTTTCTGAATTGACAACAAATAGGTATATAGTATGTCAGCATGTTCAAAGCACTTCACATAGATCATCACAGTTATCCTTATAACTACCCTTTTAGTACAGATCAATGTATTATACCCTGTACATGTGGGAATAAAGCCACCTATTGTGTTTGTAGTTTTGGTGACATTTGAATCAGATAACACCTATTTCATACACTAGCTCTCCAACTGTCTTTAACTGGAGAAATGAATATGATTCTCAAGAATATGATCAGAAATTCCTAAAGTTTCCAATTTAATCTTTTAAGAAATATCTATTTAGACCACTTGCCAGTATGTGAAAAAGTTGTTCCCAGAAAAGCAAGACATCTAGATATCTGTTATAATGAATGTTCCTTTCAGAGAATAAATTAATTTTGAGACAAATGGTATACTGAACGGAGGAGAGTCCATTAGGTTCATTTTATACATATATAGATATTAATTTAGAGGGGAATAAATTATTATGAAAGGGAGTCCCATCCTCCCATTTAGGGCTGGGAAGCATGTTATCAAGCAGAGTGCTTGCGATATTTTTGTTGATTACCGCCTTTGCTTCAAAAAAACTGCAAAATGATGATGATGATGATGATGATGATGATGATGACGACAACAGCCAACAACAATTCTAGTAAATATCTGCCTGAAATATAACCTGAAAGTCCCCCCCAAAATAAATAGGAATTTTAAAAAAGCAAAAGTATGAAGCAAATGGGCTTTTCAGCAACAAAGATAAGGAATTCAAAGATATAGATGTGTTAGTCTGTAGAATCAGTTGTAGAGAGATCTCCGGAAGTAGACTTTAGTCTACAAAAGCTCATGCTGCCAAAGATAAGGAATGGCATTCAAAAAGGAAACAAAAGGAAAACTTGCACATTCCTAATTCCCCATAAGTTTACATTTTTGTAATAACCTAATACCATAATCGGGAACTGAGAGAAAAACCAAGAGACTATTTCATCATATGGGCAGATAAAACATGGAATAAATCTCCAGGCAATAGATTTTTTGCTAATGCAAATATACCTTATTATTAGAAGAAACCTTTCCTCTAAAAACATTGCATTCTGAGCCTGCTGGCTGGATTCTAATGTGTTGTGCAACATCTCGATCTAGTGACAGACAGAAGAATTACATCCTTTCCCCAGTGTATTCATTCATTTATTTCTGTCTATGTACACACCCATCAGTGTGTTCCCATATAACAACTATTAACACTGAATTTGTTTCAAAATACATTTTTTTTTGCCATGAATTGCTATGAGGCCTATTATGAAAGGAGGAAAGTTAACTTTTTAAGCAAGATAGAAGGTGTAGTGCTTAGCATGTCCTACAATCAGAGCTTTAATTTCTAGAATGGAGAAATGAGCATCTTTGTCACAAAAATGCATCTGGTAAATGAAAAAGAAGGGATATACCAATACGCTAATAATACACCAATACAATCATAATAACCCAAAAGGTGGTTAAGATTTTGGTCTAGGGTGACCATTATATCCTCTGGAAATTTCTTTTGGCTGCCTTCACACTGCAAAAATAATCCAGTATGAAACCATTTTAACTGCCATAGGTCAATGCTATGAAATTCTGGGAACCATGGTTTGGTGGGGCACTAGAGCTCTCTAACAGAGAAGGGTAAATGTCTCATAAAATACAGTTCCCATAATTCCATAGCATTGAATAGTTGAACATAGAGCATTGAACATAGCATGGCAGTTAAAGTGGTATCAAACTGTATTATTTCTGCAGTGCAGATGCAGCCCTGGAAGGAAAACAGATCCAACCATAACTACAGAGGGTATCTCGAGCTCACCCTTCTGGACCTCACTACCATGGCACCAGAAAGGAGAGACCCAGGCATGGGCCTCTGGCTCCTTAAAAGATGTTTCATATAGCTCTCACCCTCATGGCCCTTAAAGCCCTTGGTTCACTTTTGTCTTTCTTGCACACCAATACTTTGACTGAGGGCCCCCTTGCTGCCTCCTTTTCCACTCAACCCTTCCTTGGACCTTTCCACTGCCCCCTGGGGGCATACCACCTACTATGGGAATCACTGCCCTAAACAAAGAAAACAATGAAAACACAAGTGCTACCTGTGAGTGCTATGAATGAGCTGCCCACATAGTGTCAATGTGCTGCTTAATTTTTTGCCTCTGGACACAGATTTAAGGATCAGATGGCTTCCTCCAAAAGTGATCTACATCCAGGGGAGGGGTTTTTAGAAACCTATAACTTCCACTTGGTAACCTCACATCTGTATTTCTTCATTTCCTCTCTACATTTTCTTCCACCTGGACAAATCGCACAAATAGAGACTTCAAGTTTTCAGAAAGTGGCAGGATTGAAAGGTACAATAGTAGCATCAGTTGTTGTTGTTGCGTGACTTTCAAGGAATTTCCAACCCTAAGGGTTTTGCGCCTCAACTGCAGCACTAAAAAGGAGCGGGGTTTCCCCGCTCCTTTTTTGATGCTCAGCTTCATCGCTTCATCTAGCGGCTGCGGCGAAGTTCCGCAGCAAAAAGAGGTGGTGCCAGACCCATAGGGTTTTCTTGGCAAGTTTCTTCAAAAGGCTTTTGCCATTGCCATCCTCAGAGGCTGAGAGAGTGTGACTTGCCCAAGGCCATCCAGTGGGTTTCCTTGGCTGAGACAGGATTCAAACCCAGGTCCTCCACATTTCCTAGTTCAATGCCAAAACCGTTACACCATGCTGGCCCTGTAAATCACATCCGCATCAGTAAATCCCTTAGGGTTGGAAATGCTTTGAAAGTCACGCAACAACAACAACTGATGCTACTATTGTACCTTTCAATCCTGCCACTTTCTGAAAACTTGAAGTCTCTATTTGTGTGATTTGTCCAGGTGGAAGAAAATGTTATGTGTTCTTTCCTAGATGTTCCAGTAATGAGCCTGGCTGCCATATTCTGAACAAATTGAAGTTTCTGAGTTAAGCACAAGGGTAGCCCCATGTAGAGCGCATTGCAGAAATCCAGACGTGAGGTTACCAAAGCATGTGCCACAGACTCCAGGTCCTTTGGATCAAGGAAAGGGTGCAGCTGGCATATCAGCTGAAGCTGATAGCAGGCACTCCTGACCGTCGCATTCACCTGACTAGTCATGTGAAGTGATGAGTCTAGAAGTACCCCTAGACTGCGAACAGAGTCCTTCAAGGTGAGTGTGACTCCATCTAGGACTGGAAGGTGTATTCTCAAACCTGGCTTCGGACTTGTAACTGTTAGTACATCTGTTTTGCCTGGATTAAGCTTCAACCTGTTTTCCCTCATCCAATCCATTACTGCCTCAAGACAGTCATTGAGAGGAGAGATGCCATCTGAAGTCTGAGCCGATGATCTTGTCATGGAGAAATATATCAGAGTGTCATCAGCATACTGAAGAAACTGAGCTCCATGCCTCACCAAGTGGCTTCATATAAATATTAAACAACATAGGGGACAGGATGGCGCCCTGAGGGACGCCACAATTAAGCTCGATCTTTGAGGAGCAACCAATCCCCGAGCCTCACCCTTTGGGATCTTCCAGAGAGAAAGGACCGGAACCACCAGAGTGCGGTGCCTCCGATCCCCAACTCCCCCAGTTGACTCAAAAGGATGGAATGATCTGCTGTATCTTGAGAGATGCAAGAGCACCAGCAGTGTCACACTACCCCTATCGATGCTCAGGCGGAGGTCATCAGTCAGAGCGACCATGGCAGTCTCAACTCCATGTCCTGTCCTGAAGCCAGTTTGAAATGGATTCAGATAATTGGTTTCATCCAGGACAGCTTGGAGTTGGGAGGTGACTGCTCTCTCGATTACCTTGCTCAAAAAAGGGAGCAAGGAAACTGGTCTGTTGTTTCTATCCAGGGAATCAAGGGAGGGTTTCTTCAGGAGGGGTCTAACAGTCTTCTCCTTTAGACAAGATGGTAAGGAGCCCTCCCTAAGAGATGCATTGATTGTATCCCGAAGGAATACCCTCAATACGTCTCCGCCCTGGGCGACCAGCTAAGATGGACACAGATCAAGAGGCCAAGCCGTGTTCCTTAAACTTCCAGGGAGCTTGTCCATGTCCTCGGTACTTGCAGGTTGAAGTTCATCCAGTAAAAAAGCAGCAGCGGAGTTGTTGGACACCTCATTTATGGACTCTGAAGAAACATTGATGTTCAAGTCGGCCCTTATCCGAGAGATTTTGTCTGCAAAGTAGATGTTAAATGCATCACAGCAGGCTGTTGTTGGGTCAAGTAGGGGATTTGGAGCAGGTGGAACCCACGTCAGCTCCCCCACCACTTTAAACAGATCTGCTGAGCAAGACTCTGCAGATGCGATGCGTGCAGAGCAGAAGGATCTCCGCGCTGCATGCAAAGCCTCCTGATAGGCGCGAAGATGCTGCCTATGGTGAGTTCTGTTGGAAAAGAGTCGAGTCTTCCGCCATTTGCGCTCTAGTCGTCCAACTCACTTCATCTCCCTGAGTTCTTCCAAGAACCAAGGTTTACAGTTAGGAGCGGGTTGGAGAGGACGCTCAGGGGCGATTGCATCGAGAGCCTTGGGAAGATCGTTGTTCCGTGTATTCACCAAGACTTCGACAGGATCACCTGCACTACCAACCATTAAACCCTCTAAGGCCTTCTGGAAACCAATTGGTTCCATTATCCTTCCAGGGCGGACCATTCTAATGGGTCTGCCATCCCTGGGGGGACGGAAAGCGGCTTTTAGTTCCAGCTTGATCAGAAAATGATCCGTCTGTGACAGTGCGGAGGTTTTGATTACCCAGGAGCTTCATATAGATGTTGAATAGCATCAGGGACAGGATGGCATCTTGAGGGACACCACAATTAAGCTCAATTTTAGAAGAGCAGCGACCATGGCAGTCTCAACTCCATATCCTGCCCTTAAGCCGGTTTGAAATGGATCAAGATAATTGGTTTCATCCAAGACAACCTGGAGTTGGGAGGCGACTGCTCTCTCGATCACCTTGCTCAGAAATGGTAGCAAGGACACTGGTCTATAGTTGTTTCTATCCAGGGGGTCAAGGGAAGTTTTTATCAGGAGGGGCTTCACTGCCGCCTCCTTCAAACACGATGGTATAATGCCTTCCCTGAGCAACAATATTTTGCATGCATATTTTGAGAAGCAAGAAGTTAAAGGGCACACATATGGAATCTGTTGATAATAATTAATTATCAGTGCTAGTGTATTTTATAAATTGGGTTAATCAAAATGCACATATATACATGTCGCAAGCTTTCGAAGTTCCACTGGCTTCTTCATCAGCCATTTTAGCTATACCCAGAGTTTCCCCAGTTCTTCCCGGCTATACATCAGAGGCCACTCCAATGTTGCCAAAGAATAATTGGTTTTACATATTGTATTGCTTGTTGTTGTTATTCTGTTTTTAATTTGTGCTAATTTAATCCTATTTTAAGGGGTGGGAGGTAGGGATTGGGTTGTAATAATTTTTAATCTATATCTTTTTTTATTTATTTTGTTGTACCATGCCCTGATTGCTCGTTCAGAGGGATGGGCTATAAATAAAAATGTATTATTATTTATTATTATTATAGCCAAAGTGTTATAATACAGGAGGGGGGAAGTCAGTTCAGATGGTATGCAGGGGTATTTTTACAGGCTGGCACCTCCTCCTTTTGGCCTTGCGGTCACTGGGAGATTCTCAAGGTCCAGGAAATTTATCATCCATTTGCAACCAAAAAAAGATAGTTCCTTTGCAATCCAATATGGTTACATCCTTTGGGAGGCCACAGGCCACACCCTTTGTGAGTCTAAATCTTCAGTTTTTTTCTCCTGCATGGTTTTTAAGATGTTGCCAGATGAAGAAGCCAGTGGAGCTTTCAAAGCTTGCAACAAGCATATTGTATATTTTTATCAGTCCAATAAATGTATCTTGGTTTTGTGGATTTTGGAGGGGCTTAGATTAATTTGTAGTAGCCATTGATACTACTGCTGCCTTTGAATTCTGAGGAAGAAGGGGAAGGAAGAAAGGAAAGAGAGGCAAGTTGAGATACTTTGCTAATCCATCCAGTATAGTGTCACACATTCTTACTTGGGGGTTATCTACATACAGTATTTTGTTTTTACAATGCAACTAAGCAAATAATCTCACTCATGCATTCCTTGCTTGTTGTTCACACTATTTTTAAATCAGAATCACATCTCTGCATGTTCTGTTGCCTATATGGGTCAGCACTTGAATAAAAATGGAGTTGATGATGCAGATGTACTCACATTTAAGGCATGCAAATATTTATCCTGGTCCATTCATATTGGTTATTCACACAGCCAACGATGTGAATCTTTCAGGAAAACTTGAAAAAAACCCAACATCGATCAACCCAGCTTACGTGGGGGCTTTGGCAGCTCCCCCCAAAAAACTTAATCAGGGGGATTCAAAATTCAATTGAAAAACACAGATTCAACCTGCGTTCTACTGTGATTATGTACACCATCTGAATAACCCTTAGTTAATATTGATGTTGGTTTTTTTGGGCACTGTTGCCAGGTAGTCTTGTAAACTGAAAGCTGATTGCTGCCTTGAGTCCCTATAGGGATGACAACAAAGGAGAAATATGATTGTAATGGTGAGCCAACATAATGATACATGCAGCTGAATGTTGGACAGAAATCAAAGGACAAAGATGAGAAAGAGGAAGCTCCACTGTCATGCCCAGCCAGGCTGAGGACTCAGAGGACGAGGGAGCTGAATTAGAGTCCCAGTTTGAGACTGAGATTGAAGCTGAACTGAGCCCTAGCTCTGCTCTGCCAGCTCCAGCAGAGTCTGTGGTGTGTCAGGAGGCTCAGCAGCCAAGCCTCCAGGTACAGGAGATATGGAGGAGAAGGATGCTGAAATACCTACCTTTAGCCAGAGAAGGTCTGAAAGGGTGTGCCTCCGCTGGTCACAGTGACTTTATAAGAAACATTCAGCAATTGGGAAGCACCTGTGATCATGAAATTGGGAAATATAAACAAGAGCAAGATGCCTAGCTCTTTGTCAGAGATTATCTGAGCTTCCTGGCAAATGCACATTTGTCTCTGACTCACTTTGTCTTCTTGGCCTGAAACCTTGACTCTCGGACTGCTGACTGATCTTGACTCCCTGGAATCCTTGACCTTTGGACTGCCTTGCTTAAACCTGCCTCTCCAGAACCCTTAACTTTGGACTGACCACTTTCTGGACTTTGACTTAGTACTTTGGACCTATGTTTTGTTTCTCTTGTCTGCAAAGACCTTTTTGCTTTGTTATAAATATTTACCAGTCTGTGTGAGCAGTTATCAGCAGTCTTGGTGGCTTTCCTGGACACCCACCAGAAAAAGATTGCAGAAATCCAGATGCAAGACTACTAAAGCATGGACTAGAATCATGGCAGTAGAAGCCGAAAGAAACGGTCGAATTTTAGCTTTGTTATAAAGAAAAAATCTACATGTCTTAGCTCTAGCTTGAATCTAGGGGACACATGAGAGAGAGGAATCAAAAATGAAACCAAGACTGTGGGCTTGCTTTACAGGGCGAATAGAGATGTCATCAACAAGAACTGAAAAAGAGTATTGAACAGTAGGCTTTGGAGGAAAAACATGTCTTGGACATACTGAGCTTCAAGTGTTGGTGCTGCATCCGCTGAGAAACAGCATTGAGACAAGAAGATATTTGCTGTTCAAGACCAGAGGAAAGATCAGGGGTAGAAAGATACAGCTGAGTGTCATCAGCATACAGATGATAAGAAAAATCAAAGGAACTAATGAGCATACCTAAAGACAATATGTAGAGAGAAAACAATAGGTGACCCAAAACTGAGCCTGTGAAACTCCAACAGAGAGAGGGATGGAAGACAAAACCTGACCATTGCGTCAGTGACCACTGCGAAAGATCTGTCAGACAGATAGGATTTAAACCACTTAGGAACAGAATCCAAAAACCAAAGATCAGAGAGTATATCAACTAAAGAACAGTGGTCAATGGTGTCAAAAGCCACATTTGCCTTGGCCCACAAGAAATAATCAGAGATCTTTGTGAGAGCCATCTCTAGAGTGTCATGGGTGAAAATCAGACTGAAAAGTATCTAAAATAGAATTAGTCTCAAGAAACTCTAGACAGCAACAATAAACAACTTGTTCCAAAACCTTAGAGAGAAAAGGAAGAAGAGAAATAGGATGATAGCTAGACAGAGAAGAAGGATCAAGAGAGGGGTTTTTCAAAATAGGGGAGACTAGATCTGTTTAACGACAGAAGGAAAAGTGCCAGGAGAGAGAGAGAGAGAGAGAGAGAGAGAGAGAGAGAGAGATTAAAGATATAAAAAAGTGGAGGCAGAAGAGAAGGACAGAAATTAGAAGACAAGAAGGAATTGAATCGAGAGAACAAGTTGCAGGTTTGGAAGAGTTCAGCAATGTAGAGAGTTTATCCAAAGAGTAAACACAGATAATTTTAGTTTAGACAATGATGCATGACAGTTAATTATGGCTGAAGAAACAGGAGGGTGAATCTTAGAGCGAATAGTAGTAATCTTAGTGATGAAATAAGTAGCAAAGTCATTAGAGGAAAATAATGAAGAGACAGGAGGAGAAGAAGGTTTTAACAAGGCATTGAAAGTGGAGAACAAATGCTGTGGGCGCTTCTCATTGGTGCAGATCAAAGATTTACAATAGTTCTGTTTAACCATGGACAGGGTGCATGAAAAGGAAGATAAGACAAATTTCTTCTTCGTGGTCTCTGTGCCTCACATAATAGAGTACTGCGCTGCACAGAGACTCCATTCAGATAGCTGAAAAGCTGAGCAGATTGGCGGTAGCCCCTCCCCTACCATACCCTGAGCATGCCCAATCCCACCAATCTAGCTCCTCCTTCAGTTCTTTTTCGTCTGACGCAAGAGAAACATATCCTTCAGGTTCCTGATTGTTTCTTCCACAGCTGAGTAGAATTCTCCCTTTAAACTCGCTTTTTTCTTGCTTTATTTTGTTGTACCTTGTTATTCTCCTTGAGCTGCCCCTTGATTTGAGTTTCAGCGAGGATCTCCGGCCCGGACAGGCCCTCTCGCTGTTGCCTGCAGGCCTCCTATGGCCTCTACTTCTCTTTTCAAGACATATTCCGTTTGTCCCAACAAACTGGCCCTTAATGATAGACATTCTAAGTGCCCTTTTTGTCTGAGCAAAGCTCATATTCCCGATAGATGCATTCATTGTAAGGCCTTCACTCCGATGACTCTCTGCAACAGGGCTAAAAGACTTCAGGCTTGTTTGTGGGAAGAAGCCCTAGCAATTGCCCAAAAATTGGCCCTACAATCGGATCCTCTGGGTAGACTTCCCATCTCTAAGTTCCCATGGATTCCTAAGCTCTCCTGGAAAGCCTCGATGTTGACGCCAGCATCGTCATCGACATTGACACACTTGACTTCAACGTTGTCGACATCGACATATCCATCTTCTGCAGTGATGTCTCAGTGGATTTCCAGCCAGTCTCCTCAAGAGGTGTCTTCAGTATCCCAAAAGGCCAAGAAGAGGCCGTCGAATCACGAGGGTGACAAACATAAAAAGAGGCACAAGGCCAAAGAGGTCACTCCTATCACCACCGTCCAGGCCCCTGCTTCAGTCTCGGTGTCGTTGGCATTAGCCGAGCTTGACGCTGCCATGGCCTTTGTCATGCCCTCTTTGACGTCGGCACCTGGCCTCTCTGCCTCAGTCCTGGTCACTATCTTAGACTCAGCACCGGAGGCTCTTGACTCGACTGCAGGGTCAGCCCCATTGCCTGCACCGTCTCAGCTCATGTCACTCCCGACATCGATGGTTTTGCCTATGGCCTTGCCTTTGGCAATGATGCCTCGGGAGATTCTGGCTACCCCATCGAGGGTATACAGGCTGAAGTCCTGATATTTGCTGGAATATCCTGATATTTGCTGGAAGTCAAACTCAGCCAAATCCTCAAGGTCTAGCAAATTCCTCACTTGCCTGGAAGACAATTTCATTGTCCAAAAGGTGGAAGAGGCAACAAGGGGATCAGCCATTTTAGATCTTATCTTAACCAACAGGGAAAACCTAGTTGATGGAGTGCAAGTTCTGGAATCCTTAGGTGGAAGTGACCATGTTCTCCTAGAGTTTGTTATACAGTGGAAGGGAGAAGCTAGGCATAGTCAGACATGCACTCTAGACTTTAGGAGAGCTGATTTCAAAAAAAAAAAAAAAAAAAAACTTAGAGGGATATTGAGGCTGATCCCGTGGTCAGGAATACTAAAAGAGAAGGGAGTTCAAGACGGATGGGAGTTTCTCAAAAGGGAGATACTGAAGGCACAATTTGAAACAGTTCCAATGAGGAAGAAAAATGGGAAGTGTCCCAAGAAGTCAGGATGGATGACTAAGGAACTTTCAACTGAGCTAAGTTTTAAAAAGAACATGTATAAGAAGTGGAAAATGGGTAGATTACCAAAGAGGAATTCAAACAAATAGCAAGCACATGTAGGGATAAAGTCAGAAAAGCTAAAGCACAGAATGAACTCACGCTTGCTAGAGAGGTTAAGAACAATAAAAAGGGCTTTTTTGGATATGCCTGAAGCAAAAGGAACATGCGTGCAGAACATGGCAAAATGTTAACAGGAGACAAAGAAAAGGCAGAATTACTCAACACCTTCTTTGCTTCAGTCATCTCAGAAAAGGCAAAGGATGTTCAAGCTGAGGATAATGGAGCAGAGGACAGAATAGGGAAATTTCAGCACAGAATAAGTAAAGAGATAGTACAGGAATACCTGGTTAACCTAAATGAATATAAGTCTCCAGGACCAGATGAACTACATCCTAGGGTATTAAAAGAACTGGCAAATGTAATAGCAGAGCCATTGGCAATAATCTTTGAGAACTCCTGGAGAACAGGAGAGGTCCCAGTAGACTGGAGGAGGGCAAACACTGTCCCCATCTTCAAAAAGGGAAAAAAAGAGGATCCCAACAATTATCTTCCAGTTAGTCTGACATCAATACCAGGAAAGATTCTGGAGCAGATAATTAAACAGAGAGTCTGTGAAGGCAATGCCATAATCAGAAAAAGCCAACATGGGTTTCAGAGAAACAAGTCATGCCAGACAAACCTGATCTCTCTCTCTCTCTCTCTTTTTTTTTTTTTTTTGATAAAATTACCAGTTTGGTAGATGAAGGGAATGCTGTGGATATAGTATATCTTGATTTCAGTAAGGCCTTTGACAAGATCCCCCATGACATTCCTGCAAACAAGCTTGTAGAATGTGGGCTAGACAAGTTAACTGTTACATGGATTTGTAATTGGTTGACCGGCCCAAACCAAAGGGTGCTCAACAATGGCTCCTGGAAAGTAGTGACAAGTTGGGTGCCACGGGGCTCTGTCCTGGGTCCAATCCTATTCAACATCTTTGTTAATAAATTGGGTGACAAATTTGCAGATGACACCAAATTAGGAGGAGTAGCTAATACTCCAGAGGACAGGATCAAAATTAAAAATGACCTGAATAGACTAGAAAGCTGGGCCAACGCTAACAATATGAAATTTAATGTGGAGAAATGTAAGATACTGCAGTTAGGGCGGAAAAAAATGAAATGCACAGATGTAAGATGGGGGACACCTGGCTGAATGAAACTATGTGTGAAAGGGATCTAGGAGTCCAAGTAGACCGCAAGTTGAACATGAGTCAACAACTGTGATGTGGCAGCTAAAAAGGCCAATGCAATTTTAGGCTGCATCAATAGAAGTATAGCGTCTAGATTAAGGGAAGTAATAGTGCCACTCTATTCTGCCGTGGTCAGGCCCCAGTTGGAATACTGTGTCCAGTTCTGGGCACCACAATTCAAAAAGGATGTGGAGAAACTGGAACGTGTCCAAAGGAGGGCAACTAAGATGGTGAAGGGCCTGGAAACCATGAGGAGCAACTTAGGGACCTGGGGATGTTTAGACTAGAGAAGAAAAGTTTAAGAGGTGATATGATAGCCCTGTTTAAATATTTGAAGGGATGTCTTATTGAGGAGGAAGCAAGCTTGTTTTCTGCTGCTTCAGAGACTAGGACGCGGAACAATGGATGCAAACTGCAGGAAAAGAGATTCCACCGCAACATTAGGAGGAACTTCCTGACAGTAAGGGCAGTTTGACAGTGGAACACACTCCCTCAGAGTGTAGTGGAGTCTCCTTCCTTGGAGGTCTTTAAGCAGAGGCTGGATGGCCATCTGTCGGGGATGCTTTTATTGGGAGTTCCTGCATGGCAGGGGGTTGGACTGGATGGCGCTTGTGGTCTCTTCCAACTCTATGATTCTATGGGGCCGTTCAGACTACGTTATATACCAGTTAGCACACCGGTTTAAAATCAAGAAGTTCAGACTGAAACCGGTTCTAACACTACTGAATCCGGATCTTGCACACGAGTAGCAGGGCAAATCCCCCAAACCCTGGTTTCTCCCAAAGCAGTATATTTACCGTTTCTTTTGGTAGAAACCGGTTTGCAAGGAATGTGAACTTGGCTCCGATCATGATCGGGTCAAGTTCAGGGGAGGGGAAAAGGCTGGGGGGTAGAACATGCCTCCTCTCCCGGCAAAATTGGGCACTTCAGCATTTTTAAAATATTTCTTACTGAATTTTAATTAATTATTTATTGTATTATTTTATTTTATAGTTAATTTGTTTATTATTTATTTCATTGTATTTATTGTATTTTATTTATTAGTAATTTTATTGTATTTTATTGTATTTTATTTTAGTATTTTTTATATTTTTTATTTCTTTTTGTTTGTTTGTTTGTTTGTTTTATTTTTTCAGTTTGACAGCTCATGCCCATTCTACAAGGCTCCTTTCCCCTATGTTTTTATTAATGGGGCAGAGGGGAAACCCCTGACCATATATGGATTGGGGTTCCCTTTCAATATGTAAAGGGCCCCATTCATTCCCCTCCAGTTTAAAGAATGAATGGAGCCCTTTACACATTGAAAGGGAACCCCAATCTATATATGGACAGGGGTTTCCCCTCTGCCCCATTCATAAAACCGGAGGGGAAGAGAGCCTCGTAGAACGTGCATGAGCTGTCAAACTGAAAAAATAAAATAAAATAAATATAATAAATAAAAATATAAAAAATACTAAAATAAAATACAATAATATACAATAAAATTACTAATATATAAAATACAATAAAATACAATGAAATAAATAATAAATAAATAACTATAAAATCAAATAAAATAATACAAAATAATTAATAAAAATACAATAAAATATAATAAAATATTTAATAAAATATTTTATTTAATAAAATACATATTAAATAAAATAAAAAATATAATAAAATAATAAATGAAATAAAACATAATAAAATAAAATAAAAATACAATAAAATAATAAATGAAATAAAACACAATAAAAAATAAAAAATAAAATATTAAAACATATAATAAATAACAATTTTAAAAGGACTGGGAGGAAGAGGAGGAAGAGGAGGGGACAGGATCTCCTCAATCTGCACCACTCCCAGCCCTATGCTTCATGCGCATAAGCTGTCAAATATTAAAAAGTATTTTAAAAAACCAAGCATCTTGCGTGGCCAATGGCATCATTTGATTGACAACCAAGAGGCTCCATCTTTAATCGTTACTTTTTCGTGTATGAACTTTGTTGTTGTAAAATGCACCGGAAAGCACCAATGGAGGCAAAAGGTAGTATGAACTTCTTTCCGGAGAGATTCGGTAATGCCATGCACGATCTCATCCGGATCTAACCAGGGCAAATGGGCTAGTATGAATGGGGCCTACGATTCTATGATTCTAAGTTTCCGCCTCCTCTGCCTCCTTGTCAGAGGTTGCCTCACAGGTTGCCGATGCCATACAAAGAGCACCTCCTGGACTCACCTTACTCTTCGGCCTCCTACGTCGCTCAACATCGAGCCGAAGATTATTGGGGAGAGAGAGAGAGACCCCTTTCTTACTGCTCCTACTCTCCATTATACAGAGACCAATACTACTATAGAGAGCTGCATTTCAAGTCATTCTGCCGACATCGATCTCGATCCCCAGTGGATCACCATGAGATGACACATTTTGCAGCAAGAACTAGATCAAGACAGTGACCAAGCGAATGAGTGACAGAATTAGAATAAGGTTGAAGATCAAAAGAAGCTAAGAGAGAACAAAAGCAAGAAGTTGTCAGATTGTTGGAGTTGTCCAAATGGATATTAAAGTCACCTAAGATAAGAGAGGGGACTGGATCCAATAAAAAGAATGTCGGCTATGACTCAAAGTCAGAGAGGAACTGAGTAGTAGAACCGGGTGGACGATAGATAACAGCAACCCACAACTGTAAAGGAAGAAAAAGTCTAATAGAATGAAATTCAAATGAAGAGAAGCAGTAGCTTGGGGGGGGGGCATGGGGGAGAGCACTAGAAAATGGCAGGAATTAGGCAGGAAGATACCAACCCCTCAGAACGACTAATATGGGTGAAAGAGAGACCACCAAAAGAGAGGACTGACGAGGTAATGGTGTCGTGGGTCAAGTTTCAGTAAAAGCAAGGTGATTAAGAGATTTAGGGGAAGAAAAGGTCATGAATTGTTATCACTTTAGGGGGCATGGAACATCAATTTCAAAGTGAACAAAAGAATGGAAACAGAAAGAAGAGGCCGGATAGGGATCAGATTAGGAGAGATGGAAGGGGCCATGAAAGGAAATGAATTCTTGACCCAGAGATCAGCAGCAAAAGATGGAACAATGACAAATATGGAAAAATAATAGCTAATAGTGTTCAGTAACATTGCATGCCACTGTAAGAAGTCAGGAGTCTGATAGATAAAATAGTCACATTAGAAACAAACTTACAGAAGCTTACACTAAGTTCAGTTTCCAGTGGATGAACTAACCTCTGAGTAGCTGCAAAAGCTACAAAACATTAGTCAAGTTCCCATTATTCAAAAAATGGTTGCTCTGCAAACTCTTTGACAATGGGAGACAAGTGGGACGCCTCAATGATGATTAAGAAACGTGACCGGCTATACCACCTTCGTGCTTCAGGACCGTTTTTTTTACAGCTTCATTTATATACCGCTTCATACTCTTAAGGAGTGTCTAAGCGGTTTACAATTGTAAGCTATTTGCCCCCCAAAAATCTGGGTACTCATTTTAGTGACCTTGGAAGGATGCAAGCCTGAGTCGAGCTTCAGCCCTTTGCTGGTCTTGAACTCGCAACCTTATGGTTTTGAGTGAGTGGCTGCAATACAGGCATTTAACCACTGCGCCACCAGGGCTGTTTTGTTGATGGTAAGGCTTCGTGTGATAAGGGCCTAAATCTATTGTGCACATTACTGTGGATTTTTGCAATTCACATAGATTGTTAATTGTTTTCACTTTCCTGCACAAATTTGCATCTATTTGCATCTATTCACCCTCCTTCTGCAAAAAATGGAGGGTAATGCAGGCGACATTATGTGACCCTGATTGGTTAGTGGCTCAGAAGCCTGTCTTTATTATTATTATTAACCTTTATTTATATAGCGCTGTAAATTTACACAGTGCTGTACATACAATCATAAATTAGACGGATCCCTGCCCTCAGGCTTACAGTCTAAAAGAGACAACACAAAAGGAAGAGGGGAAGGTGATGGGAAAGGGGGTGAGGTCCAGTGGTTCTTCTCTCCCTCTGGGGCCAGGACCAAGGCAGATGGACAGGAGGGAGGGCATGGCTTCTTAATACAAAGTTAAAAGGAGGCATCCTGGGGCGGATGGCACAGTCCTGGGAAAGCTTCCCTAAATAATATAGTCTTTAACTCAGTTTTGAACCTGGTTAGGGAAGTGATGAGGCGTGCATGTGGGGGAAGAAGGTTCCAGGAGTGAGGGGCAGCAAGTGAGAAGGGACGAATCCGGGATGGGGCAGTGGAAATCCTCGGCTGGGACAGGAGACCTAGACTACCAGAACGGAGGGTACGAGAAGGAGTGTGAGGAGAAAGAAGTTCAGACAAGTAAGGAGGGGCCAGTCCGTGGAGGGCTTTGAAAGTCAACAGCAAAAGCTTGTACTGGATGCGGAAGGGGAAGGGGAGCCAGTGAAGGGAGGATAAAAGAGGAGAAACATGGTCAAAGCGGCGAGCAGATGTGATAATACGTGCAGCTGAGTTCTGGACAGAGATTAAAGGATGGAGATGAGAGAGAGGAAGCCCTGTCAGAAGGAGGTTACAATAATCTAGTCGTGATACCACTAGGGCATGGACCAGAGTCTTGGCGGTGGAGGCTGAGAGGAAAGGACGGATTTTAGCAATGTTGTAAAGAAAGAATCTACAGGTCTTGGCGGTGGCCTGAATCTGGGGAGTAAATGACAGCGAGGAATCAAAAATGAAGCCAAGACTGCGGGCTTGCTGAACCGGCTGAATAGAAATGCCGTCAACAGAAACAGAAAAGGAGTATTGAAGGGTGGGCTTAGGTGGGAAGATGAGAAGCTCTGTCTTAGACATGTTGAGCTTCAAGCGCCGATGCCGCATCCACGGAGAGATGGCAGCCAGACAAGAGGAGACTTGCTGTTCGAGCCCCGGCGAAAGGTCAGGGGTTGAAAGATACAGCTGAGTGTCATCGGCATACAGATGATAGGAGAAGCCAAAAGAACTGATGAGTTTACCAAGGGACAGTGTGTAAAGAGAGAACAGAAGGGGACCTAAGACAGAGCCCTGAGGAACTCCAACAGATAAGGGGACAGAGGAGGAAGTCTGACCACCTGTGACCACGGCAAAGGATCGGTCTGACAAGTAAGATTTGAACCAGTTGAGAACAGAGTCGGAGAACCCGAGGTCAGAAAGTAAGTCAAGCAAGAGACAGTGGTCCACGGTGTCAAAGGCCGCAGACAGATCTAGAAGAATGAGAATAGAGTAGAGGCCATTTGCCTTGGCCTGCAAGAGATCAGTTGAGATTTTGGTGAGGGCTGTTTCTGTAGAGTGCCGTGGGCGGAAACCAGACTGAAACGGGTCCAGGATGGAATTGGCTTCAAGAAACTCAAGACAGCGAGAATAAACTATCCGTTCCAGAACCTTAGAGAGAAAAGGAAGAAGAGAGATCGGGCGGTAGCTAGACAGAGAAGAGGGGTCGAGAGAGGGTTTCTTCAGAATTGGGGAAACGAGAGCATGTTTGAAATCCGAAGGGAAGGATCCCGAAGAGAGAGAGAGATTAAAGATATAGAGGAGCGAGGGGAGAAAAGAAGGGGTTATAAAGATTAGAAGATGGGAGGGAATAGGATCAAGAGAACAAGTTGTAGGTTTGGAAGAATTTAGCAGTGTAGATAGTTCATCCAGAGAAACAGGTGGAAACACAGAGAGTTTATTAGTAGAAGGTACCAGGAAAGTAGTGGTAGGGGGCAAGTCAGGAGGAACAATTTCGGATCGAATAGTACTGACTTTTGTGAGGAAGTAGTTGGCAAAGTCAGTGGGGGAAAATGATGAAAAGACAGGGGGAGAAGAAGGTTTTAGCAGTGAATTGAAGCAGGAGAACAAGCGCTGCGGGCGCCTCTCGTTGGCAGAGATCAATGATTTATAGTAATTCTGTTTTGCCATAGACAAGGCACATGAGAAGGATGAAAGAACAAATTTATAATGAATAAAATCGGCCCAGTCCCTGGACTTTTTCCAAAGGCGTTCGGCTGCTCGAGAACAGGACCGGAGAAACCTAACAACAGGAGAGAGCCAGGGCTGAGGCCTAGACACAGAGGAGGACGTGCGAACAGATACAGGGGCAAAGCTGTCAAGGGTGGAAGAGAGAGTGGAGTTGAATAAAGACATTGCTGAGTCAGCGGAGTCCCCAAGATTTAGAGAAGAGAGAGAAGAACCCAGGGTCTGACTGAGATGATCAGAATTAACAGATTGAAGATTACGAAAAGTGCGTTGAACAACATTACGAGGAGGTGGGATGTAAGTAAGAGTAAAAGAAATTAGATGATGATCTGACAATGGATAGTCAGATGCCAAGTAGTCAGAGATGACACACCTAGAAGCGAGAACTAGGTCAAGGCAGTGACCGGAAGAATGGGTAGGAGAGGTGGAATGAGGTTGAAGATTGAAAGAAGCTAAGAGGGAGCTAAAGCGAGATGTTGAAAGATTCTTAGGATCATCAAGGTGGATATTAAAGTCACCTAGAATTAGAAAGGGAACTGAGTCTGAGAGAAAAAAGGTGAGCCATGACTCAAAGTCCGAAAGGAATTGGTTAGCAGAACCAGGAGGGCGATAAATGACAGCAACCCGAAGCTGCAAAGGAGAAAAGAGTCGAATAGAATGAGACTCAAATGAAGAGAAACTATAATTAGTGGGAAGAGAAAGGGGTTGAAACTGGCAAGAATTGGACAGCAAGATACCAACCCCACCTCCTCGACCCTCAGGGCGGCTTGTGTGGGTGAAAGAAAGACCACCAAAAGAGAGGGCAGCAGAGGTAGCAGTATCGTGGGCTGGGAGCCAGGTTTCAGTTAGAGCAAGGAGACTGAGTGAGCTAGAAAGGAAAAGACCGTTAATTGCCGCTGCTTTCGGAGCGGCAGAGCGACAGTTCCAGAGTGAGCAGAAGAATGGAAGCTGGGAGATAGGGAGAGGTCGGATAGGGATCAGGTTGGGAGAGATGCAGGGAGCCATGGGAAGGGATGGATGCAGTGCCCAATAAACAACAGGAGAAAAAGTGACAGTGAGAAAAGAGAAAAATAATAACCAACAGTGCTAAATAACATTGCCTGAAAACAACCAGACAAGAAGGATCTAGTGGATAAGGGAGGGGTGGCTTTGGAAACCTTTGCCCAATGTCCCAGTTGCTGAGGATGATGGAAGGAGAAGTGACTTCTGAGGAAAGTTCCACTGGAGGCAGGAGAAGGGTGTTTCAGAGGCGGCAGGAGATGTGTGGCTGGCCCTTTCTTTGTCCCCTCTCAGGATGGAGTCTTCCTCTTGCAGGGAGGAGGGGGAATGGTGGAAATGCAGCAGCAGGAGATGTGTGGCTGGCCCTTTCTTTGTCCCCTCTCAGGATGGAATCTTCCTCTTGCAGGGAGGAGGGGGAATGGTGGAAATGCAGCAGCAGCAGGAGATGTGTGGCTGGCCCTTTCTTTGTCCCCTCTCAGGATGGAATCTTCCTCTTGCAGGGAGGAGGGGGAATGGTGGAAAGGCAGCAGCAGCAGGAGATGTGTGGCTGGCCCTTTCTTTGTCCCCTCTCAGGATGGAATCTTCCTCTTGCAGGGAGGAGGGGGAATGGTGGAAATGCAGCAGCAGCAGGAGATGTGTGGCTGGCCCTTTCTTTGTCCCCTCTCAGGATGGAATCTTCCTCTTGCAGGGAGGAGGGGGAATGGTGGAAATGCAGCAGCAGGAGATGTGTGGCTGGCCCTTTCTTTGTCCCCTCTCAGGATGGAATCTTCCTCTTGCAGGGAGGAGGGGGAATGGTGGAAATGCAGCAGCAGCAGGAGATGTGTGGCTGGCCCTTTCTTTGTCCCCTCTCAGGATGGAATCTTCCTCTTGCAGGGAGGAGGGGGAATGGTGGAAAGGCAGCAGCAGCAGGAGATGTGTGGCTGGCCCTTTCTTTGTCCCCTCTCAGGATGGAATCTTCCTCTTGCAGGGAGGAGGGGGAATGGTGGTAAGGCAGCAGCAGCAAGAGATGTGTGGCTGGCCCTTTCTTTGTCCCCTCTCAGGATGGAATCTTCCTCTTGCAGGGAGGAGGGGGAATGGTGGAAAGGCAGCAGCAGCAAGAGATGTGTGGCTGGCCCTTTCTTTGTCCCCTCTCAGGATGGAATCTTCCTCTTGCAGGGAGGAGGGGGAATGGTGGAAAGGCAGCAGCAGCAGGAGATGTGTGGCTGGCCCTTTCTTTGTCCCCTCTCAGGATGGAATCTTCCTCTTGCAGGGAGGAGGGGGAATGGTGGTAAGGCAGCAGCAGCAAGAGATGTGTGGCTGGCCCTTTCTTTGTCCCCTCTCAGGATGGAATCTTCCTCTTGCAGGGAGGAGGGGGAATGGTGGTAAGGCAGCAGCAGCAAGAGATGTGTGGCTGGCCCTTTCTTTGTCCCCTCTCAGGATGGAATCTTCCTCTTGCAGGGAGGAGGGGGAATGGTGGAAATGCAGCAGCAGCAGGAGATGTGTGGCTGGCCCTTTCTTTGTCCCCTCTCAGGATGGAATCTTCCTTTTGCAGGGAGGAGGGGGAATGGTGGAAAGGCAGCAGCAGGAGATGTGTGGCTGGCCCTTTCTTTGTCCCCTCTCAGGATGGAGTCTTCCTCTTGCAGGGAGGAGGGGGAATGGTGGTAAGGCAGCAGCAGCAGGAGATGTGTGGCTGGCCCTTTCTTTGTCCCCTCTCAGGATGGAGTCTTCCTCTTGCAGGGAGGAGGGGGAATGGTGGTAAGGCAGCAGCAGCAAGAGATGTGTGGCTGGCCCTTTCTTTGTCCCCTCTCAGGATGGAATCTTCCTCTTGCAGGGAGGAGGGGGAATGGTGGAAATGCAGCAGCAGCAGGAGATGTGTGGCTGGCCCTTTCTTTGTCCCCTCTCAGGATGGAATCTTCCTTTTGCAGGGAGGAGGGGGAATGGTGGAAAGGCAGCAGCAGCAGGAGATGTGTGGCTGGCCCTTTCTTTGTCCCCTCTCAGGATGGAATCTTCCTCTTGCAGGGAGGAGGGGGAATGGTGGAAATGCAGCAGCAGGAGATGTTTGGCTGGCCCTTTCTTTGTCCCCTCTCAGGATGGAGTCTTCCTTTTGCAGGGAGGAGGGGGAATGGTGGAAAGGCAGCAGCAGGAGATGTGTGGCTGGCCCTTTCTTTGTCCCCTCTCAGGATGGAATCTTCCTCTTGCAGGGAGGAGGGGGAATGGTGGAAAGGCAGCAGCAGCAGGAGATGTGTGGCTGGCCCTTTCTTTGTCCCCTCTCAGGATGGAGTCTTCCTTTTGCAGGGAGGAGGGGGAATGGTGGAAATGCAGCAGCAGCAGGAGATGTGTGGCTGGCCCTTTCTTTGTCCCCTCTCAGGATGGAATCTTCCTCTTGCAGGGAGGAGGGGGAATGGTGGAAAGGCAGCAGCAGCAGGAGATGTGTGGCTGGCCCTTTCTTTGTCCCCTCTCAGGATGGAGTCTTCCTCTTGCAGGGAGGAGGGGGAATGGTGGAAAGGCAGCAGCAGCAGGAGATGTGTGGCTGGCCCTTTCTTTGTCCCCTCTCAGGATGGAATCTTCCTCTTGCAGGGAGGAGGGGGAATGGTGGAAAGGCAGCAGCAGGAGATGTGTGGCTGGCCCTTTCTTTGTCCCCTCTCAGGATGGAATCTTCCTCTTGCAGGGAGGAGGGGGAATGGTGGAAAGGCAGCAGCAGCAGGAGATGTGTGGCTGGCCCTTTCTTTGTCCCCTCTCAGGATGGAATCTTCCTCTTGCAGGGAGGAGGGGGAATGGTGGAAAGGCAGCAGCAGCAGGAGATGTGTGGCTGGCCCTTTCTTTGTCCCCTCTCAGGATGGAATCTTCCTTTTGCAGGGAGGAGGGGGAATGGTGGAAAGGCAGCAGCAGGAGATGTGTGGCTGGCCCTTTCTTTGTCCCCTCTCAGGATGGAATCTTCCTCTTGCAGGGAGGAGGGGGAATGGTGGAAATGCAGCAGCAGGAGATGTGTGGCTGGCCCTTTCTTTGTCCCCTCTCAGGATGGAGTCTTCCTTTTGCAGGGAGGAGGGGGAATGGTGGAAAGGCAGCAGCAGGAGATGTGTGGCTGGCCCTTTCTTTGTCCCCTCTCAGGATGGAATCTTCCTCTTGCAGGGAGGAGGGGGAATGGTGGAAAGGCAGCAGCAGCAGGAGATGTGTGGCTGGCCCTTTCTTTGTCCCCTCTCAGGATGGAATCTTCCTTTTGCAGGGAGGAGGGGGAATGGTGGAAAGGCAGCAGCAGCAGGAGATGTGTGGCTGGCCCTTTCTTTGTCCCCTCTCAGGATGGAATCTTCCTCTTGCAGGGAGGAGGGGGAATGGTGGAAATGCAGCAGCAGGAGATGTGTGGCTGGCCCTTTCTTTGTCCCCTCTCAGGATGGAGTCTTCCTTTTGCAGGGAGGAGGGGGAATGGTGGAAAGGCAGCAGCAGGAGATGTGTGGCTGGCCCTTTCTTTGTCCCCTCTCAGGATGGAATCTTCCTCTTGCAGGGAGGAGGGGGAATGGTGGAAAGGCAGCAGCAGCAGGAGATGTGTGGCTGGCCCTTTCTTTGTCCCCTCTCAGGATGGAGTCTTCCTTTTGCAGGGAGGAGGGGGAATGGTGGAAATGCAGCAGCAGCAGGAGATGTGTGGCTGGCCCTTTCTTTGTCCCCTCTCAGGATGGAATCTTCCTCTTGCAGGGAGGAGGGGGAATGGTGGAAAGGCAGCAGCAGCAGGAGATGTGTGGCTGGCCCTTTCTTTGTCCCCTCTCAGGATGGAGTCTTCCTTTTGCAGGGAGGAGGGGGAATGGTGGAAAGGCAGCAGCAGCAGGAGATGTGTGGCTGGCCCTTTCTTTGTCCCCTCTCAGGATGGAATCTTCCTCTTGCAGGGAGGAGGGGGAATGGTGGAAAGGCAGCAGCAGGAGATGTGTGGCTGGCCCTTTCTTTGTCCCCTCTCAGGATGGAATCTTCCTCTTGCAGGGAGGAGGGGGAATGGTGGAAAGGCAGCAGCAGCAGGAGATGTGTGGCTGGCCCTTTCTTTGTCCCCTCTCAGGATGGAGTCTTCCTTTTGCAGGGAGGAGGGGGAATGGTGGAAAGGCAGCAGCAGGAGATGTGTGGCTGGCCCTTTCTTTGTCCCCTCTCAGGATGGAATCTTCCTCTTGCAGGGAGGAGGGGGAATGGTGGAAAGGCAGCAGCAGCAGGAGATGTGTGGCTGGCCCTTTCTTTGTCCCCTCTCAGGATGGAGTCTTCCTTTTGCAGGGAGGAGGGGGAATGGTGGAAAGGCAGCAGCAGGAGATGTGTGGCTGGCCCTTTCTTTGTCCCCTCTCAGGATGGAGTCTTCCTCTTGCAGGGAGGAGGGGGAATGGTGGAAAGGCAGCAGCAGCAGGAGATGTGTGGCTGGCCCTTTCTTTGTCCCCTCTCAGGATGGAATCTTCCTTTTGCAGGGAGGAGGGGGAATGGTGGAAATGCAGCAGCAGCAGGAGATGTGTGGCTGGCCCTTTCTTTGTCCCCTCTCAGGATGGAGTCTTCCTTTTGCAGGGAGGAGGGGGAATGGTGGAAATGCAGCAGCAGCAGGAGATGTGTGGCTGGCCCTTTCTTTGTCCCCTCTCAGGATGGAATCTTCCTCTTGCAGGGAGGAGGGGGAATGGTGGAAAGGCAGCAGCAGCAGGAGATGTGTGGCTGGCCCTTTCTTTGTCCCCTCTCAGGATGGAGTCTTCCTTTTGCAGGGAGGAGGGGGAATGGTGGAAATGCAGCAGCAGCAGGAGATGTGTGGCTGGCCCTTTCTTTGTCCCCTCTCAGGATGGAATCTTCCTCTTGCAGGGAGGAGGGGGAATGGTGGAAATGCAGCAGCAGCAGGAGATGTGTGGCTGGCCCTTTCTTTGTCCCCTCTCAGGATGGAATCTTCCTTTTGCAGGGAGGAGGGGGAATGGTGGAAAGGCAGCAGCAGGAGATGTGTGGCTGGCCCTTTCTTTGTCCCCTCTCAGGATGGAGTCTTCCTCTTGCAGGGAGGAGGGGGAATGGTGGAAAGGCAGCAGCAGCAGGAGATGTGTGGCTGGCCCTTTCTTTGTCCCCTCTCAGGATGGAATCTTCCTTTTGCAGGGAGGAGGGGGAATGGTGGAAAGGCAGCAGCAGCAGGAGATGTGTGGCTGGCCCTTTCTTTGTCCCCTCTCAGGATGGAATCTTCCTCTTGCAGGGAGGAGGGGGAATGGTGGAAAGGCAGCAGCAGCAGGAGATGTGTGGCTGGCCCTTTCTTTGTCCCCTCTCAGGATGGAATCTTCCTCTTGAAGGGAGGAGGGGGAATGGTGGAAAGGCAGCAGCAGGAGATGTGTGGCTGGCCCTTTCTTTGTCCCCTCTCAGGATGGAGTCTTCCTTTTGCAGGGAGGAGGGGGAATGGTGGAAATGCAGCAGCAAGAGATGTGTGGCTGGCCCTTTCTTTGTCCCCTCTCAGGATGGAATCTTCCTCTTGCAGGGAAGAGGGGGAATGGTGGAAATGCAGCAGCAGCAGGAGATGTGTGGCTGGCCCTTTCTTTGTCCCCTCTCAGGATGGAGTCTTCCTTTTGCAGGGAGGAGGGGGAATGGTGGAAAGGCAGCAGCAGCAGGAGATGTGTGGCTGGCCCTTTCTTTGTCCCCTCTCAGGATGGAATCTTCCTCTTGCAGGGAGGAGGGGGAATGGTGGAAAGGCAGCAGCAGCAGGAGATGTGTGGCTGGCCCTTTCTTTGTCCCCTCTCAGGATGGAGTCTTCCTTTTGCAGGGAGGAGGGGGAATGGTGGAAAGGCAGCAGCAGCAAGAGATGTGTGGCTGGCCCTTTCTTTGTCACCTCTCAGGATGGAATCTTCCTCTTGCAGGGAGGAGGGGGAATGGTGGAAAGGCAGCAGCAGCAGGAGATGTGTGGCTGGCCCTTTCTTTGTCCCCTCTCAGGATGGAGTCTTCCTTTTGCAGGGAGGAGGGGGAATGGTGGAAATGCAGCAGCAGCAGGAGAAGTGTGGCTGGCCCTTTCTTTGTCCCCTCTCAGGATGGAATCTTCCTCTTGCAGGGAGGAGGGGGAATGGTGGAAAGGCAGCAGCAGCAGGAGATGTGTGGCTGGCCCTATCTTTGTCCCCTCTCAGGATGGAATCTTCCTCTTGCAGGGAGGAGGGGGAATGGTGGAAAGGCAGCAGCAGCAGGAGATGTGTGGCTGGCCCTTTCTTTGTCCCCTCTCAGGATGGAGTCTTCCTTTTGCAGGGAGGAGGGGGAATGGTGGAAAGGCAGCAGCAGCAGGAGATGTGTGGCTGGCCCTTTCTTTGTCCCCTCTCAGGATGGAATCTTCCTCTTCCAGGGAGGAGGGGGAATGGTGGAAAGGCAGCAGCAGGAGATGTGTGGCTGGCCCTTTCTTTGTCCCCTCTCAGGATGGAATCTTCCTCTTGAAGGGAGGAGGGGGAATGGTGGAAAGGCAGCAGCAGGAGATGTGTGGCTGGCCCTTTCTTTGTCCCCTCTCAGGATGGAGTCTTCCTTTTGCAGGGAGGAGGGGGAATGGTGGAAAGGCAGCAGCAGCAGGAGATGTGTGGCTGGCCCTTTCTTTGTCCCCTCTCAGGATGGAGTCTTCCTTTTGCAGGGAGGAGGGGGAATGGTGGAAATGCAGCAGCAAGAGATGTGTGGCTGGCCCTTTCTTTGTCCCCTCTCAGGATGGAATCTTCCTCTTGCAGGGAGGAGGGGGAATGGTGGAAAGGCAGCAGCAGGAGATGTGTGGCTGGCCCTTTCTTTGTCCCCTCTCAGGATGGAATCTTCCTCTTGCAGGGAGGAGGGGGAATGGTGGAAAGGCAGCAGCAGGAGATGTGTGGCTGGCCCTTTCTTTGTCCCCTCTCAGGATGGAATCTTCCTCTTGCAGGGAGGAGGGGGAATGGTGGAAAGGCAGCAGCAGGAGATGTGTGGCTGGCCCTTGCTTTGTCCCCTCTCAGGATGGAATCTTCCTCTTGAAGGGAGGAGGGGGAATGGTGGAAAGGCAGCAGCAGGAGATGTGTGGCTGGCCCTTTCTTTGTCCCCTCTCAGGATGGAGTCTTCCTTTTGCAGGGAGGAGGGGGAATGGTGGAAAGGCAGCAGCAGCAGGAGATGTGTGGCTGGCCCTTTCTTTGTCCCCTCTCAGGATGGAATCTTCCTTTTGCAGGGAGGAGGGGGAATGGTGGAAAGGCAGCAGCAGGAGATGTGTGGCTGGCCCTTTCTTTGTCCCCTCTCAGGATGGAATCTTCCTCTTGAAGGGAGGAGGGGGAATGGTGGAAAGGCAGCAGCAGGAGATGTGTGGCTGGCCCTTTCTTTGTCCCCTCTCAGGATGGAGTCTTCCTTTTGCAGGGAGGAGGGGGAATGGTGGAAAGGCAGCAGCAGCAGGAGATGTGTGGCTGGCCCTTTCTTTGTCCCCTCTCAGGATGGAGTCTTCCTTTTGCAGGGAGGAGGGGGAATGGTGGAAATGCAGCAGCAAGAGATGTGTGGCTGGCCCTTTCTTTGTCCCCTCTCAGGATGGAATCTTCCTCTTGCAGGGAAGAGGGGGAATGGTGGAAATGCAGCAGCAGCAGGAGATGTGTGGCTGGCCCTTTCTTTGTCCCCTCTCAGGATGGAATCTTCCTCTTGCAGGGAGGAGGGGGAATGGTGGAAATGCAGCAGCAGGAGATGTGTGGCTGGCCCTTTCTTTGTCCCCTCTCAGGATGGAGTCTTCCTTTTGCAGGGAGGAGGGGGAATGGTGGAAATGCAGCAGCAGCAGGAGATGTGTGGCTGGCCCTTTCTTTGTCCCCTCTCAGGATGGAATCTTCCTCTTGCAGGGAGGAGGGGGAATGGTGGAAATGCAGCAGCAGCAGGAGATGTGTGGCTGGCCCTTTCTTTGTCCCCTCTCAGGATGGAATCTTCCTCTTGCAGGGAGGAGGGGGAATGGTGGAAAGGCAGCAGCAGCAGGAGATGTGTGGCTGGCCCTTTCTTTGTCCCCTCTCAGGATGGAGTCTTCCTTTTGCAGGGAGGAGGGGGAATGGTGGAAAGGCAGCAGCAGCAAGAGATGTGTGGCTGGCCCTTTCTTTGTCCCCTCTCAGGATGGAATCTTCCTCTTGCAGGGAGGAGGGGGAATGGTGGAAAGGCAGCAGCAGCAGGAGATGTGTGGCTGGCCCTTTCTTTGTCCCCTCTCAGGATGGAATCTTCCTCTTGCAGGGAGGAGGGGGAATGGTGGAAAGGCAGCAGCAGCAGGAGATGTGTGGCTGGCCCTTTCTTTGTCCCCTCTCAGGATGGAGTCTTCCTTTTGCAGGGAGGAGGGGGAATGGTGGAAATGCAGCAGCAGCAGGAGATGTGTGGCTGGCCCTTTCTTTGTCCCCTCTCAGGATGGAATCTTCCTCTTGCAGGGAGGAGGGGGAATGGTGGAAAGGCAGCAGCAGGAGATGTGTGGCTGGCCCTTTCTTTCTCCCCTCTCAGGATGGAATCTTCCTCTTGCAGGGAGGAGGGGGAATGGTGGAAAGGCAGCAGCAGCAGGAGATGTGTGGCTGGCCCTTTCTTTGTCCCCTCTCAGGATGGAATCTTCCTCTTGCAGGGAGGAGGGGGAATGGTGGAAAGGCAGCAGCAGCAGGAGATGTGTGGCTGGCCCTTTCTTTGTCCCCTCTCAGGATGGAGTCTTCCTTTTGCAGGGAGGAGGGGGAATGGTGGAAAGGCAGCAGCAGGAGATGTGTGGCTGGCCCTTTCTTTGTCCCCTCTCAGGATGGAGTCTTCCTTTTGCAGGGAGGAGGGGGAATGGTGGAAAGGCAGCAGCAGCAGGAGATGTGTGGCTGGCCCTTTCTTTGTCTCCTCTCAGGATGGAATCTTCCTCTTGCAGGGAGGAGGGGGAATGGTGGAAAGGCAGCAGCAGCAGGAGATGTGTGGCTGGCCCTTTCTTTGTCCCCTCTCAGGATGGAGTCTTCCTTTTGCAGGGAGGAGGGGGAATGGTGGAAAGGCAGCAGCAGCAGGAGATGTGTGGCTGGCCCTTTCTTTGTCCCCTCTCAGGATGGAGTCTTCCTTTTGCAGGGAGGAGGGGGAATGGTGGAAAGGCAGCAGCAGGAGATGTGTGGCTGGCCCTTTCTTTGTCCCCTCTCAGGATGGAATCTTCCTCTTGCAGGGAGGAGGGGGAATGGTGGAAAGGCAGCAGCAGCAGGAGATGTGTGGCTGGCCCTTTCTTTGTCCCCTCTCAGGATGGAATCTTCCTCTTGCAGGGAGGAGGGGGAATGGTGGAAAGGCAGCAGCAGCAGGAGATGTGTGGCTGGCCCTTTCTTTGTCCCCTCTCAGGATGGAGTCTTCCTTTTGCAGGGAGGAGGGGGAATGGTGGAAAGGCAGCAGCAGGAGATGTGTGGCTGGCCCTTTCTTTGTCCCCTCTCAGGATGGAATCTTCCTCTTGCAGGGAGGAGGGGGAATGGTGGAAAGGCAGCAGCAGCAGGAGATGTGTGGCTGGCCCTTTCTTTGTCCCCTCTCAGGATGGAGTCTTCCTTTTGCAGGGAGGAGGGGGAATGGTGGAAAGGCAGCAGCAGCAGGAGATGTGTGGCTGGCCCTTTCTTTGTCCCCTCTCAGGATGGAGTCTTCCTCTTGCAGGGAGGAGGGGGAATGGTGGAAAGGCAGCAGCAGCAGGAGATGTGTGGCTGGCCCTTTCTTTGTCCCCTCTCAGGATGGAATCTTCCTTTTGCAGGGAGGAGGGGGAATGGTGGAAATGCAGCAGCAGCAGGAGATGTGTGGCTGGCCCTTTCTTTGTCCCCTCTCAGGATGGAGTCTTCCTTTTGCAGGGAGGAGGGGGAATGGTGGAAATGCAGCAGCAGCAGGAGATGTGTGGCTGGCCCTTTCTTTGTCCCCTCTCAGGATGGAATCTTCCTCTTGCAGGGAGGAGGGGGAATGGTGGAAAGGCAGCAGCAGCAGGAGATGTGTGGCTGGCCCTTTCTTTGTCCCCTCTCAGGATGGAGTCTTCCTTTTGCAGGGAGGAGGGGGAATGGTGGAAATGCAGCAGCAGCAGGAGATGTGTGGCTGGCCCTTTCTTTGTCCCCTCTCAGGATGGAATCTTCCTCTTGCAGGGAGGAGGGGGAATGGTGGAAATGCAGCAGCAGCAGGAGATGTGTGGCTGGCCCTTTCTTTGTCCCCTCTCAGGATGGAATCTTCCTTTTGCAGGGAGGAGGGGGAATGGTGGAAAGGCAGCAGCAGGAGATGTGTGGCTGGCCCTTTCTTTGTCCCCTCTCAGGATGGAATCTTCCTCTTGCAGGGAGGAGGGGGAATGGTGGAAAGGCAGCAGCAGCAGGAGATGTGTGGCTGGCCCTTTCTTTGTCCCCTCTCAGGATGGAGTCTTCCTTTTGCAGGGAGGAGGGGGAATGGTGGAAATGCAGCAGCAGCAGGAGATGTGTGGCTGGCCCTTTCTTTGTCCCCTCTCAGGATGGAATCTTCCTCTTGCAGGGAGGAGGGGGAATGGTGGAAAGGCAGCAGCAGCAGGAGATGTGTGGCTGGCCCTTTCTTTGTCCCCTCTCAGGATGGAGTCTTCCTTTTGCAGGGAGGAGGGGGAATGGTGGAAAGGCAGCAGCAGCAGGAGATGTGTGGCTGGCCCTTTCTTTGTCCCCTCTCAGGATGGAGTCTTCCTTTTGCAGGGAGGAGGGGGAATGGTGGAAATGCAGCAGCAAGAGATGTGTGGCTGGCCCTTTCTTTGTCCCCTCTCAGGATGGAATCTTCCTCTTGCAGGGAAGAGGGGGAATGGTGGAAATGCAGCAGCAGCAGGAGATGTGTGGCTGGCCCTTTCTTTGTCCCCTCTCAGGATGGAATCTTCCTCTTGCAGGGAGGAGGGGGAATGGTGGAAAGGCAGCAGCAGCAGGAGATGTGTGGCTGGCCCTTTCTTTGTCCCCTCTCAGGATGGAGTCTTCCTTTTGCAGGGAGGAGGGGGAATGGTGGAAAGGCAGCAGCAGCAAGAGATGTGTGGCTGGCCCTTTCTTTGTCCCCTCTCAGGATGGAATCTTCCTCTTGCAGGGAGGAGGGGGAATGGTGGAAAGGCAGCAGCAGCAGGAGATGTGTGGCTGGCCCTTTCTTTGTCCCCTCTCAGGATGGAGTCTTCCTTTTGCAGGGAGGAGGGGGAATGGTGGAAATGCAGCAGCAGCAGGAGATGTGTGGCTGGCCCTTTCTTTGTCCCCTCTCAGGATGGAATCTTCCTCTTGCAGGGAGGAGGGGGAATGGTGGAAAGGCAGCAGCAGCAGGAGATGTGTGGCTGGCCCTTTCCTTGTCCCCTCTCAGGATGGAGTCTTCCTTTTGCAGGGAGGAGGGGGAATGGTGGAAATGCAGCAGCAGCAGGAGATGTGTGGCTGGCCCTTTCTTTGTCCCCTCTCAGGATGGAGTCTTCCTTTTGCAGGGAGGAGGGGGAATGGTGGAAAGGCAGCAGCAGCAGGAGATGTGTGGCTGGCCCTTTCTTTGTCCCCTCTCAGGATGGAGTCTTCCTTTTGCAGGGAGGAGGGGGAATGGCGGAAATGCAGCAGCAGGAGATGTGTGGCTGGCCCTTTCTTTGTCCCCTCTCAGGATGGAATCTTCCTCTTGCAGGGAGGAGGGGGAATGGTGGAAAGGCAGCAGCAGGAGATGTGTGGCTGGCCCTTTCTTTATCCCCTCTCAGGATGGAATCTTCCTCTTGCAGGGAGGAGGGGGAATGGTGGAAAGGCAGCAGCAGGAGATGTGTGGCTGGCCCTTTCTTTGTCCCCTCTCAGGATGGAGTCTTCCTTTTGCAGGGAGGAGGGGGAATGGTGGAAAGGCAGCAGCAGCAAGAGATGTGTGGCTGGCCCTTTCTTTGTCCCCTCTCAGGATGGAATCTTCCTCTTGCAGGGAGGAGGGGGAATGGTGGAAAGGCAGCAGCAGCAAGAGATGTGTGGCTGGCCCTTTCTTTGTCCCCTCTCAGGATGGAGTCTTCCTTTTGCAGGGAGGAGGGGGAATGGTGGAAAGGCAGCAGCAGCAAGAGATGTGTGGCTGGCCCTTTCTTTGTCCCCTCTCAGGATGGAATCTTCCTCTTGCAGGGAGGAGGGGGAATGGTGGAAAGGCAGCAGCAGCAGGAGATGTGTGGCTGGCCCTTTCTTTGTCCCCTCTCAGGATGGAGTCTTCCTTTTGCAGGGAGGAGGGGGAATGGTGGAAATGCAGCAGCAGCAGGAGATGTGTGGCTGGCCCTTTCTTTGTCCCCTCTCAGGATGGAATCTTCCTCTTGCAGGGAGGAAAGGGAATGGTGGAAAGGCAGCAGCAGCAGGAGATGTGTGGCTGGCCCTTTCTTTGTCCCCTCTCAGGATGGAGTCTTCCTTTTGCAGGGAGGAGGGGGAATGGTGGAAAGGCAGCAGCAGCAAGAGATGTGTGGCTGGCCCTTTCTTTGTCCCCTCTCAGGATGGAATCTTCCTCTTGCAGGGAGGAGGGGGAATGGTGGAAAGGCAGCAGCAGCAGGAGATGTGTGGCTGGCCCTTTCTTTGTCCCCTCTCAGGATGGAGTCTTCCTCTTGCAGGGAGGAGGGGGAATGGTGGAAAGGCAGCAGCAGCAGGAGATGTGTGGCTGGCGCTTTCTTTGTCCCCTCTCAGGATGGAGTCTTCCTTTTGCAGGGAGGAGGGGGAATGGTGGAAAGGCAGCAGCAGGAGATGTGTGGCTGGCCCTTTCTTTGTCCCCTCTCAGGATGGAGTCTTCCTCTTGCAGGGAGGAGGGGGAATGGTGGAAAGGCAGCAGCAGCAGGAGATGTGTGGCTGGCCCTTTCTTTGTCCCCTCTCAGGATGGAGTCTTCCTTTTGCAGGGAGGAGGGGGAATGGTGGAAAGGCAGCAGCAGCAGGAGATGTGTGGCTGGCCCTTTCTTTGTCCCCTCTCAGGATGGAATCTTCCTCTTGCAGGGAGGAGGGGGAATGGTGGAAAGGCAGCAGCAGGAGATGTGTGGCTGGCCCTTTCTTTGTCCCCTCTCAGGATGGAATCTTCCTCTTGCAGGGAGGAGGGGGAATGGTGGAAAGGCAGCAGCAGCAGGAGATGTGTGGCTGGCCCTTTCTTTGTCCCCTCTCAGGATGGAGTCTTCCTTTTGCAGGGAGGAGGGGGAATGGTGGAAATGCAGCAGCAGCAGGAGATGTGTGGCTGGCCCTTTCTTTGTCCCCTCTCAGGATGGAGTCTTCCTCTTGCAGGGAGGAGGGGGAATGGTGGAAAGGCAGCAGCAGCAGGAGATGTGTGGCTGGCCCTTTCTTTGTCCCCTCTCAGGATGGAATCTTCCTTTTGCAGGGAGGAGGGGGAATGGTGGAAATGCAGCAGCAGCAGGAGATGTGTGGCTGGCCCTTTCTTTGTCCCCTCTCAGGATGGAGTCTTCCTTTTGCAGGGAGGAGGGGGAATGGTGGAAATGCAGCAGCAGCAGGAGATGTGTGGCTGGCCCTTTCTTTGTCCCCTCTCAGGATGGAATCTTCCTCTTGCAGGGAGGAGGGGGAATGGTGGAAAGGCAGCAGCAGCAGGAGATGTGTGGCTGGCCCTTTCTTTGTCCCCTCTCAGGATGGAGTCTTCCTTTTGCAGGGAGGAGGGGGAATGGTGGAAAGGCAGCAGCAGCAGGAGATGTGTGGCTGGCCCTTTCTTTGTCCCCTCTCAGGATGGAATCTTCCTCTTGCAGGGAGGAGGGGGAATGGTGGAAAGGCAGCAGCAGGAGATGTGTGGCTGGCCCTTTCTTTGTCCCCTCTCAGGATGGAATCTTCCTCTTGCAGGGAGGAGGGGGAATGGTGGAAAGGCAGCAGCAGCAGGAGATGTGTGGCTGGCCCTTTCTTTGTCCCCTCTCAGGATGGAATCTTCCTCTTGCAGGGAGGAGGGGGAATGGTGGAAAGGCAGCAGCAGCAGGAGATGTGTGGCTGGCCCTTTCTTTGTCCCCTCTCAGGATGGAGTCTTCCTTTTGCAGGGAGGAGGGGGAATGGTGGAAAGGCAGCAGCAGGAGATGTGTGGCTGGCCCTTTCTTTGTCCCCTCTCAGGATGGAATCTTCCTCTTGCAGGGAGGAGGGGGAATGGTGGAAAGGCAGCAGCAGCAGGAGATGTGTGGCTGGCCCTTTCTTTGTCCCCTCTCAGGATGGAGTCTTCCTTTTGCAGGGAGGAGGGGGAATGGTGGAAAGGCAGCAGCAGGAGATGTGTGGCTGGCCCTTTCTTTGTCCCCTCTCAGGATGGAATCTTCCTCTTGCAGGGAGGAGGGGGAATGGTGGAAAGGCAGCAGCAGCAGGAGATGTGTGGCTGGCCCTTTCTTTGTCCCCTCTCAGGATGGAGTCTTCCTTTTGCAGGGAGGAGGGGGAATGGTGGAAAGGCAGCAGCAGGAGATGTGTGGCTGGCCCTTTCTTTGTCCCCTCTCAGGATGGAGTCTTCCTCTTGCAGGGAGGAGGGGGAATGGTGGAAAGGCAGCAGCAGCAGGAGATGTGTGGCTGGCCCTTTCTTTGTCCCCTCTCAGGATGGAATCTTCCTTTTGCAGGGAGGAGGGGGAATGGTGGAAATGCAGCAGCAGCAGGAGATGTGTGGCTGGCCCTTTCTTTGTCCCCTCTCAGGATGGAGTCTTCCTTTTGCAGTGAGGAGGGGGAATGGTGGAAATGCAGCAGCAGCAGGAGATGTGTGGCTGGCCCTTTCTTTGTCCCCTCTCAGGATGGAATCTTCCTCTTGCAGGGAGGAGGGGGAATGGTGGAAAGGCAGCAGCAGCAGGAGATGTGTGGCTGGCCCTTTCTTTGTCCCCTCTCAGGATGGAGTCTTCCTTTTGCAGGGAGGAGGGGGAATGGTGGAAATGCAGCAGCAGCAGGAGATGTGTGGCTGGCCCTTTCTTTGTCCCCTCTCAGGATGGAATCTTCCTCTTGCAGGGAGGAGGGGGAATGGTGGAAAGGCAGCAGCAGCAGGAGATGTGTGGCTGGCCCTTTCTTTGTCCCCTCTCAGGATGGAATCTTCCTCTTGCAGGGAGGAGGGGGAATGGTGGAAAGGCAGCAGCAGCAGGAGATGTGTGGCTGGCCCTTTCTTTGTCCCCTCTCAGGATGGAATCTTCCTCTTGCAGGGAGGAGGGGGAATGGTGGAAATGCAGCAGCAGCAGGAGATGTGTGGCTGGCCCTTTCTTTGTCCCCTCTCAGGATGGAATCTTCCTCTTGCAGGGAGGAGGGGGAATGGTGGAAAGGCAGCAGCAGCAGGAGATGTGTGGCTGGCCCTTTCTTTGTCCCCTCTCAGGATGGAATCTTCCTCTTGCAGGGAGGAGGGGGAATGGTGGAAAGGCAGCAGCAGCAAGAGATGTGTGGCTGGCCCTTTCTTTGTCCCCTCTCAGGATGGAATCTTCCTCTTGCAGGGAGGAGGGGGAATGGTGGAAATGCAGCAGCAGCAGGAGATGTGTGGCTGGCCCTTTCTTTGTCCCCTCTCAGGATGGAATCTTCCTCTTGCAGGGAGGAGGGGGAATGGTGGAAAGGCAGGAGCAGGAGATGTGTGGCTGGCCCTTTCTTTGTCCCCTCTCAGGATGGAATCTTCCTCTTGCAGGGAGGAGGGGGAATGGTGGAAAGGCAGCAGCAGCAGGAGATGTGTGGCTGGCCCTTTCTTTGTCCCCTCTCAGGATGGAGTCTTCCTTTTGCAGGGAGGAGGGGGAATGGTGGAAATGCAGCAGCAGCAGGAGATGTGTGGCTGGCCCTTTCTTTGTCCCCTCTCAGGATGGAATCTTCCTCTTGCAGGGAGGAGGGGGAATGGTGGAAAGGCAGCAGCAGCAGGAGATGTGTGGCTGGCCCTTTCTTTGTCCCCTCTCAGGATGGAGTCTTCCTTTTGCAGGGAGGAGGGGGAATGGTGGAAATGCAGCAGCAGCAGGAGATGTGTGGCTGGCCCTTTCTTTGTCCCCTCTCAGGATGGAGTCTTCCTTTTGCAGGGAGGAGGGGGAATGGTGGAAAGGCAGCAGCAGCAGGAGATGTGTGGCTGGCCCTTTCTTTGTCCCCTCTCAGGATGGAGTCTTCCTTTTGCAGGGAGGAGGGGGAATGGTGGAAATGCAGCAGCAGGAGATGTGTGGCTGGCCCTTTCTTTGTCCCCTCTCAGGATGGAATCTTCCTCTTGCAGGGAGGAGGGGGAATGGTGGAAAGGCAGCAGCAGCAGGAGATGTGTGGCTGGCCCTTTCTTTATCCCCTCTCAGGATGGAATCTTCCTCTTGCAGGGAGGAGGGGGAATGGTGGAAATGCAGCAGCAGGAGATGTGTGGCTGGCCCTTTCTTTGTCCCCTCTCAGGATGGAGTCTTCCTTTTGCAGGGAGGAGGGGGAATGGTGGAAAGGCAGCAGCAGCAAGAGATGTGTGGCTGGCCCTTTCTTTGTCCCCTCTCAGGATGGAATCTTCCTCTTGCAGGGAGGAGGGGGAATGGTGGAAAGGCAGCAGCAGCAAGAGATGTGTGGCTGGCCCTTTCTTTGTCCCCTCTCAGGATGGAGTCTTCCTTTTGCAGGGAGGAGGGGGAATGGTGGAAAGGCAGCAGCAGCAAGAGATGTGTGGCTGGCCCTTTCTTTGTCCCCTCTCAGGATGGAATCTTCCTCTTGCAGGGAGGAGGGGGAATGGTGGAAAGGCAGCAGCAGCAGGAGATGTGTGGCTGGCCCTTTCTTTGTCCCCTCTCAGGATGGAGTCTTCCTTTTGCAGGGAGGAGGGGGAATGGTGGAAATGCAGCAGCAGCAGGAGATGTGTGGCTGGCCCTTTCTTTGTCCCCTCTCAGGATGGAATCTTCCTCTTGCAGGGAGGAGGGGGAATGGTGGAAAGGCAGCAGCAGCAGGAGATGTGTGGCTGGCCCTTTCTTTGTCCCCTCTCAGGATGGAGTCTTCCTTTTGCAGGGAGGAGGGGGAATGGTGGAAATGCAGCAGCAGCAGGATATGTGTGGCTGGCCCTTTCTTTGTCCCCTCTCAGGATGGAGTCTTCCTTTTGCAGGGAGGAGGGGGAATGGTGGAAAGGCAGCAGCAGCAGGAGATGTGTGGCTGGCCCTTTCTTTGTCCCCTCTCAGGATGGAGTCTTCCTTTTGCAGGGAGGAGGGGGAATGGTGGAAATGCAGCAGCAGGAGATGTGTGGCTGGCCCTTTCTTTGTCCCCTCTCAGGATGGAATCTTCCTCTTGCAGGGAGGAGGGGGAATGGTGGAAAGGCAGCAGCAGGAGATGTGTGGCTGGCCCTTTCTTTGTCCCCTCTCAGGATGGAGTCTTCCTTTTGCAGGGAGGAGGGGGAATGGTGGAAAGGCAGCAGCAGCAGGAGATGTGTGGCTGGCCCTTTCTTTGTCCCCTCTCAGGATGGAGTCTTCCTTTTGCAGGGAGGAGGGGGAATGGTGGAAATGCAGCAGCAGGAGATGTGTGGCTGGCCCTTTCTTTGTCCCCTCTCAGGATGGAATCTTCCTCTTGCAGGGAGGAGGGGGAATGGTGGAAAGGCAGCAGCAGGAGATGTGTGGCTGGCCCTTTCTTTATCCCCTCTCAGGATGGAATCTTCCTCTTGCAGGGAGGAGGGGGAATGGTGGAAATGCAGCAGCAGGAGATGTGTGGCTGGCCCTTTCTTTGTCCCCTCTCAGGATGGAGTCTTCCTTTTGCAGGGAGGAGGGGGAATGGTGGAAAGGCAGCAGCAGCAAGAGATGTGTGGCTGGCCCTTTCTTTGTCCCCTCTCAGGATGGAATCTTCCTCTTGCAGGGAGGAGGGGGAATGGTGGAAAGGCAGCAGCAGCAAGAGATGTGTGGCTGGCCCTTTCTTTGTCCCCTCTCAGGATGGAGTCTTCCTTTTGCAGGGAGGAGGGGGAATGGTGGAAAGGCAGCAGCAGCAAGAGATGTGTGGCTGGCCCTTTCTTTGTCCCCTCTCAGGATGGAATCTTCCTCTTGCAGGGAGGAGGGGGAATGGTGGAAAGGCAGCAGCAGCAGGAGATGTGTGGCTGGCCCTTTCTTTGTCCCCTCTCAGGATGGAGTCTTCCTTTTGCAGGGAGGAGGGGGAATGGTGGAAATGCAGCAGCAGCAGGAGATGTGTGGCTGGCCCTTTCTTTGTCCCCTCTCAGGATGGAATCTTCCTCTTGCAGGGAGGAGGGGGAATGGTGGAAAGGCAGCAGCAGCAGGAGATGTGTGGCTGGCCCTTTCTTTGTCCCCTCTCAGGATGGAGTCTTCCTTTTGCAGGGAGGAGGGGGAATGGTGGAAATGCAGCAGCAGCAGGATATGTGTGGCTGGCCCTTTCTTTGTCCCCTCTCAGGATGGAGTCTTCCTTTTGCAGGGAGGAGGGGGAATGGTGGAAAGGCAGCAGCAGCAGGAGATGTGTGGCTGGCCCTTTCTTTGTCCCCTCTCAGGATGGAGTCTTCCTTTTGCAGGGAGGAGGGGGAATGGTGGAAATGCAGCAGCAGGAGATGTGTGGCTGGCCCTTTCTTTGTCCCCTCTCAGGATGGAATCTTCCTCTTGCAGGGAGGAGGGGGAATGGTGGAAAGGCAGCAGCAGGAGATGTGTGGCTGGCCCTTTCTTTATCCCCTCTCAGGATGGAATCTTCCTCTTGCAGGGAGGAGGGGGAATGGTGGAAATGCAGCAGCAGCAGGAGATGTGTGGCTGGCCCTTTCTTTGTCCCCTCTCAGGATGGAGTCTTCCTTTTGCAGGGAGGAGGGGGAATGGTGGAAAGGCAGCAGCAGCAGGAGATGTGTGGCTGGCCCTTTCTTTGTCCCCTCTCAGGATGGAGTCTTCCTTTTGCAGGGAGGAGGGGGAATGGTGGAAAGGCAGCAGCAGGAGATGTGTGGCTGGCCCTTTCTTTGTCCCCTCTCAGGATGGAATCTTCCTCTTGCAGGGAGGAGGGGGAATGGTGGAAAGGCAGCAGCAGGAGATGTGTGGCTGGCCCTTTCTTTATCCCCTCTCAGGATGGAATCTTCCTCTTGCAGGGAGGAGGGGGAATGGTGGAAATGCAGCAGCAGCAGGAGATGTGTGGCTGGCCCTTTCTTTGTCCCCTCTCAGGATGGAGTCTTCCTTTTGCAGGGAGGAGGGGGAATGGTGGAAAGGCAGCAGCAGCAGGAGATGTGTGGCTGGCCCTTTCTTTGTCCCCTCTCAGGATGGAGTCTTCCTTTTGCAGGGAGGAGGGGGAATGGTGGAAAGGCAGCAGCAGCAAGAGATGTGTGGCTGGCCCTTTCTTTGTCCCCTCTCAGGATGGAATCTTCCTCTTGCAGGGAGGAGGGGGAATGGTGGAAAGGCAGCAGCAGCAAGAGATGTGTGGCTGGCCCTTTCTTTGTCCCCTCTCAGGATGGAGTCTTCCTTTTGCAGGGAGGAGGGGGAATGGTGGAAAGGCAGCAGCAGCAAGAGATGTGTGGCTGGCCCTTTCTTTGTCCCCTCTCAGGATGGAATCTTCCTCTTGCAGGGAGGAGGGGGAATGGTGGAAAGGCAGCAGCAGCAGGAGATGTGTGGCTGGCCCTTTCTTTGTGCCCTCTCAGGATGGAGTCTTCCTCTTGCAGGGAGGAGGGGGAATGGTGGAAAGGCAGCAGCAGGAGATGTGTGGCTGGCCCTTTCTTTGTCCCCTCTCAGGATGGAATCTTCCTCTTGCAGGGAGGAGGGGGAATGGTGGAAAGGCAGCAGCAGCAGGAGATGTGTGGCTGGCCCTTTCTTTGTCCCCTCTCAGGATGGAATCTTCCTCTTGCAGGGAGGAGGGGGAATGGTGGAAAGGCAGCAGCAGCAGGAGATGTGTGGCTGGCCCTTTCTTTGTGCCCTCTCAGGATGGAGTCTTCCTCTTGCAGGGAGGAGGGGGAATGGTGGAAAGGCAGCAGCAGCAGGAGATGTGTGGCTGGCCCTTTCTTTGTCCCCTCTCAGGATGGAATCTTCCTCTTGCAGGGAGGAGGGGGAATGGTGGAAAGGCAGCAGCAGCAGGAGATGTGTGGCTGGCCCTTTCTTTGTCCCCTCTCAGGATGGAATCTTCCTCTTGCAGGGAGGAGGGGGAATGGTGGAAAGGCAGCAGCAGCAGGAGATGTGTGGCTGGCCCTTTCTTTGTCCCCTCTCAGGATGGAGTCTTCCTTTTGCAGGGAGGAGGGGGAATGGTGGAAAGGCAGCAGCAGGAGATGTGTGGCTGGCCCTTTCTTTGTCCCCTCTCAGGATGGAGTCTTCCTCTTGCAGGGAGGAGGGGGAATGGTGGAAAGGCAGCAGCAGCAGGAGATGTGTGGCTGGCCCTTTCTTTGTCCCCTCTCAGGATGGAGTCTTCCTTTTGCAGGGAGGAGGGGGAATGGTGGAAAGGCAGCAGCAGCAGGAGATGTGTGGCTGGCCCTTTCTTTGTCCCCTCTCAGGATGGAATCTTCCTCTTGCAGGGAGGAGGGGGAATGGTGGAAAGGCAGCAGCAGGAGATGTGTGGCTGGCCCTTTCTTTGTCCCCTCTCAGGATGGAATCTTCCTCTTGCAGGGAGGAGGGGGAATGGTGGAAAGGCAGCAGCAGCAGGAGATGTGTGGCTGGCCCTTTCTTTGTCCCCTCTCAGGATGGAGTCTTCCTCTTGCAGGGAGGAGGGGGAATGGTGGAAAGGCAGCAGCAGCAGGAGATGTGTGGCTGGCCCTTTCTTTGTCCCCTCTCAGGATGGAATCTTCCTTTTGCAGGGAGGAGGGGGAATGGTGGAAATGCAGCAGCAGCAGGAGATGTGTGGCTGGCCCTTTCTTTGTCTCCTCTCAGGATGGAATCTTCCTCTTGCAGGGAGGAGGGGGAATGGTGGAAAGGCAGCAGCAGCAGGAGATGTGTGGCTGGCCCTTTCTTTGTCCCCTCTCAGGATGGAGTCTTCCTTTTGCAGGGAGGAGGGGGAATGGTGGAAATGCAGCAGCAGCAGGAGATGTGTGGCTGGCCCTTTCTTTGTCCCCTCTCAGGATGGAATCTTCCTCTTGCAGGGAGGAGGGGGAATGGTGGAAAGGCAGCAGCAGGAGATGTGTGGCTGGCCCTTTCTTTGTCCCCTCTCAGGATGGAATCTTCCTCTTGCAGGGAGGAGGGGGAATGGTGGAAAGGCAGCAGCAGCAGGAGATGTGTGGCTGGCCCTTTCTTTGTCCCCTCTCAGGATGGAGTCTTCCTTTTGCAGGGAGGAGGGGGAATGGTGGAAATGCAGCAGCAGCAGGAGATGTGTGGCTGGCCCTTTCTTTGTCTCCTCTCAGGATGGAATCTTCCTCTTGCAGGGAGGAGGGGGAATGGTGGAAAGGCAGCAGCAGCAGGAGATGTGTGGCTGGCCCTTTCTTTGTCCCCTCTCAGGATGGAGTCTTCCTTTTGCAGGGAGGAGGGGGAATGGTGGAAAGGCAGCAGCAGCAGGAGATGTGTGGCTGGCCCTTTCTTTGTCCCCTCTCAGGATGGAGTCTTCCTTTTGCAGGGAGGAGGGGGAATGGTGGAAAGGCAGCAGCAGGAGATGTGTGGCTGGCCCTTTCTTTGTCCCCTCTCAGGATGGAATCTTCCTCTTGCAGGGAGGAGGGGGAATGGTGGAAAGGCAGCAGCAGCAGGAGATGTGTGGCTGGCCCTTTCTTTGTCCCCTCTCAGGATGGAATCTTCCTCTTGCAGGGAGGAGGGGGAATGGTGGAAAGGCAGCAGCAGCAGGAGATGTGTGGCTGGCCCTTTCTTTGTCCCCTCTCAGGATGGAGTCTTCCTTTTGCAGGGAGGAGGGGGAATGGTGGAAAGGCAGCAGCAGGAGATGTGTGGCTGGCCCTTTCTTTGTCCCCTCTCAGGATGGAATCTTCCTCTTGCAGGGAGGAGGGGGAATGGTGGAAAGGCAGCAGCAGCAGGAGATGTGTGGCTGGCCCTTTCTTTGTCCCCTCTCAGGATGGAGTCTTCCTTTTGCAGGGAGGAGGGGGAATGGTGGAAAGGCAGCAGCAGGAGATGTGTGGCTGGCCCTTTGTCCCCTCTCAGGATGGAGTCTTCCTCTTGCAGGGAGGAGGGGGAATGGTGGAAAGGCAGCAGCAGCAGGAGATGTGTGGCTGGCCCTTTCTTTGTCCCCTCTCAGGATGGAATCTTCCTTTTGCAGGGAGGAGGGGGAATGGTGGAAATGCAGCAGCAGCAGGAGATGTGTGGCTGGCCCTTTCTTTGTCCCCTCTCAGGATGGAGTCTTCCTTTTGCAGGGAGGAGGGGGAATGGTGGAAATGCAGCAGCAGCAGGAGATGTGTGGCTGGCCCTTTCTTTGTCCCCTCTCAGGATGGAATCTTCCTCTTGCAGGGAGGAGGGGGAATGGTGGAAAGGCAGCAGCAGCAGGAGATGTGTGGCTGGCCCTTTCTTTGTCCCCTCTCAGGATGGAGTCTTCCTTTTGCAGGGAGGAGGGGGAATGGTGGAAATGCAGCAGCAGCAGGAGATGTGTGGCTGGCCCTTTCTTTGTCCCCTCTCAGGATGGAATCTTCCTCTTGCAGGGAGGAGGGGGAATGGTGGAAATGCAGCAGCAGCAGGAGATGTGTGGCTGGCCCTTTCTTTGTCCCCTCTCAGGATGGAATCTTCCTTTTGCAGGGAGGAGGGGGAATGGTGGAAAGGCAGCAGCAGGAGATGTGTGGCTGGCCCTTTCTTTGTCCCCTCTCAGGATGGAATCTTCCTCTTGCAGGGAGGAGGGGGAATGGTGGAAAGGCAGCAGCAGCAGGAGATGTGTGGCTGGCCCTTTCTTTGTCCCCTCTCAGGATGGAGTCTTCCTTTTGCAGGGAGGAGGGGGAATGGTGGAAATGCAGCAGCAGCCGGAGATGTGTGGCTGGCCCTTTCTTTGTCCCCTCTCAGGATGGAATCTTCCTCTTGCAGGGAGGAGGGGGAATGGTGGAAAGGCAGCAGCAGCAGGAGTTGTGTGGCTGGCCCTTTCTTTGTCCCCTCTCAGGATGGAGTCTTCCTTTTGCAGGGAGGAGGGGGAATGGTGGAAAGGCAGCAGCAGCAGGAGATGTGTGGCTGGCCCTTTCTTTGTCCCCTCTCAGGATGGAATCTTCCTCTTGCAGGGAGGAGGGGGAATGGTGGAAAGGCAGCAGCAGCAGGAGATGTGTGGCTGGCCCTTTCTTTGTCCCCTCTCAGGATGGAATCTTCCTCTTGAAGGGAGGAGGGGGAATGGTGGAAAGGCAGCAGCAGGAGATGTGTGGCTGGCCCTTTGTCCCCTCTCAGGATGGAGTCTTCCTCTTGCAGGGAGGAGGGGGAATGGTGGAAAGGCAGCAGCAGCAGGAGATGTGTGGCTGGCCCTTTCTTTGTCCCCTCTCAGGATGGAATCTTCCTTTTGCAGGGAGGAGGGGGAATGGTGGAAATGCAGCAGCAGCAGGAGATGTGTGGCTGGCCCTTTCTTTGTCCCCTCTCAGGATGGAGTCTTCCTTTTGCAGGGAGGAGGGGGAATGGTGGAAATGCAGCAGCAGCAGGAGATGTGTGGCTGGCCCTTTCTTTGTCCCCTCTCAGGATGGAATCTTCCTCTTGCAGGGAGGAGGGGGAATGGTGGAAAGGCAGCAGCAGCAGGAGATGTGTGGCTGGCCCTTTCTTTGTCCCCTCTCAGGATGGAGTCTTCCTTTTGCAGGGAGGAGGGGGAATGGTGGAAATGCAGCAGCAGCAGGAGATGTGTGGCTGGCCCTTTCTTTGTCCCCTCTCAGGATGGAATCTTCCTCTTGCAGGGAGGAGGGGGAATGGTGGAAATGCAGCAGCAGCAGGAGATGTGTGGCTGGCCCTTTCTTTGTCCCCTCTCAGGATGGAATCTTCCTTTTGCAGGGAGGAGGGGGAATGGTGGAAAGGCAGCAGCAGGAGATGTGTGGCTGGCCCTTTCTTTGTCCCCTCTCAGGATGGAATCTTCCTCTTGCAGGGAGGAGGGGGAATGGTGGAAAGGCAGCAGCAGCAGGAGATGTGTGGCTGGCCCTTTCTTTGTCCCCTCTCAGGATGGAGTCTTCCTTTTGCAGGGAGGAGGGGGAATGGTGGAAATGCAGCAGCAGCCGGAGATGTGTGGCTGGCCCTTTCTTTGTCCCCTCTCAGGATGGAATCTTCCTCTTGCAGGGAGGAGGGGGAATGGTGGAAAGGCAGCAGCAGCAGGAGTTGTGTGGCTGGCCCTTTCTTTGTCCCCTCTCAGGATGGAGTCTTCCTTTTGCAGGGAGGAGGGGGAATGGTGGAAAGGCAGCAGCAGCAGGAGATGTGTGGCTGGCCCTTTCTTTGTCCCCTCTCAGGATGGAATCTTCCTCTTGCAGGGAGGAGGGGGAATGGTGGAAAGGCAGCAGCAGCAGGAGATGTGTGGCTGGCCCTTTCTTTGTCCCCTCTCAGGATGGAATCTTCCTCTTGAAGGGAGGAGGGGGAATGGTGGAAAGGCAGCAGCAGGAGATGTGTGGCTGGCCCTTTCTTTGTCCCCTCTCAGGATGGAGTCTTCCTTTTGCAGGGAGGAGGGGGAATGGTGGAAATGCAGCAGCAAGAGATGTGTGGCTGGCCCTTTCTTTGTCCCCTCTCAGGATGGAATCTTCCTCTTGCAGGGAAGAGGGGGAATGGTGGAAATGCAGCAGCAGCAGGAGATGTGTGGCTGGCCCTTTCTTTGTCCCCTCTCAGGATGGAATCTTCCTCTTGCAGGGAGGAGGGGGAATGGTGGAAAGGCAGCAGCAGCAGGAGATGTGTGGCTGGCCCTTTCTTTGTCCCCTCTCAGGATGGAGTCTTCCTTTTGCAGGGAGGAGGGGGAATGGTGGAAAGGCAGCAGCAGCAAGAGATGTGTGGCTGGCCCTTTCTTTGTCCCCTCTCAGGATGGAATCTTCCTCTTGCAGGGAGGAGGGGGAATGGTGGAAAGGCAGCAGCAGCAGGAGATGTGTGGCTGGCCCTTTCTTTGTCCCCTCTCAGGATGGAGTCTTCCTTTTGCAGGGAGGAGGGGGAATGGTGGAAATGCAGCAGCAGCAGGAGATGTGTGGCTGGCCCTTTCTTTGTCCCCTCTCAGGATGGAATCTTCCTCTTGCAGGGAGGAGGGGGAATGGTGGAAAGGCAGCAGCAGCAGGAGATGTGTGGCTGGCCCTTTCTTTGTCCCCTCTCAGGATGGAGTCTTCCTTTTGCAGGGAGGAGGGGGAATGGTGGAAATGCAGCAGCAGCAGGAGATGTGTGGCTGGCCCTTTCTTTGTCCCCTCTCAGGATGGAATCTTCCTCTTGCAGGGAGGAGGGGGAATGGTGGAAAGGCAGCAGCAGCAGGAGATGTGTGGCTGGCCCTTTCCTTGTCCCCTCTCAGGATGGAGTCTTCCTTTTGCAGGGAGGAGGGGGAATGGTGGAAATGCAGCAGCAGCAGGAGATGTGTGGCTGGCCCTTTCTTTGTCCCCTCTCAGGATGGAGTCTTCCTTTTGCAGGGAGGAGGGGGAATGGTGGAAAGGCAGCAGCAGCAGGAGATGTGTGGCTGGCCCTTTCTTTGTCCCCTCTCAGGATGGAGTCTTCCTTTTGCAGGGAGGAGGGGGAATGGTGGAAATGCAGCAGCAGGAGATGTGTGGCTGGCCCTTTCTTTGTCCCCTCTCAGGATGGAATCTTCCTCTTGCAGGGAGGAGGGGGAATGGTGGAAAGCAGCAGCAGGAGATGTGTGGCTGGTCCTTTCTTTATCCCCTCTCAGGATGGAATCTTCCTCTTGCAGGGAGGAGGGGGAATGGTGGAAAGCAGCAGCAGGAGATGTATGGCTGGCCCTTTCTTTGTCCCCTCTCAGGATGGAGTCTTCCTTTTGCAGGGAGGAGGGGGAATGGTGGAAAGGCAGCAGCAGCAGGAGATGTGTGGCTGGCCCTTTCTTTGTCCCCTCTCAGGATGGAATCTTCCTCTTGAAGGGAGGAGGGGGAATGGTGGAAAGGCAGCAGCAGGAGATGTGTGGCTGGCCCTTTCTTTGTCCCCTCTCAGGATGGAGTCTTCCTTTTGCAGGGAGGAGGGGGAATGGTGGAAATGCAGCAGCAAGAGATGTGTGGCTGGCCCTTTCTTTGTCCCCTCTCAGGATGGAATCTTCCTCTTGCAGGGAAGAGGGGGAATGGTGGAAATGCAGCAGCAGCAGGAGATGTGTAGCTGGCCCTTTCTTTGTCCCCTCTCAGGATGGAATCTTCCTCTTGCAGGGAGGAGGGGGAATGGTGGAAAGGCAGCAGCAGCAGGAGATGTGTGGCTGGCCCTTTCTTTGTCCCCTCTCAGGATGGAGTCTTCCTTTTGCAGGGAGGAGGGGGAATGGTGGAAATGCAGCAGCAGCAGGAGATGTGTGGCTGGCCCTTTCTTTGTCCCCTCTCAGGATGGAATCTTCCTCTTGCAGGGAGGAGGGGGAATGGTGGAAAGGCAGCAGCAGCAAGAGATGTGTGGCTGGCCCTTTCTTTGTCACCTCTCAGGATGGAATCTTCCTCTTGCAGGGAGGAGGGGGAATGGTGGAAAGGCAGCAGCAGCAGGAGATGTGTGGCTGGCCCTTTCTTTGTCCCCTCTCAGGATGGAGTCTTCCTTTTGCAGGGAGGAGGGGGAATGGTGGAAATGCAGCAGCAGCAGGAGATGTGTGGCTGGCCCTTTCTTTGTCCCCTCTCAGGATGGAATCTTCCTCTTGCAGGGAGGAGGGGGAATGGTGGAAAGGCAGCAGCAGGAGATGTGTGGCTGGCCCTTGCTTTGTCCCCTCTCAGGATGGAATCTTCCTCTTGCAGGGAGGAGGGGGAATGGTGGAAAGGCAGCAGCAGCAGGAGATGTGTGGCTGGCCCTTTCTTTGTCCCCTCTCAGGATGGAGTCTTCCTTTTGCAGGGAGGAGGGGGAATGGTGGAAAGGCAGCAGCAGCAGGAGATGTGTGGCTGGCCCTTTCTTTGTCCCCTCTCAGGATGGAATCTTCCTCTTGCAGGGAGGAGGGGGAATGGTGGAAAGGCAGCAGCAGCAGGAGATGTGTGGCTGGCCCTTTCTTTGTCCCCTCTCAGGATGGAATCTTCCTCTTGAAGGGAGGAGGGGGAATGGTGGAAAGGCAGCAGCAGGAGATGTGTGGCTGGCCCTTTCTTTGTCCCCTCTCAGGATGGAGTCTTCCTTTTGCAGGGAGGAGGGGGAATGGTGGAAATGCAGCAGCAAGAGATGTGTGGCTGGCCCTTTCTTTGTCCCCTCTCAGGATGGAATCTTCCTCTTGCAGGGAAGAGGGGGAATGGTGGAAATGCAGCAGCAGCAGGAGATGTGTGGCTGGCCCTTTCTTTGTCCCCTCTCAGGATGGAATCTTCCTCTTGCAGGGAGGAGGGGGAATGGTGGAAAGGCAGCAGCAGCAGGAGATGTGTGGCTGGCCCTTTCTTTGTCCCCTCTCAGGATGGAGTCTTCCTTTTGCAGGGAGGAGGGGGAATGGTGGAAATGCAGCAGCAGCAGGAGATGTGTGGCTGGCCCTTTCTTTGTCCCCTCTCAGGATGGAATCTTCCTCTTGCAGGGAGGAGGGGGAATGGTGGAAAGGCAGCAGCAGGAGATGTGTGGCTGGCCCTTTCTTTGTCCCCTCTCAGGATGGAATCTTCCTCTTGCAGGGAGGAGGGGGAATGGTGGAAAGGCAGCAGCAGCAGGAGATGTGTGGCTGGCCCTTTCTTTGTCCCCTCTCAGGATGGAGTCTTCCTTTTGCAGGGAGGAGGGGGAATGGTGGAAATGCAGCAGCAGCAGGAGATGTGTGGCTGGCCCTTTCTTTGTCTCCTCTCAGGATGGAATCTTCCTCTTGCAGGGAGGAGGGGGAATGGTGGAAAGGCAGCAGCAGCAGGAGATGTGTGGCTGGCCCTTTCTTTGTCCCCTCTCAGGATGGAGTCTTCCTTTTGCAGGGAGGAGGGGGAATGGTGGAAATGCAGCAGCAGCAGGAGATGTGTGGCTGGCCCTTTCTTTGTCCCCTCTCAGGATGGAATCTTCCTCTTGCAGGGAGGAGGGGGAATGGTGGAAAGGCAGCAGCAGGAGATGTGTGGCTGGCCCTTTCTTTGTCCCCTCTCAGGATGGAATCTTCCTCTTGCAGGGAGGAGGGGGAATGGTGGAAAGGCAGCAGCAGCAGGAGATGTGTGGCTGGCCCTTTCTTTGTCCCCTCTCAGGATGGAGTCTTCCTTTTGCAGGGAGGAGGGGGAATGGTGGAAATGCAGCAGCAGCAGGAGATGTGTGGCTGGCCCTTTCTTTGTCTCCTCTCAGGATGGAATCTTCCTCTTGCAGGGAGGAGGGGGAATGGTGGAAAGGCAGCAGCAGCAGGAGATGTGTGGCTGGCCCTTTCTTTGTCCCCTCTCAGGATGGAGTCTTCCTTTTGCAGGGAGGAGGGGGAATGGTGGAAAGGCAGCAGCAGCAGGAGATGTGTGGCTGGCCCTTTCTTTGTCCCCTCTCAGGATGGAGTCTTCCTTTTGCAGGGAGGAGGGGGAATGGTGGAAAGGCAGCAGCAGGAGATGTGTGGCTGGCCCTTTCTTTGTCCCCTCTCAGGATGGAATCTTCCTCTTGCAGGGAGGAGGGGGAATGGTGGAAAGGCAGCAGCAGCAGGAGATGTGTGGCTGGCCCTTTCTTTGTCCCCTCTCAGGATGGAATCTTCCTCTTGCAGGGAGGAGGGGGAATGGTGGAAAGGCAGCAGCAGCAGGAGATGTGTGGCTGGCCCTTTCTTTGTCCCCTCTCAGGATGGAGTCTTCCTTTTGCAGGGAGGAGGGGGAATGGTGGAAAGGCAGCAGCAGGAGATGTGTGGCTGGCCCTTTCTTTGTCCCCTCTCAGGATGGAATCTTCCTCTTGCAGGGAGGAGGGGGAATGGTGGAAAGGCAGCAGCAGGAGATGTGTGGCTGGCCCTTTCTTTGTCCCCTCTCAGGATGGAGTCTTCCTTTTGCAGGGAGGAGGGGGAATGGTGGAAAGGCAGCAGCAGGAGATGTGTGGCTGGCCCTTTGTCCCCTCTCAGGATGGAGTCTTCCTCTTGCAGGGAGGAGGGGGAATGGTGGAAAGGCAGCAGCAGCAGGAGATGTGTGGCTGGCCCTTTCTTTGTCCCCTCTAAGGATGGAATCTTCCTTTTGCAGGGAGGAGGGGGAATGGTGGAAATGCAGCAGCAGCAGGAGATGTGTGGCTGGCCCTTTCTTTGTCCCCTCTCAGGATGGAGTCTTCCTTTTGCAGGGAGGAGGGGGAATGGTGGAAATGCAGCAGCAGCAGGAGATGTGTGGCTGGCCCTTTCTTTGTCCCCTCTCAGGATGGAATCTTCCTCTTGCAGGGAGGAGGGGGAATGGTGGAAAGGCAGCAGCAGCAGGAGATGTGTGGCTGGCCCTTTCTTTGTCCCCTCTCAGGATGGAGTCTTCCTTTTGCAGGGAGGAGGGGGAATGGTGGAAATGCAGCAGCAGCAGGAGATGTGTGGCTGGCCCTTTCTTTGTCCCCTCTCAGGATGGAATCTTCCTCTTGCAGGGAGGAGGGGGAATGGTGGAAATGCAGCAGCAGCAGGAGATGTGTGGCTGGCCCTTTCTTTGTCCCCTCTCAGGATGGAATCTTCCTTTTGCAGGGAGGAGGGGGAATGGTGGAAAGGCAGCAGCAGCAGGAGATGTGTGGCTGTCCCTTTCTTTGTCCCCTCTCAGGATGGAGTCTTCCTTTTGCAGGGAGGAGGGGGAATGGTGGAAAGGCAGCAGCAGCAGGAGATGTGTGGCTGGCCCTTTCTTTGTCCCCTCTCAGGATGGAATCTTCCTCTTGCAGGGAGGAGGGGGAATGGTGGAAAGGCAGCAGCAGCAGGAGATGTGTGGCTGGCCCTTTCTTTGTCCCCTCTCAGGATGGAATCTTCCTCTTGAAGGGAGGAGGGGGAATGGTGGAAAGGCAGCAGCAGGAGATGTGTGGCTGGCCCTTTCTTTGTCCCCTCTCAGGATGGAGTCTTCCTTTTGCAGGGAGGAGGGGGAATGGTGGAAATGCAGCAGCAAGAGATGTGTGGCTGGCCCTTTCTTTGTCCCCTCTCAGGATGGAATCTTCCTCTTGCAGGGAAGAGGGGGAATGGTGGAAATGCAGCAGCAGCAGGAGATGTGTGGCTGGCCCTTTCTTTGTCCCCTCTCAGGATGGAATCTTCCTCTTGCAGGGAGGAGGGGGAATGGTGGAAAGGCAGCAGCAGCAGGAGATGTGTGGCTGGCCCTTTCTTTGTCCCCTCTCAGGATGGAGTCTTCCTTTTGCAGGGAGGAGGGGGAATGGTGGAAAGGCAGCAGCAGCAAGAGATGTGTGGCTGGCCCTTTCTTTGTCCCCTCTCAGGATGGAATCTTCCTCTTGCAGGGAGGAGGGGGAATGGTGGAAAGGCAGCAGCAGCAGGAGATGTGTGGCTGGCCCTTTCTTTGTCCCCTCTCAGGATGGAGTCTTCCTTTTGCAGGGAGGAGGGGGAATGGTGGAAATGCAGCAGCAGCAGGAGATGTGTGGCTGGCCCTTTCTTTGTCCCCTCTCAGGATGGAATCTTCCTCTTGCAGGGAGGAGGGGGAATGGTGGAAAGGCAGCAGCAGCAGGAGATGTGTGGCTGGCCCTTTCTTTGTCCCCTCTCAGGATGGAGTCTTCCTTTTGCAGGGAGGAGGGGGAATGGTGGAAATGCAGCAGCAGCAGGAGATGTGTGGCTGGCCCTTTCTTTGTCCCCTCTCAGGATGGAATCTTCCTCTTGCAGGGAGGAGGGGGAATGGTGGAAAGGCAGCAGCAGCAGGAGATGTGTGGCTGGCCCTTTCCTTGTCCCCTCTCAGGATGGAGTCTTCCTTTTGCAGGGAGGAGGGGGAATGGTGGAAATGCAGCAGCAGCAGGAGATGTGTGGCTGGCCCTTTCTTTGTCCCCTCTCAGGATGGAGTCTTCCTTTTGCAGGGAGGAGGGGGAATGGTGGAAAGGCAGCAGCAGCAGGAGATGTGTGGCTGGCCCTTTCTTTGTCCCCTCTCAGGATGGAGTCTTCCTTTTGCAGGGAGGAAGGGGAATGGTGGAAATGCAGCAGCAGGAGATGTGTGGCTGGCCCTTTCTTTGTCCCCTCTCAGGATGGAATCTTCCTCTTGCAGGGAGGAGGGGGAATGGTGGAAAGGCAGCAGCAGGAGATGTGTGGCTGGCCCTTTCTTTATCCCCTCTCAGGATGGAATCTTCCTCTTGCAGGGAGGAGGGGGAATGGTGGAAAGGCAGCAGCAGGAGATGTGTGGCTGGCCCTTTCTTTGTCCCCTCTCAGGATGGAGTCTTCCTTTTGCAGGGAGGAGGGGGAATGGTGGAAAGGCAGCAGCAGCAAGAGATGTGTGGCTGGCCCTTTCTTTGTCCCCTCTCAGGATGGAATCTTCCTCTTGCAGGGAGGAGGGGGAATGGTGGAAAGGCAGCAGCAGCAAGAGATGTGTGGCTGGCCCTTTCTTTGTCCCCTCTCAGGATGGAGTCTTCCTTTTGCAGGGAGGAGGGGGAATGGTGGAAAGGCAGCAGCAGCAAGAGATGTGTGGCTGGCCCTTTCTTTGTCCCCTCTCAGGATGGAATCTTCCTCTTGCAGGGAGGAGGGGGAATGGTGGAAAGGCAGCAGCAGCAGGAGATGTGTGGCTGGCCCTTTCTTTGTCCCCTCTCAGGATGGAGTCTTCCTTTTGCAGGGAGGAGGGGGAATGGTGGAAATGCAGCAGCAGCAGGAGATGTGTGGCTGGCCCTTTCTTTGTCCCCTCTCAGGATGGAATCTTCCTCTTGCAGGGAGGAGGGGGAATGGTGGAAAGGCAGCAGCAGCAGGAGATGTGTGGCTGGCCCTTTCTTTGTCCCCTCTCAGGATGGAGTCTTCCTTTTGCAGGGAGGAGGGGGAATGGTGGAAAGGCAGCAGCAGCAAGAGATGTGTGGCTGGCCCTTTCTTTGTCCCCTCTCAGGATGGAATCTTCCTCTTGCAGGGAGGAAGGGGAATGGTGGAAAGGCAGCAGCAGCAGGAGATGTGTGGCTGGCCCTTTCTTTGTCCCCTCTCAGGATGGAGTCTTCCTCTTGCAGGGAGGAGGGGGAATGGTGGAAAGGCAGCAGCAGCAGGAGATGTGTGGCTGGCCCTTTCTTTGTCCCCTCTCAGGATGGAGTCTTCCTTTTGCAGGGAGGAGGGGGAATGGTGGAAAGGCAGCAGCAGGAGATGTGTGGCTGGCCCTTTCTTTGTCCCCTCTCAGGATGGAGTCTTCCTCTTGCAGGGAGGAGGGGGAATGGTGGAAAGGCAGCAGCAGCAGGAGATGTGTGGCTGGCCCTTTCTTTGTCCCCTCTCAGGATGGAGTCTTCCTTTTGCAGGGAGGAGGGGGAATGGTGGAAAGGCAGCAGCAGCAGGAGATGTGTGGCTGGCCCTTTCTTTGTCCCCTCTCAGGATGGAATCTTCCTCTTGCAGGGAGGAGGGGGAATGGTGGAAAGGCAGCAGCAGGAGATGTGTGGCTGGCCCTTTCTTTGTCCCCTCTCAGGATGGAATCTTCCTCTTGTAGGGAGGAGGGGGAATGGTGGAAAGGCAGCAGCAGCAGGAGATGTGTGGCTGGCCCTTTCTTTGTCCCCTCTCAGGATGGAGTCTTCCTCTTGCAGGGAGGAGGGGGAATGGTGGAAAGGCAGCAGCAGCAGGAGATGTGTGGCTGGCCCTTTCTTTGTCCCCTCTCAGGATGGAATCTTCCTTTTGCAGGGAGGAGGGGGAATGGTGGAAAGGCAGCAGCAGGAGATGTGTGGCTGGCCCTTTCTTTGTCCCCTCTCAGGATGGAATCTTCCTCTTGCAGGGAGGAGGGGGAATGGTGGAAAGGCAGCAGCAGCAGGAGATGTGTGGCTGGCCCTTTCTTTGTCCCCTCTCAGGATGGAGTCTTCCTTTTGCAGGGAGGAGGGGGAATGGTGGAAAGGCAGCAGCAGGAGATGTGTGGCTGGCCCTTTGTCCCCTCTCAGGATGGAGTCTTCCTCTTGCAGGGAGGAGGGGGAATGGTGGAAAGGCAGCAGCAGCAGGAGATGTGTGGCTGGCCCTTTCTTTGTCCCCTCTAAGGATGGAATCTTCCTTTTGCAGGGAGGAGGGGGAATGGTGGAAATGCAGCAGCAGCAGGAGATGTGTGGCTGGCCCTTTCTTTGTCCCCTCTCAGGATGGAGTCTTCCTTTTGCAGGGAGGAGGGGGAATGGTGGAAATGCAGCAGCAGCAGGAGATGTGTGGCTGGCCCTTTCTTTGTCCCCTCTCAGGATGGAATCTTCCTCTTGCAGGGAGGAGGGGGAATGGTGGAAAGGCAGCAGCAGCAGGAGATGTGTGGCTGGCCCTTTCTTTGTCCCCTCTCAGGATGGAGTCTTCCTTTTGCAGGGAGGAGGGGGAATGGTGGAAATGCAGCAGCAGCAGGAGATGTGTGGCTGGCCCTTTCTTTGTCCCCTCTCAGGATGGAATCTTCCTCTTGCAGGGAGGAGGGGGAATGGTGGAAATGCAGCAGCAGCAGGAGATGTGTGGCTGGCCCTTTCTTTGTCCCCTCTCAGGATGGAATCTTCCTTTTGCAGGGAGGAGGGGGAATGGTGGAAAGGCAGCAGCAGCAGGAGATGTGTGGCTGTCCCTTTCTTTGTCCCCTCTCAGGATGGAGTCTTCCTTTTGCAGGGAGGAGGGGGAATGGTGGAAAGGCAGCAGCAGCAGGAGATGTGTGGCTGGCCCTTTCTTTGTCCCCTCTCAGGATGGAATCTTCCTCTTGCAGGGAGGAGGGGGAATGGTGGAAAGGCAGCAGCAGCAGGAGATGTGTGGCTGGCCCTTTCTTTGTCCCCTCTCAGGATGGAATCTTCCTCTTGAAGGGAGGAGGGGGAATGGTGGAAAGGCAGCAGCAGGAGATGTGTGGCTGGCCCTTTCTTTGTCCCCTCTCAGGATGGAGTCTTCCTTTTGCAGGGAGGAGGGGGAATGGTGGAAATGCAGCAGCAAGAGATGTGTGGCTGGCCCTTTCTTTGTCCCCTCTCAGGATGGAATCTTCCTCTTGCAGGGAAGAGGGGGAATGGTGGAAATGCAGCAGCAGCAGGAGATGTGTGGCTGGCCCTTTCTTTGTCCCCTCTCAGGATGGAATCTTCCTCTTGCAGGGAGGAGGGGGAATGGTGGAAAGGCAGCAGCAGCAGGAGATGTGTGGCTGGCCCTTTCTTTGTCCCCTCTCAGGATGGAGTCTTCCTTTTGCAGGGAGGAGGGGGAATGGTGGAAAGGCAGCAGCAGCAAGAGATGTGTGGCTGGCCCTTTCTTTGTCCCCTCTCAGGATGGAATCTTCCTCTTGCAGGGAGGAGGGGGAATGGTGGAAAGGCAGCAGCAGCAGGAGATGTGTGGCTGGCCCTTTCTTTGTCCCCTCTCAGGATGGAGTCTTCCTTTTGCAGGGAGGAGGGGGAATGGTGGAAATGCAGCAGCAGCAGGAGATGTGTGGCTGGCCCTTTCTTTGTCCCCTCTCAGGATGGAATCTTCCTCTTGCAGGGAGGAGGGGGAATGGTGGAAAGGCAGCAGCAGCAGGAGATGTGTGGCTGGCCCTTTCTTTGTCCCCTCTCAGGATGGAGTCTTCCTTTTGCAGGGAGGAGGGGGAATGGTGGAAAGGCAGCAGCAGCAGGAGATGTGTGGCTGGCCCTTTCTTTGTCCCCTCTCAGGATGGAGTCTTCCTTTTGCAGGGAGGAGGGGGAATGGTGGAAAGGCAGCAGCAGCAGGAGATGTGTGGCTGGCCCTTTCTTTGTCCCCTCTCAGGATGGAGTCTTCCTTTTGCAGGGAGGAGGGGGAATGGTGGAAAGGCAGCAGCAGCAGGAGATGTGTGGCTGGCCCTTTCTTTGTCCCCTCTCAGGATGGAGTCTTCCTTTTGCAGGGAGGAGGGGGAATGGTGGAAAGGCAGCAGCAGCAGGAGATGTGTGGCTGGCCCTTTCCTTGTCCCCTCTCAGGATGGAGTCTTCCTTTTGCAGGGAGGAGGGGGAATGGTGGAAAGGCAGCAGCAGCAGGAGATGTGTGGCTGGCCCTTTCCTTGTCCCCTCTCAGGATGGAGTCTTCCTTTTGCAGGGAGGAGGGGGAATGGTGGAAATGCAGCAGCAGCAGGAGATGTGTGGCTGGCCCTTTCTTTGTCCCCTCTCAGGATGGAGTCTTCCTTTTGCAGGGAGGAGGGGGAATGGTGGAAAGGCAGCAGCAGCAGGAGATGTGTGGCTGGCCCTTTCTTTGTCCCCTCTCAGGATGGAGTCTTCCTTTTGCAGGGAGGAGGGGGAATGGTGGAAATGCAGCAGCAGGAGATGTGTGGCTGGCCCTTTCTTTGTCCCCTCTCAGGATGGAATCTTCCTCTTGCAGGGAGGAGGGGGAATGGTGGAAAGGCAGCAGCAGGAGATGTGTGGCTGGCCCTTTCTTTATCCCCTCTCAGGATGGAATCTTCCTCTTGCAGGGAGGAGGGGGAATGGTGGAAAGGCAGCAGCAGGAGATGTGTGGCTGGCCCTTTCTTTGTCCCCTCTCAGGATGGAGTCTTCCTTTTGCAGGGAGGAGGGGGAATGGTGGAAAGGCAGCAGCAGCAAGAGATGTGTGGCTGGCCCTTTCTTTGTCCCCTCTCAGGATGGAATCTTCCTCTTGCAGGGAGGAGGGGGAATGGTGGAAAGGCAGCAGCAGCAAGAGATGTGTGGCTGGCCCTTTCTTTGTCCCCTCTCAGGATGGAATCTTCCTCTTGCAGGGAGGAGGGGGAATGGTGGAAAGGCAGCAGCAGCAAGAGATGTGTGGCTGGCCCTTTCTTTGTCCCCTCTCAGGATGGAGTCTTCCTTTTGCAGGGAGGAGGGGGAATGGTGGAAAGGCAGCAGCAGCAAGAGATGTGTGGCTGGCCCTTTCTTTGTCCCCTCTCAGGATGGAATCTTCCTCTTGCAGGGAGGAGGGGGAATGGTGGAAAGGCAGCAGCAGCAGGAGATGTGTGGCTGGCCCTTTCTTTGTCCCCTCTCAGGATGGAGTCTTCCTTTTGCAGGGAGGAGGGGGAATGGTGGAAATGCAGCAGCAGCAGGAGATGTGTGGCTGGCCCTTTCTTTGTCCCCTCTCAGGATGGAATCTTCCTCTTGCAGGGAGGAGGGGGAATGGTGGAAAGGCAGCAGCAGCAGGAGATGTGTGGCTGGCCCTTTCTTTGTCCCCTCTCAGGATGGAGTCTTCCTTTTGCAGGGAGGAGGGGGAATGGTGGAAATGCAGCAGCAGCAGGAGATGTGTGGCTGGCCCTTTCTTTGTCCCCTCTCAGGATGGAATCTTCCTCTTGCAGGGAGGAGGGGGAATGGTGGAAAGGCAGCAGCAGCAGGAGATGTGTGGCTGGCCCTTTCCTTGTCCCCTCTCAGGATGGAGTCTTCCTTTTGCAGGGAGGAGGGGGAATGGTGGAAATGCAGCAGCAGCAGGAGATGTGTGGCTGGCCCTTTCTTTGTCCCCTCTCAGGATGGAGTCTTCCTTTTGCAGGGAGGAGGGGGAATGGTGGAAAGGCAGCAGCAGCAGGAGATGTGTGGCTGGCCCTTTCTTTGTCCCCTCTCAGGATGGAGTCTTCCTTTTGCAGGGAGGAGGGGGAATGGTGGAAATGCAGCAGCAGGAGATGTGTGGCTGGCCCTTTCTTTGTCCCCTCTCAGGATGGAATCTTCCTCTTGCAGGGAGGAGGGGGAATGGTGGAAAGGCAGCAGCAGGAGATGTGTGGCTGGCCCTTTCTTTATCCCCTCTCAGGATGGAATCTTCCTCTTGCAGGGAGGAGGGGGAATGGTGGAAAGGCAGCAGCAGCAAGAGATGTGTGGCTGGCCCTTTCTTTGTCCCCTCTCAGGATGGAGTCTTCCTTTTGCAGGGAGGAGGGGGAATGGTGGAAAGGCAGCAGCAGCAAGAGATGTGTGGCTGGCCCTTTCTTTGTCCCCTCTCAGGATGGAATCTTCCTCTTGCAGGGAGGAGGGGGAATGGTGGAAAGGCAGCAGCAGCAGGAGATGTGTGGCTGGCCCTTTCTTTGTCCCCTCTCAGGATGGAGTCTTCCTTTTGCAGGGAGGAGGGGGAATGGTGGAAATGCAGCAGCAGCAGGAGATGTGTGGCTGGCCCTTTCTTTGTCCCCTCTCAGGATGGAATCTTCCTCTTGCAGGGAGGAGGGGGAATGGTGGAAAGGCAGCAGCAGCAGGAGATGTGTGGCTGGCCCTTTCTTTGTCCCCTCTCAGGATGGAGTCTTCCTTTTGCAGGGAGGAGGGGGAATGGTGGAAAGGCAGCAGCAGCAAGAGATGTGTGGCTGGCCCTTTCTTTGTCCCCTCTCAGGATGGAATCTTCCTCTTGCAGGGAGGAGGGGGAATGGTGGAAAGGCAGCAGCAGCAGGAGATGTGTGGCTGGCCCTTTCTTTGTCCCCTCTCAGGATGGAGTCTTCCTCTTGCAGGGAGGAGGGGGAATGGTGGAAAGGCAGCAGCAGCAGGAGATGTGTGGCTGGCCCTTTCTTTGTCCCCTCTCAGGATGGAGTCTTCCTTTTGCAGGGAGGAGGGGGAATGGTGGAAAGGCAGCAGCAGGAGATGTGTGGCTGGCCCTTTCTTTGTCCCCTCTCAGGATGGAGTCTTCCTCTTGCAGGGAGGAGGGGGAATGGTGGAAAGGCAGCAGCAGCAGGAGATGTGTGGCTGGCCCTTTCTTTGTCCCCTCTCAGGATGGAGTCTTCCTTTTGCAGGGAGGAGGGGGAATGGTGGAAAGGCAGCAGCAGCAGGAGATGTGTGGCTGGCCCTTTCTTTGTCCCCTCTCAGGATGGAATCTTCCTCTTGCAGGGAGGAGGGGGAATGGTGGAAAGGCAGCAGCAGGAGATGTGTGGCTGGCCCTTTCTTTGTCCCCTCTCAGGATGGAATCTTCCTCTTGCAGGGAGGAGGGGGAATGGTGGAAAGGCAGCAGCAGCAGGAGATGTGTGGCTGGCCCTTTCTTTGTCCCCTCTCAGGATGGAGTCTTCCTCTTGCAGGGAGGAGGGGGAATGGTGGAAAGGCAGCAGCAGCAGGAGATGTGTGGCTGGCCCTTTCTTTGTCCCCTCTCAGGATGGAATCTTCCTTTTGCAGGGAGGAGGGGGAATGGTGGAAATGCAGCAGCAGCAGGAGATGTGTGGCTGGCCCTTTCTTTGTCCCCTCTCAGGATGGAGTCTTCCTTTTGCAGGGAGGAGGGGGAATGGTGGAAATGCAGCAGCAGCAGGAGATGTGTGGCTGGCCCTTTCTTTGTCCCCTCTCAGGATGGAATCTTCCTCTTGCAGGGAGGAGGGGGAATGGTGGAAAGGCAGCAGCAGCAGGAGATGTGTGGCTGGCCCTTTCTTTGTCCCCTCTCAGGATGGAGTCTTCCTCTTGCAGGGAGGAGGGGGAATGGTGGAAAGGCAGCAGCAGGAGATGTGTGGCTGGCCCTTTCTTTGTCCCCTCTCAGGATGGAATCTTCCTCTTGCAGGGAGGAGGGGGAATGGTGGAAAGGCAGCAGCAGCAGGAGATGTGTGGCTGGCCCTTTCTTTGTCCCCTCTCAGGATGGAATCTTCCTCTTGCAGGGAGGAGGGGGAATGGTGGAAAGGCAGCAGCAGCAGGAGATGTGTGGCTGGCCCTTTCTTTGTCCCCTCTCAGGATGGAGTCTTCCTTTTGCAGGGTGGAGGGGGAATGGTGGAAAGGCAGCAGCAGGAGATGTGTGGCTGGCCCTTTCTTTGTCCCCTCTCAGGATGGAGTCTTCCTTTTGCAGGGAGGAGGGGGAATGGTGGAAAGGCAGCAGCAGCAGGAGATGTGTGGCTGGCCCTTTCTTTGTCCCCTCTCAGGATGGAATCTTCCTCTTGCAGGGAGGAGGGGGAATGGTGGAAAGGCAGCAGCAGGAGATGTGTGGCTGGCCCTTTCTTTGTCCCCTCTCAGGATGGAATCTTCCTCTTGCAGGGAGGAGGGGGAATGGTGGAAAGGCAGCAGCAGCAGGAGATGTGTGGCTGGCCCTTTCTTTGTCCCCTCTCAGGATGGAATCTTCCTCTTGCAGGGAGGAGGGGGAATGGTGGAAAGGCAGCAGCAGCAGGAGATGTGTGGCTGGCCCTTTCTTTGTCCCCTCTCAGGATGGAGTCTTCCTTTTGCAGGGAGGAGGGGGAATGGTGGAAAGGCAGCAGCAGCAGGAGATGTGTGGCTGGCCCTTTCTTTGTCCCCTCTCAGGATGGAATCTTCCTCTTGCAGGGAGGAGGGGGAATGGTGGAAAGGCAGCAGCAGCAGGAGATGTGTGGCTGGCCCTTTCTTTGTCCCCTCTCAGGATGGAGTCTTCCTTTTGCAGGGAGGAGGGGGAATGGTGGAAAGGCAGCAGCAGGAGATGTGTGGCTGGCCCTTTCTTTGTCCCCTCTCAGGATGGAGTCTTCCTCTTGCAGGGAGGAGGGGGAATGGTGGAAAGGCAGCAGCAGCAGGAGATGTGTGGCTGGCCCTTTCTTTGTCCCCTCTCAGGATGGAATCTTCCTTTTGCAGGGAGGAGGGGGAATGGTGGAAATGCAGCAGCAGCAGGAGATGTGTGGCTGGCCCTTTCTTTGTCCCCTCTCAGGATGGAGTCTTCCTTTTGCAGTGAGGAGGGGGAATGGTGGAAATGCAGCAGCAGCAGGAGATGTGTGGCTGGCCCTTTCTTTGTCCCCTCTCAGGATGGAATCTTCCTCTTGCAGGGAGGAGGGGGAATGGTGGAAAGGCAGCAGCAGCAGGAGATGTGTGGCTGGCCCTTTCTTTGTCCCCTCTCAGGATGGAGTCTTCCTTTTGCAGGGAGGAGGGGGAATGGTGGAAATGCAGCAGCAGCAGGAGATGTGTGGCTGGCCCTTTCTTTGTCCCCTCTCAGGATGGAATCTTCCTCTTGCAGGGAGGAGGGGGAATGGTGGAAAGGCAGCAGCAGCAGGAGATGTGTGGCTGGCCCTTTCTTTGTCCCCTCTCAGGATGGAATCTTCCTCTTGCAGGGAGGAGGGGGAATGGTGGAAAGGCAGCAGCAGCAGGAGATGTGTGGCTGGCCCTTTCTTTGTCCCCTCTCAGGATGGAATCTTCCTCTTGCAGGGAGGAGGGGGAATGGTGGAAAGGCAGCAGCAGGAGTTGTGTGGCTGGCCCTTTCTTTGTCCCCTCTCAGGATGGAGTCTTCCTTTTGCAGGGAGGAGGGGGAATGGTGGAAAGGCAGCAGCAGCAGGAGATGTGTGGCTGGCCCTTTCTTTGTCCCCTCTCAGGATGGAATCTTCCTCTTGCAGGGAGGAGGGGGAATGGTGGAAAGGCAGCAGCAGCAGGAGATGTGTGGCTGGCCCTTTCTTTGTCCCCTCTCAGGATGGAGTCTTCCTTTTGCAGGGAGGAGGGGGAATGGTGGAAAGGCAGCAGCAGGAGATGTGTGGCTGGCCCTTTCTTTGTCCCCTCTCAGGATGGAATCTTCCTCTTGCAGGGAGGAGGGGGAATGGTGGAAAGGCAGCAGCAGCAGGAGATGTGTGGCTGGCCCTTTCTTTGTCCCCTCTCAGGATGGAGTCTTCCTTTTGCAGGGAGGAGGGGGAATGGTGGAAAGGCAGCAGCAGGAGATGTGTGGCTGGCCCTTTGTCCCCTCTCAGGATGGAGTCTTCCTCTTGCAGGGAGGAGGGGGAATGGTGGAAAGGCAGCAGCAGCAGGAGATGTGTGGCTGGCCCTTTCTTTGTCCCCTCTAAGGATGGAATCTTCCTTTTGCAGGGAGGAGGGGGAATGGTGGAAATGCAGCAGCAGCAGGAGATGTGTGGCTGGCCCTTTCTTTGTCCCCTCTCAGGATGGAGTCTTCCTTTTGCAGGGAGGAGGGGGAATGGTGGAAATGCAGCAGCAGCAGGAGATGTGTGGCTGGCCCTTTCTTTGTCCCCTCTCAGGATGGAATCTTCCTCTTGCAGGGAGGAGGGGGAATGGTGGAAAGGCAGCAGCAGCAGGAGATGTGTGGCTGGCCCTTTCTTTGTCCCCTCTCAGGATGGAGTCTTCCTTTTGCAGGGAGGAGGGGGAATGGTGGAAATGCAGCAGCAGCAGGAGATGTGTGGCTGGCCCTTTCTTTGTCCCCTCTCAGGATGGAATCTTCCTCTTGCAGGGAGGAGGGGGAATGGTGGAAATGCAGCAGCAGCAGGAGATGTGTGGCTGGCCCTTTCTTTGTCCCCTCTCAGGATGGAATCTTCCTTTTGCAGGGAGGAGGGGGAATGGTGGAAAGGCAGCAGCAGCAGGAGATGTGTGGCTGTCCCTTTCTTTGTCCCCTCTCAGGATGGAGTCTTCCTTTTGCAGGGAGGAGGGGGAATGGTGGAAAGGCAGCAGCAGCAGGAGATGTGTGGCTGGCCCTTTCTTTGTCCCCTCTCAGGATGGAATCTTCCTCTTGCAGGGAGGAGGGGGAATGGTGGAAAGGCAGCAGCAGCAGGAGATGTGTGGCTGGCCCTTTCTTTGTCCCCTCTCAGGATGGAATCTTCCTCTTGAAGGGAGGAGGGGGAATGGTGGAAAGGCAGCAGCAGGAGATGTGTGGCTGGCCCTTTCTTTGTCCCCTCTCAGGATGGAGTCTTCCTTTTGCAGGGAGGAGGGGGAATGGTGGAAATGCAGCAGCAAGAGATGTGTGGCTGGCCCTTTCTTTGTCCCCTCTCAGGATGGAATCTTCCTCTTGCAGGGAAGAGGGGGAATGGTGGAAATGCAGCAGCAGCAGGAGATGTGTGGCTGGCCCTTTCTTTGTCCCCTCTCAGGATGGAATCTTCCTCTTGCAGGGAGGAGGGGGAATGGTGGAAAGGCAGCAGCAGCAGGAGATGTGTGGCTGGCCCTTTCTTTGTCCCCTCTCAGGATGGAGTCTTCCTTTTGCAGGGAGGAGGGGGAATGGTGGAAAGGCAGCAGCAGCAAGAGATGTGTGGCTGGCCCTTTCTTTGTCCCCTCTCAGGATGGAATCTTCCTCTTGCAGGGAGGAGGGGGAATGGTGGAAAGGCAGCAGCAGCAGGAGATGTGTGGCTGGCCCTTTCTTTGTCCCCTCTCAGGATGGAGTCTTCCTTTTGCAGGGAGGAGGGGGAATGGTGGAAATGCAGCAGCAGCAGGAGATGTGTGGCTGGCCCTTTCTTTGTCCCCTCTCAGGATGGAATCTTCCTCTTGCAGGGAGGAGGGGGAATGGTGGAAAGGCAGCAGCAGCAGGAGATGTGTGGCTGGCCCTTTCTTTGTCCCCTCTCAGGATGGAGTCTTCCTTTTGCAGGGAGGAGGGGGAATGGTGGAAATGCAGCAGCAGCAGGAGATGTGTGGCTGGCCCTTTCTTTGTCCCCTCTCAGGATGGAATCTTCCTCTTGCAGGGAGGAGGGGGAATGGTGGAAAGGCAGCAGCAGCAGGAGATGTGTGGCTGGCCCTTTCCTTGTCCCCTCTCAGGATGGAGTCTTCCTTTTGCAGGGAGGAGGGGGAATGGTGGAAATGCAGCAGCAGCAGGAGATGTGTGGCTGGCCCTTTCTTTGTCCCCTCTCAGGATGGAGTCTTCCTTTTGCAGGGAGGAGGGGGAATGGTGGAAAGGCAGCAGCAGCAGGAGATGTGTGGCTGGCCCTTTCTTTGTCCCCTCTCAGGATGGAGTCTTCCTTTTGCAGGGAGGAGGGGGAATGGTGGAAATGCAGCAGCAGGAGATGTGTGGCTGGCCCTTTCTTTGTCCCCTCTCAGGATGGAATCTTCCTCTTGCAGGGAGGAGGGGGAATGGTGGAAAGGCAGCAGCAGGAGATGTGTGGCTGGCCCTTTCTTTATCCCCTCTCAGGATGGAATCTTCCTCTTGCAGGGAGGAGGGGGAATGGTGGAAAGGCAGCAGCAGGAGATGTGTGGCTGGCCCTTTCTTTGTCCCCTCTCAGGATGGAGTCTTCCTTTTGCAGGGAGGAGGGGGAATGGTGGAAAGGCAGCAGCAGCAAGAGATGTGTGGCTGGCCCTTTCTTTGTCCCCTCTCAGGATGGAATCTTCCTCTTGCAGGGAGGAGGGGGAATGGTGGAAAGGCAGCAGCAGCAAGAGATGTGTGGCTGGCCCTTTCTTTGTCCCCTCTCAGGATGGAGTCTTCCTTTTGCAGGGAGGAGGGGGAATGGTGGAAAGGCAGCAGCAGCAAGAGATGTGTGGCTGGCCCTTTCTTTGTCCCCTCTCAGGATGGAATCTTCCTCTTGCAGGGAGGAGGGGGAATGGTGGAAAGGCAGCAGCAGCAGGAGATGTGTGGCTGGCCCTTTCTTTGTCCCCTCTCAGGATGGAGTCTTCCTTTTGCAGGGAGGAGGGGGAATGGTGGAAATGCAGCAGCAGCAGGAGATGTGTGGCTGGCCCTTTCTTTGTCCCCTCTCAGGATGGAATCTTCCTCTTGCAGGGAGGAGGGGGAATGGTGGAAAGGCAGCAGCAGCAGGAGATGTGTGGCTGGCCCTTTCTTTGTCCCCTCTCAGGATGGAGTCTTCCTTTTGCAGGGAGGAGGGGGAATGGTGGAAAGGCAGCAGCAGCAAGAGATGTGTGGCTGGCCCTTTCTTTGTCCCCTCTCAGGATGGAATCTTCCTCTTGCAGGGAGGAAGGGGAATGGTGGAAAGGCAGCAGCAGCAGGAGATGTGTGGCTGGCCCTTTCTTTGTCCCCTCTCAGGATGGAGTCTTCCTCTTGCAGGGAGGAGGGGGAATGGTGGAAAGGCAGCAGCAGCAGGAGATGTGTGGCTGGCCCTTTCTTTGTCCCCTCTCAGGATGGAGTCTTCCTTTTGCAGGGAGGAGGGGGAATGGTGGAAAGGCAGCAGCAGGAGATGTGTGGCTGGCCCTTTCTTTGTCCCCTCTCAGGATGGAGTCTTCCTCTTGCAGGGAGGAGGGGGAATGGTGGAAAGGCAGCAGCAGCAGGAGATGTGTGGCTGGCCCTTTCTTTGTCCCCTCTCAGGATGGAGTCTTCCTTTTGCAGGGAGGAGGGGGAATGGTGGAAAGGCAGCAGCAGCAGGAGATGTGTGGCTGGCCCTTTCTTTGTCCCCTCTCAGGATGGAATCTTCCTCTTGCAGGGAGGAGGGGGAATGGTGGAAAGGCAGCAGCAGGAGATGTGTGGCTGGCCCTTTCTTTGTCCCCTCTCAGGATGGAATCTTCCTCTTGCAGGGAGGAGGGGGAATGGTGGAAAGGCAGCAGCAGCAGGAGATGTGTGGCTGGCCCTTTCTTTGTCCCCTCTCAGGATGGAGTCTTCCTCTTGCAGGGAGGAGGGGGAATGGTGGAAATGCAGCAGCAGCAGGAGATGTGTGGCTGGCCCTTTCTTTGTCCCCTCTCAGGATGGAGTCTTCCTTTTGCAGGGAGGAGGGGGAATGGTGGAAAGGCAGCAGCAGGAGATGTGTGGCTGGCCCTTTCTTTGTCCCCTCTCAGGATGGAATCTTCCTCTTGCAGGGAGGAGGGGGAATGGTGGAAAGGCAGCAGCAGCAGGAGATGTGTGGCTGGCCCTTTCTTTGTCCCCTCTCAGGATGGAATCTTCCTTTTGCAGGGAGGAGGGGGAATGGTGGAAAGGCAGCAGCAGGAGATGTGTGGCTGGCCCTTTCTTTGTCCCCTCTCAGGATGGAATCTTCCTCTTGCAGGGAGGAGGGGGAATGGTGGAAAGGCAGCAGCAGCAGGAGATGTGTGGCTGGCCCTTTCTTTGTCCCCTCTCAGGATGGAGTCTTCCTTTTGCAGGGAGGAGGGGGAATGGTGGAAAGGCAGCAGCAGGAGATGTGTGGCTGGCCCTTTGTCCCCTCTCAGGATGGAGTCTTCCTCTTGCAGGGAGGAGGGGGAATGGTGGAAAGGCAGCAGCAGCAGGAGATGTGTGGCTGGCCCTTTCTTTGTCCCCTCTAAGGATGGAATCTTCCTTTTGCAGGGAGGAGGGGGAATGGTGGAAATGCAGCAGCAGCAGGAGATGTGTGGCTGGCCCTTTCTTTGTCCCCTCTCAGGATGGAGTCTTCCTTTTGCAGGGAGGAGGGGGAATGGTGGAAATGCAGCAGCAGCAGGAGATGTGTGGCTGGCCCTTTCTTTGTCCCCTCTCAGGATGGAATCTTCCTCTTGCAGGGAGGAGGGGGAATGGTGGAAAGGCAGCAGCAGCAGGAGATGTGTGGCTGGCCCTTTCTTTGTCCCCTCTCAGGATGGAGTCTTCCTTTTGCAGGGAGGAGGGGGAATGGTGGAAATGCAGCAGCAGCAGGAGATGTGTGGCTGGCCCTTTCTTTGTCCCCTCTCAGGATGGAATCTTCCTCTTGCAGGGAGGAGGGGGAATGGTGGAAATGCAGCAGCAGCAGGAGATGTGTGGCTGGCCCTTTCTTTGTCCCCTCTCAGGATGGAATCTTCCTTTTGCAGGGAGGAGGGGGAATGGTGGAAAGGCAGCAGCAGCAGGAGATGTGTGGCTGTCCCTTTCTTTGTCCCCTCTCAGGATGGAGTCTTCCTTTTGCAGGGAGGAGGGGGAATGGTGGAAAGGCAGCAGCAGCAGGAGATGTGTGGCTGGCCCTTTCTTTGTCCCCTCTCAGGATGGAATCTTCCTCTTGCAGGGAGGAGGGGGAATGGTGGAAAGGCAGCAGCAGCAGGAGATGTGTGGCTGGCCCTTTCTTTGTCCCCTCTCAGGATGGAATCTTCCTCTTGAAGGGAGGAGGGGGAATGGTGGAAAGGCAGCAGCAGGAGATGTGTGGCTGGCCCTTTCTTTGTCCCCTCTCAGGATGGAGTCTTCCTTTTGCAGGGAGGAGGGGGAATGGTGGAAATGCAGCAGCAAGAGATGTGTGGCTGGCCCTTTCTTTGTCCCCTCTCAGGATGGAATCTTCCTCTTGCAGGGAAGAGGGGGAATGGTGGAAATGCAGCAGCAGCAGGAGATGTGTGGCTGGCCCTTTCTTTGTCCCCTCTCAGGATGGAATCTTCCTCTTGCAGGGAGGAGGGGGAATGGTGGAAAGGCAGCAGCAGCAGGAGATGTGTGGCTGGCCCTTTCTTTGTCCCCTCTCAGGATGGAGTCTTCCTTTTGCAGGGAGGAGGGGGAATGGTGGAAAGGCAGCAGCAGCAAGAGATGTGTGGCTGGCCCTTTCTTTGTCCCCTCTCAGGATGGAATCTTCCTCTTGCAGGGAGGAGGGGGAATGGTGGAAAGGCAGCAGCAGCAGGAGATGTGTGGCTGGCCCTTTCTTTGTCCCCTCTCAGGATGGAGTCTTCCTTTTGCAGGGAGGAGGGGGAATGGTGGAAATGCAGCAGCAGCAGGAGATGTGTGGCTGGCCCTTTCTTTGTCCCCTCTCAGGATGGAATCTTCCTCTTGCAGGGAGGAGGGGGAATGGTGGAAAGGCAGCAGCAGCAGGAGATGTGTGGCTGGCCCTTTCTTTGTCCCCTCTCAGGATGGAGTCTTCCTTTTGCAGGGAGGAGGGGGAATGGTGGAAATGCAGCAGCAGCAGGAGATGTGTGGCTGGCCCTTTCTTTGTCCCCTCTCAGGATGGAATCTTCCTCTTGCAGGGAGGAGGGGGAATGGTGGAAAGGCAGCAGCAGCAGGAGATGTGTGGCTGGCCCTTTCCTTGTCCCCTCTCAGGATGGAGTCTTCCTTTTGCAGGGAGGAGGGGGAATGGTGGAAATGCAGCAGCAGCAGGAGATGTGTGGCTGGCCCTTTCTTTGTCCCCTCTCAGGATGGAGTCTTCCTTTTGCAGGGAGGAGGGGGAATGGTGGAAAGGCAGCAGCAGCAGGAGATGTGTGGCTGGCCCTTTCTTTGTCCCCTCTCAGGATGGAGTCTTCCTTTTGCAGGGAGGAGGGGGAATGGTGGAAATGCAGCAGCAGGAGATGTGTGGCTGGCCCTTTCTTTGTCCCCTCTCAGGATGGAATCTTCCTCTTGCAGGGAGGAGGGGGAATGGTGGAAAGGCAGCAGCAGGAGATGTGTGGCTGGCCCTTTCTTTATCCCCTCTCAGGATGGAATCTTCCTCTTGCAGGGAGGAGGGGGAATGGTGGAAAGGCAGCAGCAGGAGATGTGTGGCTGGCCCTTTCTTTGTCCCCTCTCAGGATGGAGTCTTCCTTTTGCAGGGAGGAGGGGGAATGGTGGAAAGGCAGCAGCAGCAAGAGATGTGTGGCTGGCCCTTTCTTTGTCCCCTCTCAGGATGGAATCTTCCTCTTGCAGGGAGGAGGGGGAATGGTGGAAAGGCAGCAGCAGCAAGAGATGTGTGGCTGGCCCTTTCTTTGTCCCCTCTCAGGATGGAGTCTTCCTTTTGCAGGGAGGAGGGGGAATGGTGGAAAGGCAGCAGCAGCAAGAGATGTGTGGCTGGCCCTTTCTTTGTCCCCTCTCAGGATGGAATCTTCCTCTTGCAGGGAGGAGGGGGAATGGTGGAAAGGCAGCAGCAGCAGGAGATGTGTGGCTGGCCCTTTCTTTGTCCCCTCTCAGGATGGAGTCTTCCTTTTGCAGGGAGGAGGGGGAATGGTGGAAATGCAGCAGCAGCAGGAGATGTGTGGCTGGCCCTTTCTTTGTCCCCTCTCAGGATGGAATCTTCCTCTTGCAGGGAGGAGGGGGAATGGTGGAAAGGCAGCAGCAGCAGGAGATGTGTGGCTGGCCCTTTCTTTGTCCCCTCTCAGGATGGAGTCTTCCTTTTGCAGGGAGGAGGGGGAATGGTGGAAATGCAGCAGCAGCAGGAGATGTGTGGCTGGCCCTTTCTTTGTCCCCTCTCAGGATGGAATCTTCCTCTTGCAGGGAGGAGGGGGAATGGTGGAAAGGCAGCAGCAGCAGGAGATGTGTGGCTGGCCCTTTCCTTGTCCCCTCTCAGGATGGAGTCTTCCTTTTGCAGGGAGGAGGGGGAATGGTGGAAATGCAGCAGCAGCAGGAGATGTGTGGCTGGCCCTTTCTTTGTCCCCTCTCAGGATGGAGTCTTCCTTTTGCAGGGAGGAGGGGGAATGGTGGAAAGGCAGCAGCAGCAGGAGATGTGTGGCTGGCCCTTTCTTTGTCCCCTCTCAGGATGGAGTCTTCCTTTTGCAGGGAGGAGGGGGAATGGTGGAAATGCAGCAGCAGGAGATGTGTGGCTGGCCCTTTCTTTGTCCCCTCTCAGGATGGAATCTTCCTCTTGCAGGGAGGAGGGGGAATGGTGGAAAGGCAGCAGCAGGAGATGTGTGGCTGGCCCTTTCTTTATCCCCTCTCAGGATGGAATCTTCCTCTTGCAGGGAGGAGGGGGAATGGTGGAAAGGCAGCAGCAGCAAGAGATGTGTGGCTGGCCCTTTCTTTGTCCCCTCTCAGGATGGAGTCTTCCTTTTGCAGGGAGGAGGGGGAATGGTGGAAAGGCAGCAGCAGCAAGAGATGTGTGGCTGGCCCTTTCTTTGTCCCCTCTCAGGATGGAATCTTCCTCTTGCAGGGAGGAGGGGGAATGGTGGAAAGGCAGCAGCAGCAGGAGATGTGTGGCTGGCCCTTTCTTTGTCCCCTCTCAGGATGGAGTCTTCCTTTTGCAGGGAGGAGGGGGAATGGTGGAAATGCAGCAGCAGCAGGAGATGTGTGGCTGGCCCTTTCTTTGTCCCCTCTCAGGATGGAATCTTCCTCTTGCAGGGAGGAGGGGGAATGGTGGAAAGGCAGCAGCAGCAGGAGATGTGTGGCTGGCCCTTTCTTTGTCCCCTCTCAGGATGGAGTCTTCCTTTTGCAGGGAGGAGGGGGAATGGTGGAAAGGCAGCAGCAGCAAGAGATGTGTGGCTGGCCCTTTCTTTGTCCCCTCTCAGGATGGAATCTTCCTCTTGCAGGGAGGAGGGGGAATGGTGGAAAGGCAGCAGCAGCAGGAGATGTGTGGCTGGCCCTTTCTTTGTCCCCTCTCAGGATGGAGTCTTCCTCTTGCAGGGAGGAGGGGGAATGGTGGAAAGGCAGCAGCAGCAGGAGATGTGTGGCTGGCCCTTTCTTTGTCCCCTCTCAGGATGGAGTCTTCCTTTTGCAGGGAGGAGGGGGAATGGTGGAAAGGCAGCAGCAGGAGATGTGTGGCTGGCCCTTTCTTTGTCCCCTCTCAGGATGGAGTCTTCCTCTTGCAGGGAGGAGGGGGAATGGTGGAAAGGCAGCAGCAGCAGGAGATGTGTGGCTGGCCCTTTCTTTGTCCCCTCTCAGGATGGAGTCTTCCTTTTGCAGGGAGGAGGGGGAATGGTGGAAAGGCAGCAGCAGCAGGAGATGTGTGGCTGGCCCTTTCTTTGTCCCCTCTCAGGATGGAATCTTCCTCTTGCAGGGAGGAGGGGGAATGGTGGAAAGGCAGCAGCAGGAGATGTGTGGCTGGCCCTTTCTTTGTCCCCTCTCAGGATGGAATCTTCCTCTTGCAGGGAGGAGGGGGAATGGTGGAAAGGCAGCAGCAGCAGGAGATGTGTGGCTGGCCCTTTCTTTGTCCCCTCTCAGGATGGAGTCTTCCTCTTGCAGGGAGGAGGGGGAATGGTGGAAAGGCAGCAGCAGCAGGAGATGTGTGGCTGGCCCTTTCTTTGTCCCCTCTCAGGATGGAATCTTCCTTTTGCAGGGAGGAGGGGGAATGGTGGAAATGCAGCAGCAGCAGGAGATGTGTGGCTGGCCCTTTCTTTGTCCCCTCTCAGGATGGAGTCTTCCTTTTGCAGGGAGGAGGGGGAATGGTGGAAATGCAGCAGCAGCAGGAGATGTGTGGCTGGCCCTTTCTTTGTCCCCTCTCAGGATGGAATCTTCCTCTTGCAGGGAGGAGGGGGAATGGTGGAAAGGCAGCAGCAGCAGGAGATGTGTGGCTGGCCCTTTCTTTGTCCCCTCTCAGGATGGAGTCTTCCTCTTGCAGGGAGGAGGGGGAATGGTGGAAAGGCAGCAGCAGGAGATGTGTGGCTGGCCCTTTCTTTGTCCCCTCTCAGGATGGAATCTTCCTCTTGCAGGGAGGAGGGGGAATGGTGGAAAGGCAGCAGCAGCAGGAGATGTGTGGCTGGCCCTTTCTTTGTCCCCTCTCAGGATGGAATCTTCCTCTTGCAGGGAGGAGGGGGAATGGTGGAAAGGCAGCAGCAGCAGGAGATGTGTGGCTGGCCCTTTCTTTGTCCCCTCTCAGGATGGAGTCTTCCTTTTGCAGGGTGGAGGGGGAATGGTGGAAAGGCAGCAGCAGGAGATGTGTGGCTGGCCCTTTCTTTGTCCCCTCTCAGGATGGAGTCTTCCTTTTGCAGGGAGGAGGGGGAATGGTGGAAAGGCAGCAGCAGCAGGAGATGTGTGGCTGGCCCTTTCTTTGTCCCCTCTCAGGATGGAATCTTCCTCTTGCAGGGAGGAGGGGGAATGGTGGAAAGGCAGCAGCAGGAGATGTGTGGCTGGCCCTTTCTTTGTCCCCTCTCAGGATGGAATCTTCCTCTTGCAGGGAGGAGGGGGAATGGTGGAAAGGCAGCAGCAGCAGGAGATGTGTGGCTGGCCCTTTCTTTGTCCCCTCTCAGGATGGAATCTTCCTCTTGCAGGGAGGAGGGGGAATGGTGGAAAGGCAGCAGCAGCAGGAGATGTGTGGCTGGCCCTTTCTTTGTCCCCTCTCAGGATGGAGTCTTCCTTTTGCAGGGAGGAGGGGGAATGGTGGAAAGGCAGCAGCAGCAGGAGATGTGTGGCTGGCCCTTTCTTTGTCCCCTCTCAGGATGGAATCTTCCTCTTGCAGGGAGGAGGGGGAATGGTGGAAAGGCAGCAGCAGCAGGAGATGTGTGGCTGGCCCTTTCTTTGTCCCCTCTCAGGATGGAGTCTTCCTTTTGCAGGGAGGAGGGGGAATGGTGGAAAGGCAGCAGCAGGAGATGTGTGGCTGGCCCTTTCTTTGTCCCCTCTCAGGATGGAGTCTTCCTCTTGCAGGGAGGAGGGGGAATGGTGGAAAGGCAGCAGCAGCAGGAGATGTGTGGCTGGCCCTTTCTTTGTCCCCTCTCAGGATGGAATCTTCCTTTTGCAGGGAGGAGGGGGAATGGTGGAAATGCAGCAGCAGCAGGAGATGTGTGGCTGGCCCTTTCTTTGTCCCCTCTCAGGATGGAGTCTTCCTTTTGCAGTGAGGAGGGGGAATGGTGGAAATGCAGCAGCAGCAGGAGATGTGTGGCTGGCCCTTTCTTTGTCCCCTCTCAGGATGGAATCTTCCTCTTGCAGGGAGGAGGGGGAATGGTGGAAAGGCAGCAGCAGCAGGAGATGTGTGGCTGGCCCTTTCTTTGTCCCCTCTCAGGATGGAGTCTTCCTTTTGCAGGGAGGAGGGGGAATGGTGGAAATGCAGCAGCAGCAGGAGATGTGTGGCTGGCCCTTTCTTTGTCCCCTCTCAGGATGGAATCTTCCTCTTGCAGGGAGGAGGGGGAATGGTGGAAAGGCAGCAGCAGCAGGAGATGTGTGGCTGGCCCTTTCTTTGTCCCCTCTCAGGATGGAATCTTCCTCTTGCAGGGAGGAGGGGGAATGGTGGAAAGGCAGCAGCAGCAGGAGATGTGTGGCTGGCCCTTTCTTTGTCCCCTCTCAGGATGGAATCTTCCTCTTGCAGGGAGGAGGGGGAATGGTGGAAAGGCAGCAGCAGGAGTTGTGTGGCTGGCCCTTTCTTTGTCCCCTCTCAGGATGGAGTCTTCCTTTTGCAGGGAGGAGGGGGAATGGTGGAAATGCAGCAGCAGGAGATGTGTGGCTGGCCCTTTCTTTGTCCCCTCTCAGGATGGAATCTTCCTCTTGCAGGGAGGAGGGGGAATGGTGGAAAGGCAGGAGCAGGAGATGTGTGGCTGGCCCTTTCTTTGTCCCCTCTCAGGATGGAATCTTCCTCTTGCAGGGAGGAGGGGGAATGGTGGAAAGGCAGCAGCAGCAGGAGATGTGTGGCTGGCCCTTTCTTTGTCCCCTCTCAGGATGGAATCTTCCTCTTGCAGGGAGGAGGGGGAATGGTGGAAATGCAGCAGCAGCAGGAGATGTGTGGCTGGCCCTTTCTTTGTCCCCTCTCAGGATGGAATCTTCCTCTTGCAGGGAGGAGGGGGAATGGTGGAAAGGCAGCAGCAGCAGGAGATGTGTGGCTGGCCCTTTCTTTGTCCCCTCTCAGGATGGAGTCTTCCTTTTGCAGGGAGGAGGGGGAATGGTGGAAATGCAGCAGCAGCAGGAGATGTGTGGCTGGCCCTTTCTTTGTCCCCTCTCAGGATGGAATCTTCCTCTTGCAGGGAGGAGGGGGAATGGTGGAAAGGCAGCAGCAGCAGGAGATGTGTGGCTGGCCCTTTCTTTGTCCCCTCTCAGGATGGAATCTTCCTCTTGCAGGGAGGAGGGGGAATGGTGGAAATGCAGCAGCAGCAGGAGATGTGTGGCTGGCCCTTTCTTTGTCCCCTCTCAGGATGGAATCTTCCTCTTGCAGGGAGGAGGGGGAATGGTGGAAAGACAGCAGCAGCAGGAGATGTGTGGCTGGCCCTTTCTTTGTCCCCTCTCAGGATGGAGTCTTCCTTTTGCAGGGAGGAGGGGGAATGGTGGAAATGCAGCAGCAGCAGGAGATGTGTGGCTGGCCCTTTCTTTGTCCCCTCTCAGGATGGAGTCTTCCTTTTGCAGGGAGGAGGGGGAATGGTGGAAAGGCAGCAGCAGCAGGAGATGTGTGGCTGGCCCTTTCTTTGTCCCCTCTCAGGATGGAGTCTTCCTTTTGCAGGGAGGAGGGGGAATGGTGGAAATGCAGCAGCAGGAGATGTGTGGCTGGCCCTTTCTTTGTCCCCTCTCAGGATGGAATCTTCCTCTTGCAGGGAGGAGGGGGAATGGTGGAAAGGCAGCAGCAGGAGATGTGTGGCTGGCCCTTTCTTTATCCCCTCTCAGGATGGAATCTTCCTCTTGCAGGGAGGAGGGGGAATGGTGGAAATGCAGCAGCAGGAGATGTGTGGCTGGCCCTTTCTTTGTCCCCTCTCAGGATGGAGTCTTCCTTTTGCAGGGAGGAGGGGGAATGGTGGAAAGGCAGCAGCAGCAAGAGATGTGTGGCTGGCCCTCTCTTTGTCCCCTCTCAGGATGGAATCTTCCTCTTGCAGGGAGGAGGGGGAATGGTGGAAAGGCAGCAGCAGCAAGAGATGTGTGGCTGGCCCTTTCTTTGTCCCCTCTCAGGATGGAGTCTTCCTTTTGCAGGGAGGAGGGGAAATGGTGGAAAGGCAGCAGCAGCAAGAGATGTGTGGCTGGCCCTTTCTTTGTCCCCTCTCAGGATGGAATCTTCCTCTTGCAGGGAGGAGGGGGAATGGTGGAAAGGCAGCAGCAGCAGGAGATGTGTGGCTGGCCCTTTCTTTGTCCCCTCTCAGGATGGAGTCTTCCTTTTGCAGGGAGGAGGGGGAATGGTGGAAATGCAGCAGCAGCAGGAGATGTGTGGCTGGCCCTTTCTTTGTCCCCTCTCAGGATGGAATCTTCCTCTTGCAGGGAGGAGGGGGAATGGTGGAAAGGCAGCAGCAGCAGGAGATGTGTGGCTGGCCCTTTCTTTGTCCCCTCTCAGGATGGAGTCTTCCTTTTGCAGGGAGGAGGGGGAATGGTGGAAATGCAGCAGCAGCAGGAGATGTGTGGCTGGCCCTTTCTTTGTCCCCTCTCAGGATGGAGTCTTCCTTTTGCAGGGAGGAGGGGGAATGGTGGAAAGGCAGCAGCAGCAGGAGATGTGTGGCTGGCCCTTTCTTTGTCCCCTCTCAGGATGGAGTCTTCCTTTTGCAGGGAGGAGGGGGAATGGTGGAAATGCAGCAGCAGGAGATGTGTGGCTGGCCCTTTCTTTGTCCCCTCTCAGGATGGAATCTTCCTCTTGCAGGGAGGAGGGGGAATGGTGGAAAGGCAGCAGCAGGAGATGTGTGGCTGGCCCTTTCTTTATCCCCTCTCAGGATGGAATCTTCCTCTTTCAGGGAGGAGGGGGAATGGTGGAAATGCAGCAGCAGGAGATGTGTGGCTGGCCCTTTCTTTGTCCCCTCTCAGGATGGAGTCTTCCTCTTGCAGGGAGGAGGGGGAATGGTGGAAATGCAGCAGCAGGAGATGTGTGGCTGGCCCTTTCTTTGTCCCCTCTCAGGATGGAATCTTCCTCTTGCAGGGAGGAGGGGGAATGGTGGAAAGGCAGCAGCAGGAGATGTGTGGCTGGCCCTTTCTTTATCCCCTCTCAGGATGGAATCTTCCTCTTGCAGGGAGGAGGGGGAATGGTGGAAAGGCAGCAGCAGCAAGAGATGTGTGGCTGGCCCTTTCTTTGTCCCCTCTCAGGATGGAGTCTTCCTTTTGCAGGGAGGAGGGGGAATGGTGGAAAGGCAGCAGCAGCAAGAGATGTGTGGCTGGCCCTTTCTTTGTCCCCTCTCAGGATGGAATCTTCCTCTTGCAGGGAGGAGGGGGAATGGTGGAAAGGCAGCAGCAGCAGGAGATGTGTGGCTGGCCCTTTCTTTGTGCCCTCTCAGGATGGAGTCTTCCTCTTGCAGGGAGGAGGGGGAATGATGGAAAGGCAGCAGCAGCAGGAGATGTGTGGCTGGCCCTTTCTTTGTCCCCTCTCAGGATGGAATCTTCCTTTTGCAGGGAGGAGGGGGAATGGTGGAAAGGCAGCAGCAGCAGGAGATGTGTGGCTGGCCCTTTCTTTGTCCCCTCTCAGGATGGAATCTTCCTCTTGCAGGGAGGAGGGGGAATGGTGGAAAGGCAGCAGCAGCAGGAGATGTGTGGCTGGCCCTTTCTTTGTCCCCTCTCAGGATGGAATCTTCCTCTTGCAGGGAGGAGGGGGAATGGTGGAAAGGCAGCAGCAGCAGGAGATGTGTGGCTGGCCCTTTCTTTGTCCCCTCTCACGATGGAGTCTTCCTTTTGCAGGGAGGAGGGGGAATGGTGGAAAGGCAGCAGCAGGAGATGTGTGGCTGGCCCTTTCTTTGTCCCCTCTCAGGATGGAGTCTTCCTCTTGCAGGGAGGAGGGGGAATGGTGGAAAGGCAGCAGCAGCAGGAGATGTGTGGCTGGCCCTTTCTTTGTCCCCTCTCAGGATGGAGTCTTCCTTTTGCAGGGAGGAGGGGGAATGGTGGAAATGCAGCAGCAGCAGGAGATGTGTGGCTGGCCCTTTCTTTGTCCCCTCTCAGGATGGAATCTTCCTTTTGCAGGGAGGAGGGGGAATGGTGGAAAGGCAGCAGCAGGAGATGTGTGGCTGGCCCTTTCTTTGTCCCCTCTCAGGATGGAATCTTCCTCTTGCAGGGAGGAGGGGGAATGGTGGAAAGGCAGCAGCAGCAGGAGATGTGTGGCTGGCCCTTTCTTTGTCCCCTCTCAGGATGGAATCTTCCTCTTGCAGGGAGGAGGGGGAATGGTGGAAAGGCAGCAGCAGGAGATGTGTGGCTGGCCCTTTCTTTGTCCCCTCTCAGGATGGAATCTTCCTCTTGCAGGGAGGAGGGGGAATGGTGGAAAGGCAGCAGCAGCAGGAGATGTGTGGCTGGCCCTTTCTTTGTCCCCTCTCAGGATGGAGTCTTCCTCTTGCAGGGAGGAGGGGGAATGGTGGAAAGGCAGCAGCAGCAGGAGATGTGTGGCTGGCCCTTTCTTTGTCCCCTCTCAGGATGGAATCTTCCTTTTCCAGGGAGGAGGGGGAATGGTGGAAATGCAGCAGCAGCAGGAGATGTGTGGCTGGCCCTTTCTTTGTCCCCTCTCAGGATGGAGTCTTCCTTTTGCAGGGAGGAGGGGGAATGGTGGAAATGCAGCAGCAGCAGGAGATGTGTGGCTGGCCCTTTCTTTGTCCCCTCTCAGGATGGAATCTTCCTCTTGCAGGGAGGAGGGGGAATGGTGGAAAGGCAGCAGCAGCAGGAGATGTGTGGCTGGCCCTTTCTTTGTCCCCTCTCAGGATGGAGTCTTCCTTTTGCAGGGAGGAGGGGGAATGGTGGAAAGGCAGCAGCAGCAGGAGATGTGAGGCTGGCCCTTTCTTTGTCCCCTCTCAGGATGGAGTCTTCCACTTGCAGGGAGGAGGGGGAATGGTGGAAAGGCAGCAGCAGGAGATGTGTGGCTGGCCCTTTCTTTGTCCCCTCTCAGGATGGAATCTTCCTCTTGCAGGGAGGAGGGGGAATGGTGGAAAGGCAGCAGCAGCAGGAGATGTGTGGCTGGCCCTTTCTTTGTCCCCTCTCAGGATGGAATCTTCCTCTTGCAGGGAGGAGGGGGAAATGGTGGAAAGGCAGCAGCAGCAGGAGATGTGTGGCTGGCCCTTTCTTTGTCCCCTCTCAGGATGGAGTCTTCCTTTTGCAGGGAGGAGGGGGAATGGTGGAAAGGCAGCAGCAGGAGATGTGTGGCTGGCCCTTTCTTTGTCCCCTCTCAGGATGGAGTCTTCCTCTTGCAGGGAGGAGGGGGAATGGTGGAAAGGCAGCAGCAGCAGGAGATGTGTGGCTGGCCCTTTCTTTGTCCCCTCTCAGGATGGAATCTTCCTTTTGCAGGGAGGAGGGGGAATGGTGGAAATGCAGCAGCAGCAGGAGATGTGTGGCTGGCCCTTTCTTTGTCCCCTCTCAGGATGGAGTCTTCCTTTTGCAGGGAGGAGGGGGAATGGTGGAAATGCAGCAGCAGCAGGAGATGTGTGGCTGGCCCTTTCTTTGTCCCCTCTCAGGATGGAATCTTCCTCTTGCAGGGAGGAGGGGGAATGGTGGAAAGGCAGCAGCAGCAGGAGATGTGTGGCTGGCCCTTTCTTTGTCCCCTCTCAGGATGGAGTCTTCCTTTTGCAGGGAGGAGGGGGAATGGTGGAAAGGCAGCAGCAGCAGGAGATGTGTGGCTGGCCCTTTCTTTGTCCCCTCTCAGGATGGAGTCTTCCTTTTGCAGGGAGGAGGGGGAATGGTGGAAAGGCAGCAGCAGCAGGAGATGTGTGGCTGGCCCTTTCTTTGTCCCCTCTCAGGATGGAATCTTCCTTTTGCAGGGAGGAGGGGGAATGGTGGAAAGGCAGCAGCAGCAGGAGATGTGTGGCTGGCCCTTTCTTTGTCCCCTCTCAGGATGGAATCTTCCTCTTGCAGGGAGGAGGGGGAATGGTGGAAAGGCAGCAGCAGCAGGAGATGTGTGGCTGGCCCTTTCTTTGTCCCCTCTCAGGATGGAATCTTCCTTTTGCAGGGAGGAGGGGGAATGGTGGAAAGGCAGCAGCAGCAGGAGATGTGTGGCTGGCCCTTTCTTTGTCCCCTCTCAGGATGGAGTCTTCCTTTTGCAGGGAGGAGGGGGAATGGTGGAAAGGCAGCAGCAGCAGGAGATGTGTGGCTGGCCCTTTCTTTGTCCCCTCTCAGGATGGAATCTTCCTTTTGCAGGGAGGAGGGGGAATGGTGGAAAGGCAGCAGCAGCAGGAGATGTGTGGCTGGCCCTTTCTTTGTCCCCTCTCAGGATGGAATCTTCCTCTTGCAGGGAGGAGGGGGAATGGTGGAAAGGCAGCAGCAGCAGGAGATGTGTGGCTGGCCCTTTCTTTGTCCCCTCTCAGGATGGAATCTTCCTTTTGCAGGGAGGAGGGGGAATGGTGGAAAGGCAGCAGCAGCAGGAGATGTGTGGCTGGCCCTTTCTTTGTCCCCTCTCAGGATGGAATCTTCCTCTTGCAGGGAGGAGGGGGAATGGTGGAAAGGCAGCAGCAGCAGGAGATGTGTGGCTGGCCCTTTCTTTGTCCCCTCTCAGGATGGAGTCTTCCTTTTGCAGGGAGGAGGGGGAATGGTGGAAAGGCAGCAGCAGCAGGAGATGTGTGGCTGGCCCTTTCTTTGTCCCCTCTCAGGATGGAGTCTTCCTTTTGCAGGGAGGAGGGGGAATGGTGGAAAGGCAGCAGCAGCAGGAGATGTGTGGCTGGCCCTTTCTTTGTCCCCTCTCAGGATGGAGTCTTCCTTTTGCAGGGAGGAGGGGGAATGGTGGAAAGGCAGCAGCAGCAGGAGATGTGTGGCTGGCCCTTTCTTTGTCCCCTCTCAGGATGGAGTCTTCCTCTTGCAGGGAGGAGGGGGAATGGTGGAAAGGCAGCAGCAGGAGATGTGTGGCTGGCCCTTTCTTTGTCCCCTCTCAGGATGGAATCTTCCTCTTGCAGGGAGGAGGGGGAATGGTGGAAAGGCAGCAGCAGCAGGAGATGTGTGGCTGGCCCTTTCTTTGTCCCCTCTCAGGATGGAATCTTCCTCTTGCAGGGAGGAGGGGGAATGGTGGAAAGGCAGCAGCAGCAGGAGATGTGTGGCTGGCCCTTTCTTTGTCCCCTCTCAGGATGGAGTCTTCCTTTTGCAGGGAGGAGGGGGAATGGTGGAAAGGCAGCAGCAGGAGATGTGTGGCTGGCCCTTTCTTTGTCCCCTCTCAGGATGGAGTCTTCCTTTTGCAGGGAGGAGGGGGAATGGTGGAAAGGCAGCAGCAGCAGGAGATGTGTGGCTGGCCCTTTCTTTGTCCCCTCTCAGGATGGAGTCTTCCTTTTGCAGGGAGGAGGGGGAATGGTGGAAAGGCAGCAGCAGGAGATGTGTGGCTGGCCCTTTCTTTGTCCCCTCTCAGGATGGAATCTTCCTCTTGCAGGGAGGAGGGGGAATGGTGGAAAGGCAGCAGCAGCAGGAGATGTGTGGCTGGCCCTTTCTTTGTCCCCTCTCAGGATGGAATCTTCCTCTTGCAGGGAGGAGGGGGAATGGTGGAAAGGCAGCAGCAGCAGGAGATGTGTGGCTGGCCCTTTCTTTGTCCCCTCTCAGGATGGAGTCTTCCTTTTGCAGGGAGGAGGGGGAATGGTGGAAAGGCAGCAGCAGGAGATGTGTGGCTGGCCCTTTCTTTGTCCCCTCTCAGGATGGAATCTTCCTCTTGCAGGGAGGAGGGGGAATGGTGGAAAGGCAGCAGCAGCAGGAGATGTGTGGCTGGCCCTTTCTTTGTCCCCTCTCAGGATGGAGTCTTCCTTTTGCAGGGAGGAGGGGGAATGGTGGAAAGGCAGCAGCAGGAGATGTGTGGCTGGCCCTTTCTTTGTCCCCTCTCAGGATGGAGTCTTCCTCTTGCAGGGAGGAGGGGGAATGGTGGAAAGGCAGCAGCAGCAGGAGATGTGTGGCTGGCCCTTTCTTTGTCCCCTCTCAGGATGGAATCTTCCTTTTGCAGGGAGGAGGGGGAATGGTGGAAATGCAGCAGCAGCAGGAGATGTGTGGCTGGCCCTTTCTTTGTCCCCTCTCAGGATGGAATCTTCCTCTTGCAGGGAGGAGGGGGAATGGTGGAAATGCAGCAGCAGCAGGAGATGTGTGGCTGGCCCTTTCTTTGTCCCCTCTCAGGATGGAATCTTCCTTTTGCAGGGAGGAGGGGGAATGGTGGAAAGGCAGCAGCAGGAGATGTGTGGCTGGCCCTTTCTTTGTCCCCTCTCAGGATGGAATCTTCCTCTTGCAGGGAGGAGGGGGAATGGTGGAAAGGCAGCAGCAGCAGGAGATGTGTGGCTGGCCCTTTCTTTGTCCCCTCTCAGGATGGAGTCTTCCTTTTGCAGGGAGGAGGGGGAATGGTGGAAATGCAGCAGCAGCAGGAGATGTGTGGCTGGCCCTTTCTTTGTCCCCTCTCAGGATGGAATCTTCCTCTTGCAGGGAGGAGGGGGAATGGTGGAAAGGCAGCAGCAGCAGGAGATGTGTGGCTGGCCCTTTCTTTGTCCCCTCTCAGGATGGAGTCTTCCTTTTGCAGGGAGGAGGGGGAATGGTGGAAAGGCAGCAGCAGCAGGAGATGTGTGGCTGGCCCTTTCTTTGTCCCCTCTCAGGATGGAATCTTCCTCTTGCAGGGAGGAGGGGGAATGGTGGAAAGGCAGCAGCAGCAGGAGATGTGTGGCTGGCCCTTTCTTTGTCCCCTCTCAGGATGGAATCTTCCTCTTGAAGGGAGGAGGGGGAATGGTGGAAAGGCAGCAGCAGGAGATGTGTGGCTGGCCCTTTCTTTGTCCCCTCTCAGGATGGAGTCTTCCTTTTGCAGGGAGGAGGGGGAATGGTGGAAATGCAGCAGCAAGAGATGTGTGGCTGGCCCTTTCTTTGTCCCCTCTCAGGATGGAATCTTCCTCTTGCAGGGAAGAGGGGGAATGGTGGAAATGCAGCAGCAGCAGGAGATGTGTGGCTGGCCCTTTCTTTGTCCCCTCTCAGGATGGAATCTTCCTCTTGCAGGGAGGAGGGGGAATGGTGGAAAGGCAGCAGCAGCAGGAGATGTGTGGCTGGCCCTTTCTTTGTCCCCTCTCAGGATGGAGTCTTCCTTTTGCAGGGAGGAGGGGGAATGGTGGAAAGGCAGCAGCAGCAAGAGATGTGTGGCTGGCCCTTTCTTTGTCCCCTCTCAGGATGGAATCTTCCTCTTGCAGGGAGGAGGGGGAATGGTGGAAAGGCAGCAGCAGCAGGAGATGTGTGGCTGGCCCTTTCTTTGTCCCCTCTCAGGATGGAGTCTTCCTCTTGCAGGGAGGAGGCGGAATGGTGGAAAGGCAGCAGCAGCAGGAGATGTGTGGCTGGCACTTTCTTTGTCCCCTCTCAGGATGGAGTCTTCCTTTTGCAGGGAGGAGGGGGAATGGTGGAAAGGCAGCAGCAGGAGATGTGTGGCTGGCCCTTTCTTTGTCCCCTCTCAGGATGGAGTCTTCCTCTTGCAGGGAGGAGGGGGAATGGTGGAAAGGCAGCAGCAGCAGGAGATGTGTGGCTGGCCCTTTCTTTGTCCCCTCTCAGGATGGAGTCTTCCTTTTGCAGGGAGGAGGGGGAATGGTGGAAAGGCAGCAGCAGCAGGAGATGTGTGGCTGGCCCTTTCTTTGTCCCCTCTCAGGATGGAATCTTCCTCTTGCAGGGAGGAGGGGGAATGGTGGAAAGGCAGCAGCAGGAGATGTGTGGCTGGCCCTTTCTTTGTCCCCTCTCAGGATGGAATCTTCCTCTTGCAGGGAGGAGGGGGAATGGTGGAAAGGCAGCAGCAGCAGGAGATGTGTGGCTGGCCCTTTCTTTGTCCCCTCTCAGGATGGAGTCTTCCTCTTGCAGGGAGGAGGGGGAATGGTGGAAAGGCAGCAGCAGCAGGAGATGTGTGGCTGGCCCTTTCTTTGTCCCCTCTCAGGATGGAATCTTCCTTTTGCAGGGAGGAGGGGGAATGGTGGAAATGCAGCAGCAGCAGGAGATGTGTGGCTGGCCCTTTCTTTGTCCCCTCTCAGGATGGAGTCTTCCTTTTGCAGGGAGGAGGGGGAATGGTGGAAATGCAGCAGCAGCAGGAGATGTGTGGCTGGCCCTTTCTTTGTCCCCTCTCAGGATGGAATCTTCCTCTTGCAGGGAGGAGGGGGAATGGTGGAAAGGCAGCAGCAGCAGGAGATGTGTGGCTGGCCCTTTCTTTGTCCCCTCTCAGGATGGAGTCTTCCTTTTGCAGGGAGGAGGGGGAATGGTGGAAAGGCAGCAGCAGCAGGAGATGTGTGGCTGGCCCTTTCTTTGTCCCCTCTCAGGATGGAGTCTTCCTCTTGCAGGGAGGAGGGGGAATGGTGGAAAGGCAGCAGCAGGAGATGTGTGGCTGGCCCTTTCTTTGTCCCCTCTCAGGATGGAATCTTCCTCTTGCAGGGAGGAGGGGGAATGGTGGAAAGGCAGCAGCAGCAGGAGATGTGTGGCTGGCCCTTTCTTTGTCCCCTCTCAGGATGGAATCTTCCTCTTGCAGGGAGGAGGGGGAATGGTGGAAAGGCAGCAGCAGCAGGAGATGTGTGGCTGGCCCTTTCTTTGTCCCCTCTCAGGATGGAGTCTTCCTTTTGCAGGGAGGAGGGGGAATGGTGGAAAGGCAGCAGCAGGAGATGTGTGGCTGGCCCTTTCTTTGTCCCCTCTCAGGATGGAGTCTTCCTCTTGCAGGGAGGAGGGGGAATGGTGGAAAGGCAGCAGCAGCAGGAGATGTGTGGCTGGCCCTTTCTTTGTCCCCTCTCAGGATGGAATCTTCCTCTTGCAGGGAGGAGGGGGAATGGTGGAAAGGCAGCAGCAGGAGATGTGTGGCTGGCCCTTTCTTTGTCCCCTCTCAGGATGGAATCTTCCTCTTGCAGGGAGGAGGGGAATGGTGGAAAGGCAGCAGCAGCAGGAGATGTGTGGCTGGCCCTTTCTTTGTCCCCTCTCAGGATGGAATCTTCCTCTTGCAGGGAGGAGGGGGAATGGTGGAAAGGCAGCAGCAGCAGGAGATGTGTGGCTGGCCCTTTCTTTGTCCCGTCTCAGGATGGAGTCTTCCTTTTGCAGGGAGGAGGGGGAATGGTGGAAAGGCAGCAGCAGGAGATGTGTGGCTGGCCCTTTCTTTGTCCCCTCTCAGGATGGAATCTTCCTCTTGCAGGGAGGAGGGGGAATGGTGGAAAGGCAGCAGCAGCAGGAGATGTGTGGCTGGCCCTTTCTTTGTCCCCTCTCAGGATGGAGTCTTCCTTTTGCAGGGAGGAGGGGGAATGGTGGAAAGGCAGCAGCAGGAGATGTGTGGCTGGCCCTTTCTTTGTCCCCTCTCAGGATGGAGTCTTCCTCTTGCAGGGAGGAGGGGGAATGGTGGAAAGCCAACAGCAGCAGGAGATGTGTGGCTGGCCCTTTCTTTGTCCCCTCTCAGGATGGAATCTTCCTTTTGCAGGGAGGAGGGGGAATGGTGGAAAGGCAGCAGCAGCAGGAGATGTGTGGCTGGCCCTTTCTTTGTCCCCTCTCAGGATGGAGTCTTCCTTTTGCAGTGAGGAGGGGGAATGGTGGAAATGCAGCAGCAGCAGGAGATGTGTGGCTGGCCCTTTCTTTGTCCCCTCTCAGGATGGAATCTTCCTCTTGCAGGGAGGAGGGGGAATGGTGGAAAGGCAGCAGCAGCAGATGTGTGGCTGGCCCTTTCTTTGTCCCCTCTCAGGATGGAGTCTTCCTTTTGCAGGGAGGAGGGGGAATGGTGGAAATGCAGCAGTAGCAGGAGATGTGTGGCTGGCCCTTTCTTTGTCCCCTCTCAGGATGGAATCTTCCTCTTGCAGGGAGGAGGGGGAATGGTGGAAAGGCAGCAGCAGCAGGAGATGTGTGGCTGGCCCTTTCTTTGTCCCCTCTCAGGATGGAATCTTCCTCTTGCAGGGAGGAGGGGGAATGGTGGAAAGGCAGCAGCAGGAGATGTGTGGCTGGCCCTTTCTTTGTCCCCTCTCAGGATGGAGTCTTCCTTTTGCAGGGAGGAGGGGGAATGGTGGAAATGCAGCAGCAGCAGGAGATGTGTGGCTGGCCCTTTCTTTGTCCCCTCTCAGGATGGAATCTTCCTCTTGCAGGGAGGAGGGGGAATGGTGGAAAGGCAGCAGCAGCAGGAGATGTGTGGCTGGCCCTTTCTTTGTCCCCTCTCAGGATGGAGTCTTCCTTTTGCAGGGAGGAGGGGGAATGGTGGAAAGGCAGCAGCAGCAAGAGATGTGTGGCTGGCCCTTTCTTTGTCCCCTCTCAGGATGGAATCTTCCTCTTGCAGGGAGGAGGGGGAATGGTGGAAAGGCAGCAGCAGCAGGAGATGTGTGGCTGGCCCTTTCTTTGTCCCCTCTCAGGATGGAGTCTTCCTTTTGCAGGGAGGAGGGGGAATGGTGGAAATGCAGCAGCAGCAGGAGATGTGTGGCTGGCCCTTTCTTTGTCCCCTCTCAGGATGGAATCTTCCTCTTGCAGGGAGGAGGGGGAATGGTGGAAAGGCAGCAGCAGCAGGAGCTGTGTGGCTGGCCCTTTCTTTGTCCCCTCTCAGGATGGAGTCTTCCTTTTGCAGGGAGGAGGGGGAATGGTGGAAATGCAGCAGCAGCAGGAGATGTGTGGCTGGCCCTTTCTTTGTCCCCTCTCAGGATGGAGTCTTCCTTTTGCAGGGAGGAGGGGGAATGGTGGAAAGGCAGCAGCAGCAGGAGATGTGTGGCTGGCCCTTTCTTTGTCCCCTCTCAGGATGGAGTCTTCCTTCTGCAGGGAGGAGGGGGAATGGTGGAAAGGCAGCAGCAGCAGGAGATGTGTGGCTGGCCCTTTCTTTGTCCCCTCTCAGGATGGAATCTTCCTCTTGCAGGGAGGAGGGGGAATGGTGGAAAGGCAGCAGCAGCAGGAGATGTGTGGCTGGCCCTTTCTTTGTCCCCTCTCAGGATGGAATCTTCCTCTTGCAGGGAGGAGGGGGAATGGTGGAAAGGCAGCAGCAGGAGATGTGTGGCTGGCCCTTTCTTTATCCCCTCTCAGGATGGAATCTTCCTCTTGCAGGGAGGAGGGGGAATGGTGGAAATGCAGCAGCAGGAGATGTGTGGCTGGCCCTTTCTTTGTCCCCTCTCAGGATGGAATCTTCCTCTTGCAGGGAGGAGGGGGAATGGTGGAAAGGCAGCAGCAGCAAGAGATGTGTGGCTGGCCCTTTCTTTGTCCCCTCTCAGGATGGAGTCTTCCTTTTGCAGGGAGGAGGGGGAATGGTGGAAAGGCAGCAGCAGCAAGAGATGTGTGGCTGGCCCTTTCTTTGTCCCCTCTCAGGATGGAATCTTCCTCTTACAGGGAGGAGGGGGAATGGTGGAAAGGCAGCAGCAGCAGGAGATGTGTGGCTGGCCCTTTCTTTGTCCCCTCTCAGGATGGAATCTTCCTCTTGCAGGGAGGAGGGGGAATGGTGGAAAGGCAGCAGCAGCAGGAGATGTGTGGCTGGCCCTTTCTTTGTCCCCTCTCAGGATGGAGTCTTCCTTTTGCAGGGAGGAGGGGGAATGGTGGAAAGGCAGCAGCAGCAGGAGATGTGTGGCTGGCCCTTTCTTTGTCCCCTCTCAGGATGGAATCTTCCTCTTGCAGGGAGGAGGGGGAATGGTGGAAATGCAGCAGCAGCAGGAGATGTGTGGCTGGCCCTTTCTTTGTCCCCTCTCAGGATGGAATCTTCCTTTTGCAGGGAGGAGGGGGAATGGTGGAAAGGCAGCAGCAGGAGATGTGTGGCTGGCCCTTTCTTTGTCCCCTCTCAGGATGGAATCTTCCTCTTGCAGGGAGGAGGGGGAATGGTGGAAAGGCAGCAGCAGCAGGAGATGTGTGGCTGGCCCTTTCTTTGTCCCCTCTCAGGATGGAGTCTTCCTTTTGCAGGGAGGAGGGGGAATGGTGGAAATGCAGCAGCAGCAGGAGATGTGTGGCTGGCCCTTTCTTTGTCCCCTCTCAGGATGGAATCTTCCTCTTGCAGGGAGGAGGGGGAATGGTGGAAAGGCAGCAGCAGCAGGAGATGTGTGGCTGGCCCTTTCTTTGTCCCCTCTCAGGATGGAGTCTTCCTTTTGCAGGGAGGAGGGGGAATGGTGGAAAGGCAGCAGCAGCAGGAGATGTGTGGCTGGCCCTTTCTTTGTCCCCTCTCAGGATGGAATCTTCCTCTTGCAGGGAGGAGGGGGAATGGTGGAAAGGCAGCAGCAGCAGGAGATGTGTGGCTGGCCCTTTCTTTGTCCCCTCTCAGGATGGAATCTTCCTCTTGAAGGGAGGAGGGGGAATGGTGGAAAGGCAGCAGCAGGAGATGTGTGGCTGGCCCTTTCTTTGTCCCCTCTCAGGATGGAGTCTTCCTTTTGCAGGGAAGAGGGGGAATGGTGGAAATGCAGCAGCAGCAGGAGATGTGTGGCTGGCCCTTTCTTTGTCCCCTCTCAGGATGGAATCTTCCTCTTGCAGGGAGGAGGGGGAATGGTGGAAAGGCAGCAGCAGCAGGAGATGTGTGGCTGGCCCTTTCTTTGTCCCCTCTCAGGATGGAGTCTTCCTTTTGCAGGGAGGAGGGGGAATGGTGGAAAGGCAGCAGCAGCAAGAGATGTGTGGCTGGCCCTTTCTTTGTCCCCTCTCAGGATGGAGTCTTCCTTTTGCAGGGAGGAGGGGGAATGGTGGAAATGCAGCAGCAGCAGGAGATGTGTGGCTGGCCCTTTCTTTGTCCCCTCTCAGGATGGAATCTTCCTCTTGCAGGGAGGAGGGGGAATGGTGGAAAGGCAGCAGCAGCAGGAGATGTGTGGCTGGCCCTTTCTTTGTCCCCTCTCAGGATGGAGTCTTCCTTTTGCAGGGAGGAGGGGGAATGGTGGAAATGCAGCAGCAGGAGATGTGTGGCTGGCCCTTTCTTTGTCCCCTCTCAGGATGGAGTCTTCCTTTTGCAGGGAGGAGGGGGAATGGTGGAAAGGCAGCAGCAGCAAGAGATGTGTGGCTGGCCCTTTCTTTGTCCCCTCTCAGGATGGAATCTTCCTCTTGCAGGGAGGAGGGGGAATGGTGGAAAGGCAGCAGCAGCAGGAGATGTGTGGCTGGCCCTTTCTTTGTCCCCTCTCAGGATGGAGTCTTCCTTTTGCAGGGAGGAGGGGGAATGGTGGAAATGCAGCAGCAGCAGGAGATGTGTGGCTGGCCCTTTCTTTGTCCCCTCTCAGGATGGAATCTTCCTCTTGCAGGGAGGAGGGGGAATGGTGGAAAGGCAGCAGCAGCAGGAGATGTGTGGCTGGCCCTTTCTTTGTCCCCTTTCAGGATGGAGTCTTCCTTTTGCAGGGAGGAGGGGGAATGGTGGAAATGCAGCAGCAGCAGGAGATGTGTGGCTGGCCCTTTCTTTGTCCCCTCTCAGGATGGAGTCTTCCTTTTGCAGGGAGGAGGGGGAATGGTGGAAAGGCAGCAGCAGCAGGAGATGTGTGGCTGGCCCTTTCTTTGTCCCCTCTCAGGATGGAGTCTTCCTTTTGCAGGGAGGAGGGGGAATGGTGGAAATGCAGCAGCAGGAGATGTGTGGCTGGCCCTTTCTTTGTCCCCTCTCAGGATGGAATCTTCCTCTTGCAGGGAGGAGGGGGAATGGTGGAAAGGCAGCAGCAGCAAGAGATGTGTGGCTGGCCCTTTCTTTGTCCCCTCTCAGGATGGAATCTTCCTCTTGCAGGGAGGAGGGGGAATGGTGGAAAGGCAGCAGCAGCAAGAGATGTGTGGCTGGCCCTTTCTTTGTCCCCTCTCAGGATGGAATCTTCCTCTTGCAGGGAGGAGGGGGAATGGTGGAAAGGCAGCAGCAGCAGGAGATGTGTGGCTGGCCCTTTCTTTGTGCCCTCTCAGGATGGAGTCTTCCTCTTGCAGGGAGGAGGGGGAATGGTGGAAAGGCAGCAGCAGCAGGAGATGTGTGGCTGGCCCTTTCTTTGTCCCCTCTCAGGATGGAATCTTCCTTTTGCAGGGAGGAGGGGGAATGGTGGAAAGGCAGCAGCAGCAGGAGATGTGTGGCTGGCCCTTTCTTTGTCCCCTCTCAGGATGGAATCTTCCTCTTGCAGGGAGGAGGGGGAATGGTGGAAAGGCAGCAGCAGCAGGAGATGTGTGGCTGGCCCTTTCTTTGTCCCCTCTCAGGATGGAATCTTCCTCTTGCAGGGAGGAGGGGGAATGGTGGAAAGGCAGCAGCAGCAGGAGATGTGTGGCTGGCCCTTTCTTTGTCCCCTCTCAGGATGGAGTCTTCCTTTTGCAGGGAGGAGGGGGAATGGTGGAAAGGCAGCAGCAGCAGGAGATGTGTGGCTGGCCCTTTCTTTGTCCCCTCTCAGGATGGAGTCTTCCTCTTGCAGGGAGGAGGGGGAATGGTGGAAAGGCAGGAGCAGCAGGAGATGTGTGGCTGGCCCTTTCTTTGTCCCCTCTCAGGATGGAGTCTTCTTTTTGCAGGGAGGAGGGGGAATGGTGGAAAGGCAGCAGCAGCAGGAGATGTGTGGCTGGCCCTTTCTTTGTCCCCTCTCAGGATGGAATCTTCCTCTTGCAGGGAGGAGGGGGAATGGTGGAAAGGCAGCAGCAGCAGGAGATGTGTGGCTGGCCCTTTCTTTGTCCCCTCTCAGGATGGAATCTTCCTCTTGCAGGGAGGAGGGGGAATGGTGGAAAGGCAGCAGCAGCAGGAGATGTGTGGCTGGCCCTTTCTTTGTCCCCTCTCAGGATGGAATCTTCCTCTTGCAGGGAGGAGGGGGAATGGTGGAAAGGCAGCAGCAGCAGGAGATGTGTGGCTGGCCCTTTCTTTGTCCCCTCTCAGGATGGAGTCTTCCTCTTGCAGGGAGGAGGGGGAATGGTGGAAAGGCAGCAGCAGCAGGAGATGTGTGGCTGGCCCTTTCTTTGTCCCCTCTCAGGATGGAATCTTCCTTTTGCAGGGAGGAGGGGGAATGGTGGAAATGCAGCAGCAGCAGGAGATGTGTGGCTGGCCCTTTCTTTGTCCCCTCTCAGGATGGAGTCTTCCTTTTGCAGGGAGGAGGGGGAATGGTGGAAATGCAGCAGCAGCAGGAGATGTGTGGCTGGCCCTTTCTTTGTCCCCTCTCAGGATGGAATCTTCCTCTTGCAGGGAGGAGGGGGAATGGTGGAAAGGCAGCAGCAGCAGGAGATGTGTGGCTGGCCCTTTCTTTGTCCCCTCTCAGGATGGAGTCTTCCTTTTGCAGGGAGGAGGGGGAATGGTGGAAAGGCAGCAGCAGCAGGAGATGTGTGGCTGGCCCTTTCTTTGTCCCCTCTCAGGATGGAGTCTTCCTCTTGCAGGGAGGAGGGGGAATGGTGGAAAGGCAGCAGCAGGAGATGTGTGGCTGGCCCTTTCTTTGTCCCCTCTCAGGATGGAATCTTCCTCTTGCAGGGAGGAGGGGGAATGGTGGAAAGGCAGCAGCAGCAGGAGATGTGTGGCTGGCCCTTTCTTTGTCCCCTCTCAGGATGGAATCTTCCTCTTGCAGGGAGGAGGGGGAATGGTGGAAAGGCAGCAGCAGCAGGAGATGTGTGGCTGGCCCTTTCTTTGTCCCCTCTCAGGATGGAGTCTTCCTTTTGCAGGGAGGAGGGGGAATGGTGGAAAGGCAGCAGCAGGAGATGTGTGGCTGGCCCTTTCTTTGTCCCCTCTCAGGATGGAGTCTTCCTTTTGCAGGGAGGAGGGGGAATGGTGGAAAGGCAGCAGCAGCAGGAGATGTGTGGCTGGCCCTTTCTTTGTCCCCTCTCAGGATGGAATCTTCCTCTTGCAGGGAGGAGGGGGAATGGTGGAAAGGCAGCAGCAGGAGATGTGTGGCTGGCCCTTTCTTTGTCCCCTCTCAGGATGGAATCTTCCTCTTGCAGGGAGGAGGGGGAATGGTGGAAAGGCAGCAGCAGCAGGAGATGTGTGGCTGGCCCTTTCTTTGTCCCCTCTCAGGATGGAATCTTCCTCTTGCAGGGAGGAGGGGGAATGGTGGAAAGGCAGCAGCAGCAGGAGATGTGTGGCTGGCCCTTTCTTTGTCCCCTCTCAGGATGGAGTCTTCCTTTTGCAGGGAGGAGGGGGAATGGTGGAAAGGCAGCAGCAGGAGATGTGTGGCTGGCCCTTTCTTTGTCCCCTCTCAGGATGGAATCTTCCTCTTGCAGGGAGGAGGGGGAATGGTGGAAAGGCAGCAGCAGCAGGAGATGTGTGGCTGGCCCTTTCTTTGTCCCCTCTCAGGATGGAATCTTCCTCTTGCAGGGAGGAGGGGGAATGGTGGAAATGCAGCAGCAGGAGATGTGTGGCTGGCCCTTTCTTTGTCCCCTCTCAGGATGGAATCTTCCTCTTGCAGGGAGGAGGGGGAATGGTGGAAAGGCAGCAGCAGGAGATGTGTGGCTGGCCCTTTCTTTGTCCCCTCTCAGGATGGAATCTTCCTCTTGCAGGGAGGAGGGGGAATGGTGGAAAGGCAGCAGCAGGAGATGTGTGGCTGGCCCTTTCTTTGTCCCCTCTCAGGATGGAATCTTCCTTTGGCAGGGAGGAGGGGGAATGGTGGAAATGCAGCAGCAGGAGATGTGTGGCTGGCCCTTTCTTTGTCCCCTCTCAGGATGGAATCTTCCTCTTGCAGGGAGGAGGGGGAATGGTGGAAAGGCAGCAGCAGCAGGAGATGTGTGGCTGGCCCTTTCTTTGTCCCCTCTCAGGATGGAATCTTCCTCTTGCAGGGAGGAGGGGGAATGGTGGAAAGGCAGCAGCAGGAGATGTGTGGCTGGCCCTTTCTTTGTCCCCTCTCAGGATGGAATCTTCCTTTGGCAGGGAGGAGGGGGAATGGTGGAAATGCAGCAGCAGGAGATGTGTGGCTGGCCCTTTCTTTGTCCCCTCTCAGGATGGAATCTTCCTCTTGCAGGGAGGAGGGGGAATGGTGGAAAGGCAGCAGCAGCAGGAGATGTGTGGCTGGCCCTTTCTTTGTCCCCTCTCAGGATGGAATCTTCCTCTTGCAGGGAGGAGGGGGAATGGTGGAAATGCAGCAGCAGGAGATGTGTGGCTGGCCCTTTCTTTGTCCCCTCTCAGGATGGAATCTTCCTCTTGCAGGGAGGAGGGGGAATGGTGGAAAGGCAGCAGCAGGAGATGTGTGGCTGGCCCTTTCTTTGTCCCCTCTCAGGATGGAATCTTCCTCTTGCAGGGAGGAGGGGGAATGGTGGAAAGGCAGCAGCAGGAGATGTGTGGCTGGCCCTTTCTTTGTCCCCTCTCAGGATGGAATCTTCCTTTGGCAGGGAGGAGGGGGAATGGTGGAAATGCAGCAGCAGGAGATGTGTGGCTGGCCCTTTCTTTGTCCCCTCTCAGGATGGAATCTTCCTCTTGCAGGGAGGAGGGGGAATGGTGGAAAGGCAGCAGCAGCAGGAGATGTGTGGCTGGCCCTTTCTTTGTCCCCTCTCAGGATGGAATCTTCCTCTTGCAGGGAGGAGGGGGAATGGTGGAAAGGCAGCAGCAGCAGGAGATGTGTGGCTGGCCCTTTCTTTGTCCCCTCTCAGGATGGAGTCTTCCTTTTGCAGGGAGGAGGAGGGGGAATGGTGGAAAGGCAGCAGCAGGAGATGTGTGGCTGGCCCTTTCTTTGTCCCCTCTCAGGATGGAGTCTTCCTTTTGCAGGGAGGAGGGGGAATGGTGGAAAGGCAGCAGCAGCAGGAGATGTGTGGCTGGCCCTTTCTTTGTCCCCTCTCAGGATGGAATCTTCCTCTTGCAGGGAGGAGGGGGAATGGTGGAAAGGCAGCAGCAGGAGATGTGTGGCTGGCCCTTTCTTTGTCCCCTCTCAGGATGGAATCTTCCTCTTGCAGGGAGGAGGGGGAATGGTGGAAAGGCAGCAGCAGCAGGAGATGTGTGGCTGGCCCTTTCTTTGTCCCCTCTCAGGATGGAATCTTCCTCTTGCAGGGAGGAGGGGGAATGGTGGAAAGGCAGCAGCAGCAGGAGATGTGTGGCTGGCCCTTTCTTTGTCCCCTCTCAGGATGGAGTCTTCCTTTTGCAGGGAGGAGGGGGAATGGTGGAAATGCAGCAGCAGCAGGAGATGTGTGGCTGGCCCTTTCTTTGTCCCCTCTCAGGATGGAATCTTCCTCTTGCAGGGAGGAGGGGGAATGGTGGAAAGGCAGCAGCAGCAGGAGATGTGTGGCTGGCCCTTTCTTTGTCCCCTCTCAGGATGGAATCTTCCTTTTGCAGGGAGGAGGGGGAATGGTGGAAATGCAGCAGCAGCAGGAGATGTGTGGCTGGCCCTTTCTTTGTCCCCTCTCTGGATGGAGTCTTCCTTTTGCAGTGAGGAGGGGGAATGGTGGAAATGCAGCAGCAGCAGGAGATGTGTGGCTGGCCCTTTCTTTGTCCCCTCTCAGGATGGAATCTTCCTCTTGCAGGGAGGAGGGGGAATGGTGGAAAGGCAGCAGCAGGAGATGTGTGGCTGGCCCTTTCTTTGTCCCCTCTCAGGATGGAATCTTCCTCTTGCAGGGAGGAGGGGGAATGGTGGAAAGGCAGCAGCAGCAGGAGATGTGTGGCTGGCCCTTTCTTTGTCCCCTCTCTGGATGGAGTCTTCCTTTTGCAGTGAGGAGGGGGAATGGTGGAAATGCAGCAGCAGCAGGAGATGTGTGGCTGGCCCTTTCTTTGTCCCCTCTCTGGATGGAGTCTTCCTTTTGCAGTGAGGAGGGGGAATGGTGGAAATGCAGCAGCAGCAGGAGATGTGTGGCTGGCCCTTTCTTTGTCCCCTCTCAGGATGGAATCTTCCTTTTGCAGGGAGGAGGGGGAATGGTGGAAATGCAGCAGCAGCAGGAGATGTGTGGCTGGCCCTTTCTTTGTCCCCTCTCTGGATGGAGTCTTCCTTTTGCAGTGAGGAGGGGGAATGGTGGAAATGCAGCAGCAGCAGGAGATGTGTGGCTGGCCCTTTCTTTGTCCCCTCTCAGGATGGAATCTTCCTCTTGCAGGGAGGAGGGGGAATGGTGGAAAGGCAGCAGCAGGAGATGTGTGGCTGGCCCTTTCTTTGTCCCCTCTCAGGATGGAGTCTTCCTTTTGCAGGGAGGAGGGGGAATGGTGGAAATGCAGCAGCAGCAGGAGATGTGTGGCTGGCCCTTTCTTTGTCCCCTCTCAGGATGGAATCTTCCTCTTGCAGGGAGGAGGGGGAATGGTGGAAAGGCAGCAGCAGCAGGAGATGTGTGGCTGGCCCTTTCTTTGTCCCCTCTCAGGATGGAGTCTTCCTTTTGCAGGGAGGAGGGGGAATGGTGGAAAGGCAGCAGCAGCAAGAGATGTGTGGCTGGCCCTTTCTTTGTCCCCTCTCAGGATGGAATCTTCCTCTTGCAGGGAGGAGGGGGAATGGTGGAAAGGCAGCAGCAGCAGATGTGTGGCTGGCCCTTTCTTTGTCCCCTCTCAGGATGGAGTCTTCCTTTTGCAGGGAGGAGGGGGAATGGTGGAAATGCAGCAGCAGCAGGAGATGTGTGGCTGGCCCTTTCTTTGTCCCCTCTCAGGATGGAATCTTCCTCTTGCAGGGAGGAGGGGGAATGGTGGAAAGGCAGCAGCAGCAGGAGATGTGTGGCTGGCCCTTTCTTTGTCCCCTCTCAGGATGGAATCTTCCTCTTGCAGGGAGGAGGGGGAATGGTGGAAAGGCAGCAGCAGGAGATGTGTGGCTGGCCCTTTCTTTGTCCCCTCTCAGGATGGAGTCTTCCTTTTGCAGGGAGGAGGGGGAATGGTGGAAATGCAGCAGCAGCAGGAGATGTGTGGCTGGCCCTTTCTTTGTCCCCTCTCAGGATGGAATCTTCCTCTTGCAGGGAGGAGGGGGAATGGTGGAAAGGCAGCAGCAGCAGGAGATGTGTGGCTGGCCCTTTCTTTGTCCCCTCTCAGGATGGAGTCTTCCTTTTGCAGGGAGGAGGGGGAATGGTGGAAAGGCAGCAGCAGCAAGAGATGTGTGGCTGGCCCTTTCTTTGTCCCCTCTCAGGATGGAATCTTCCTCTTGCAGGGAGGAGGGGGAATGGTGGAAAGGCAGCAGCAGCAGGAGATGTGTGGCTGGCCCTTTCTTTGTCCCCTCTCAGGATGGAGTCTTCCTTTTGCAGGGAGGAGGGGGAATGGTGGAAATGCAGCAGCAGCAGGAGATGTGTGGCTGGCCCTTTCTTTGTCCCCTCTCAGGATGGAATCTTCCTCTTGCAGGGAGGAGGGGGAATGGTGGAAAGGCAGCAGCAGCAGGAGCTGTGTGGCTGGCCCTTTCTTTGTCCCCTCTCAGGATGGAGTCTTCCTTTTGCAGGGAGGAGGGGGAATGGTGGAAATGCAGCAGCAGCAGGAGATGTGTGGCTGGCCCTTTCTTTGTCCCCTCTCAGGATGGAGTCTTCCTTTTGCAGGGAGGAGGGGGAATGGTGGAAAGGCAGCAGCAGCAGGAGATGTGTGGCTGGCCCTTTCTTTGTCCCCTCTCAGGATGGAGTCTTCCTTCTGCAGGGAGGAGGGGGAATGGTGGAAAGGCAGCAGCAGCAGGAGATGTGTGGCTGGCCCTTTCTTTGTCCCCTCTCAGGATGGAATCTTCCTCTTGCAGGGAGGAGGGGGAATGGTGGAAAGGCAGCAGCAGCAGGAGATGTGTGGCTGGCCCTTTCTTTGTCCCCTCTCAGGATGGAATCTTCCTCTTGCAGGGAGGAGGGGGAATGGTGGAAAGGCAGCAGCAGGAGATGTGTGGCTGGCCCTTTCTTTATCCCCTCTCAGGATGGAATCTTCCTCTTGCAGGGAGGAGGGGGAATGGTGGAAATGCAGCAGCAGGAGATGTGTGGCTGGCCCTTTCTTTGTCCCCTCTCAGGATGGAATCTTCCTCTTGCAGGGAGGAGGGGGAATGGTGGAAAGGCAGCAGCAGCAGGAGATGTGTGGCTGGCCCTTTCTTTGTCCCCTCTCAGGATGGAGTCTTCCTTTTGCAGGGAGGAGGGGGAATGGTGGAAAGGCAGCAGCAGGAGATGTGTGGCTGGCCCTTTCTTTGTCCCCTCTCAGGATGGAATCTTCCTCTTGCAGGGAGGAGGGGGAATGGTGGAAAGGCAGCAGCAGCAAGAGATGTGTGGCTGGCCCTTTCTTTGTCCCCTCTCAGGATGGAGTCTTCCTTTTGCAGGGAGGAGGGGGAATGGTGGAAATGCAGCAGCAGCAGGAGATGTGTGGCTGGCCCTTTCTTTGTCCCCTCTCAGGATGGAATCTTCCTCTTGCAGGGAGGAGGGGGAATGGTGGAAAGGCAGCAGCAGCAGGAGATGTGTGGCTGGCCCTTTCTTTGTCCCCTCTCAGGATGGAGTCTTCCTTTTGCAGGGAGGCGGGGGAATGGTGGAAATGCAGCAGCAGGAGATGTGTGGCTGGCCCTTTCTTTGTCCCCTCTCAGGATGGAGTCTTCCTTTTGCAGGGAGGAGGGGGAATGGTGGAAAGGCAGCAGCAGCAAGAGATGTGTGGCTGGCCCTTTCTTTGTCCCCTCTCAGGATGGAATCTTCCTCTTGCAGGGAGGAGGGGGAATGGTGGAAAGGCAGCAGCAGCAGGAGATGTGTGGCTGGCCCTTTCTTTGTCCCCTCTCAGGATGGAGTCTTCCTTTTGCAGGGAGGAGGGGGAATGGTGGAAATGCAGCAGCAGCAGGAGATGTGTGGCTGGCCCTTTCTTTGTCCCCTCTCAGGATGGAATCTTCCTCTTGCAGGGAGGAGGGGTAATGGTGGAAAGGCAGCAGCAGCAGGAGATGTGTGGCTGGCCCTTTCTTTGTGCCCTCTCAGGATGGAGTCTTCCTCTTGCAGGGAGGAGGGGGAATGGTGGAAAGGCAGCAGCAGCAGGAGATGTGTGGCTGGCCCTTTCTTTGTCCCCTCTCAGGATGGAATCTTCCTTTTGCAGGGAGGAGGGGGAATGGTGGAAAGGCAGCAGCAGCAGGAGATGTGTGGCTGGCCCTTTCTTTGTCCCCTCTCAGGATGGAATCTTCCTCTTGCAGGGAGGAGGGGGAATGGTGGAAAGGCAGCAGCAGCAGGAGATGTGTGGCTGGCCCTTTCTTTGTCCCCTCTCAGGATGGAATCTTCCTCTTGCAGGGAGGAGGGGGAATGGTGGAAAGGCAGCAGCAGCAGGAGATGTGTGGCTGGCCCTTTCTTTGTCCCCTCTCAGGATGGAGTCTTCCTTTTGCAGGGAGGAGGGGGAATGGTGGAAAGGCAGCAGCAGCAGGAGATGTGTGGCTGGCCCTTTCTTTGTCCCCTCTCAGGATGGAGTCTTCCTCTTGCAGGGAGGAGGGGGAATGGTGGAAAGGCAGGAGCAGCAGGAGATGTGTGGCTGGCCCTTTCTTTGTCCCCTCTCAGGATGGAGTCTTCTTTTTGCAGGGAGGAGGGGGAATGGTGGAAAGGCAGCAGCAGCAGGAGATGTGTGGCTGGCCCTTTCTTTGTCCCCTCTCAGGATGGAATCTTCCTCTTGCAGGGAGGAGGGGGAATGGTGGAAAGGCAGCAGCAGGAGATGTGTGGCTGGCCCTTTCTTTGTCCCCTCTCAGGATGGAATCTTCCTCTTGCAGGGAGGAGGGGGAATGGTGGAAAGGCAGCAGCAGCAGGAGATGTGTGGCTGGCCCTTTCTTTGTCCCCTCTCAGGATGGAGTCTTCCTCTTGCAGGGAGGAGGGGGAATGGTGGAAAGGCAGCAGCAGCAGGAGATGTGTGGCTGGCCCTTTCTTTGTCCCCTCTCAGGATGGAATCTTCCTTTTGCAGGGAGGAGGGGGAATGGTGGAAATGCAGCAGCAGCAGGAGATGTGTGGCTGGCCCTTTCTTTGTCCCCTCTCAGGATGGAGTCTTCCTTTTGCAGGGAGGAGGGGGAATGGTGGAAATGCAGCAGCAGCAGGAGATGTGTGGCTGGCCCTTTCTTTGTCCCCTCTCAGGATGGAATCTTCCTCTTGCAGGGAGGAGGGGGAATGGTGGAAAGGCAGCAGCAGCAGGAGATGTGTGGCTGGCCCTTTCTTTGTCCCCTCTCAGGATGGAGTCTTCCTTTTGCAGGGAGGAGGGGGAATGGTGGAAAGGCAGCAGCAGCAGGAGATGTGTGGCTGGCCCTTTCTTTGTCCCCTCTCAGGATGGAGTCTTCCTCTTGCAGGGAGGAGGGGGAATGGTGGAAAGGCAGCAGCAGGAGATGTGTGGCTGGCCCTTTCTTTGTCCCCTCTCAGGATGGAATCTTCCTCTTGCAGGGAGGAGGGGGAATGGTGGAAAGGCAGCAGCAGCAGGAGATGTGTGGCTGGCCCTTTCTTTGTCCCCTCTCAGGATGGAATCTTCCTCTTGCAGGGAGGAGGGGGAATGGTGGAAAGGCAGCAGCAGCAGGAGATGTGTGGCTGGCCCTTTCTTTGTCCCCTCTCAGGATGGAGTCTTCCTTTTGCAGGGAGGAGGGGGAATGGTGGAAAGGCAGCAGCAGCAGGAGATGTGTGGCTGGCCCTTTCTTTGTCCCCTCTCAGGATGGAATCTTCCTTTTGCAGGGAGGAGGGGGAATGGTGGAAATGCAGCAGCAGCAGGAGATGTGTGGCTGGCCCTTTCTTTGTCCCCTCTCAGGATGGAGTCTTCCTCTTGCAGGGAGGAGGGGGAATGGTGGAAAGGCAGCAGCAGCAGGAGATGTGTGGCTGGCCCTTTCTTTGTCCCCTCTCAGGATGGAGTCTTCCTTTTGCAGGGAGGAGGGGGAATGGTGGAAAGGCAGCAGCAGCAGGAGATGTGTGGCTGGCCCTTTCTTTGTCCCCTCTCAGGATGGAATCTTCCTTTTGCAGGGAGGAGGGGGAATGGTGGAAATGCAGCAGCAGCAGGAGATGTGTGGCTGGCCCTTTCTTTGTCCCCTCTCAGGATGGAGTCTTCCTCTTGCAGGGAGGAGGGGGAATGGTGGAAAGGCAGCAGCAGCAGGAGATGTGTGGCTGGCCCTTTCTTTGTCCCCTCTCAGGATGGAGTCTTCCTTTTGCAGGGAGGAGGGGGAATGGTGGAAAGGCAGCAGCAGCAGGAGATGTGTGGCTGGCCCTTTCTTTGTCCCCTCTCAGGATGGAATCTTCCTCTTGCAGGGAGGAGGGGGAATGGTGGAAAGGCAGCAGCAGCAGGAGATGTGTGGCTGGCCCTTTCTTTGTCCCCTCTCAGGATGGAATCTTCCTCTTGCAGGGAGGAGGGGGAATGGTGGAAAGGCAGCAGCAGCAGGAGATGTGTGGCTGGCCCTTTCTTTGTCCCCTCTCAGGATGGAATCTTCCTCTTGCAGGGAGGAGGGGGAATGGTGGAAAGGCAGCAGCAGCAGGAGATGTGTGGCTGGCCCTTTCTTTGTCCCCTCTCAGGATGGAATCTTCCTTTTGCAGGGAGGAGGGGGAATGGTGGAAATGCAGCAGCAGCAGGAGATGTGTGGCTGGCCCTTTCTTTGTCCCCTCTCAGGATGGAATCTTCCTCTTGCAGGGAGGAGGGGGAATGGTGGAAAGGCAGCAGCAGGAGATGTGTGGCTGGCCCTTTCTTTGTCCCCTCTCAGGATGGAGTCTTCCTTTTGCAGGGAGGAGGGGGAATGGTGGAAATGCAGCAGCAGCAGGAGATGTGTGGCTGGCCCTTTCTTTGTCCCCTCTCAGGATGGAATCTTCCTCTTGCAGGGAGGAGGGGGAATGGTGGAAAGGCAGCAGCAGCAGGAGATGTGTGGCTGGCCCTTTCTTTGTCCCCTCTCAGGATGGAGTCTTCCTTTTGCAGGGAGGAGGGGGAATGGTGGAAAGGCAGCAGCAGCAAGAGATGTGTGGCTGGCCCTTTCTTTGTCCCCTCTCAGGATGGAATCTTCCTCTTGCAGGGAGGAGGGGGAATGGTGGAAAGGCAGCAGCAGCAGGAGATGTGTGGCTGGCCCTTTCTTTGTCCCCTCTCAGGATGGAGTCTTCCTTTTGCAGGGAGGAGGGGGAATGGTGGAAATGCAGCAGCAGCAGGAGATGTGTGGCTGGCCCTTTCTTTGTCCCCTCTCAGGATGGAATCTTCCTCTTGCAGGGAGGAGGGGGAATGGTGGAAAGGCAGCAGCAGCAGGAGCTGTGTGGCTGGCCCTTTCTTTGTCCCCTCTCAGGATGGAGTCTTCCTTTTGCAGGGAGGAGGGGGAATGGTGGAAATGCAGCAGCAGCAGGAGATGTGTGGCTGGCCCTTTCTTTGTCCCCTCTCAGGATGGAGTCTTCCTTTTGCAGGGAGGAGGGGGAATGGTGGAAAGGCAGCAGCAGCAGGAGATGTGTGGCTGGCCCTTTCTTTGTCCCCTCTCAGGATGGAGTCTTCCTTCTGCAGGGAGGAGGGGGAATGGTGGAAAGGCAGCAGCAGCAGGAGATGTGTGGCTGGCCCTTTCTTTGTCCCCTCTCAGGATGGAATCTTCCTCTTGCAGGGAGGAGGGGGAATGGTGGAAAGGCAGCAGCAGCAGGAGATGTGTGGCTGGCCCTTTCTTTGTCCCCTCTCAGGATGGAATCTTCCTCTTGCAGGGAGGAGGGGGAATGGTGGAAAGGCAGCAGCAGGAGATGTGTGGCTGGCCCTTTCTTTATCCCCTCTCAGGATGGAATCTTCCTCTTGCAGGGAGGAGGGGGAATGGTGGAAATGCAGCAGCAGGAGATGTGTGGCTGGCCCTTTCTTTGTCCCCTCTCAGGATGGAGTCTTCCTTTTGCAGGGAGGAGGGGGAATGGTGGAAAGGCAGCAGCAGCAAGAGATGTGTGGCTGGCCCTTTCTTTGTCCCCTCTCAGGATGGAATCTTCCTCTTGCAGGGAGGAGGGGGAATGGTGGAAAGGCAGCAGCAGCAAGAGATGTGTGGCTGGCCCTTTCTTTGTCCCCTCTCAGGATGGAGTCTTCCTTTTGCAGGGAGGAGGGGGAATGGTGGAAAGGCAGCAGCAGCAAGAGATGTGTGGCTGGCCCTTTCTTTGTCCCCTCTCAGGATGGAATCTTCCTCTTACATGGAGGAGGGGGAATGGTGGAAAGGCAGCAGCAGCAGGAAATGTGTGGCTGGCCCTTTCTTTGTCCCCTCTCAGGATGGAATCTTCCTCTTGCAGGGAGAAGGGGGAATGGTGGAAAGGCAGCAGCAGCAGGAGATGTGTGGCTGGCCCTTTCTTTGTCCCCTCTCAGGATGGAGTCTTCCTTTTGCAGGGAGGAGGGGGAATGGTGGAAAGGCAGCAGCAGCAGGAGATGTGTGGCTGGCCCTTTCTTTGTCCCCTCTCAGGATGGAATCTTCCTCTTGCAGGGAGGAGGGGGAATGGTGGAAATGCAGCAGCAGCAGGAGATGTGTGGCTGGCCCTTTCTTTGTCCCCTCTCAGGATGGAATCTTCCTTTTGCAGGGAGGAGGGGGAATGGTGGAAAGGCAGCAGCAGGAGATGTGTGGCTGGCCCTTTCTTTGTCCCCTCTCAGGATGGAATCTTCCTCTTGCAGGGAGGAGGGGGAATGGTGGAAAGGCAGCAGCAGCAGGAGATGTGTGGCTGGCCCTTTCTTTGTCCCCTCTCAGGATGGAGTCTTCCTTTTGCAGGGAGGAGGGGGAATGGTGGAAATGCAGCAGCAGCAGGAGATGTGTGGCTGGCCCTTTCTTTGTCCCCTCTCAGGATGGAATCTTCCTCTTGCAGGGAGGAGGGGGAATGGTGGAAAGGCAGCAGCAGCAGGAGATGTGTGGCTGGCCCTTTCTTTGTCCCCTCTCAGGATGGAGTCTTCCTTTTGCAGGGAGGAGGGGGAATGGTGGAAAGGCAGCAGCAGCAGGAGATGTGTGGCTGGCCCTTTCTTTGTCCCCTCTCAGGATGGAATCTTCCTCTTGCAGGGAGGAGGGGGAATGGTGGAAAGGCAGCAGCAGCAGGAGATGTGTGGCTGGCCCTTTCTTTGTCCCCTCTCAGGATGGAATCTTCCTCTTGAAGGGAGGAGGGGGAATGGTGGAAAGGCAGCAGCAGGAGATGTGTGGCTGGCCCTTTCTTTGTCCCCTCTCAGGATGGAGTCTTCCTTTTGCAGGGAGGAGGGGGAATGGTGGAAATGCAGCAGCAAGAGATGTGTGGCTGGCCCTTTCTTTGTCCCCTCTCAGGATGGAATCTTCCTCTTGCAGGGAAGAGGGGGAATGGTGGAAATGCAGCAGCAGCAGGAGATGTGTGGCTGGCCCTTTCTTTGTCCCCTCTCAGGATGGAATCTTCCTCTTGCAGGGAGGAGGGGGAATGGTGGAAAGGCAGCAGCAGCAGGAGATGTGTGGCTGGCCCTTTCTTTGTCCCCTCTCAGGATGGAGTCTTCCTTTTGCAGGGAGGAGGGGGAATGGTGGAAAGGCAGCAGCAGCAAGAGATGTGTGGCTGGCCCTTTCTTTGTCCCCTCTCAGGATGGAATCTTCCTCTTGCAGGGAGGAGGGGGAATGGTGGAAAGGCAGCAGCAGCAGGAGATGTGTGGCTGGCCCTTTCTTTGTCCCCTCTCAGGATGGAGTCTTCCTTTTGCAGGGAGGAGGGGGAATGGTGGAAATGCAGCAGCAGCAGGAGATGTGTGGCTGGCCCTTTCTTTGTCCCCTCTCAGGATGGAATCTTCCTCTTGCAGGGAGGAGGGGGAATGGTGGAAAGGCAGCAGCAGCAGGAGATGTGTGGCTGGCCCTTTCTTTGTCCCCTCTCAGGATGGAGTCTTCCTTTTGCAGGGAGGAGGGGGAATGGTGGAAATGCAGCAGCAGCAGGAGATGTGTGGCTGGCCCTTTCTTTGTCCCCTCTCAGGATGGAGTCTTCCTTTTGCAGGGAGGAGGGGGAATGGTGGAAATGCAGCAGCAGCAGGAGATGTGTGGCTGGCCCTTTCTTTGTCCCCTCTCAGGATGGAGTCTTCCTTTTGCAGGGAGGAGGGGGAATGGTGGAAAGGCAGCAGCAGCAGGAGATGTGTGGCTGGCCCTTTCTTTGTACCCTCTCAGGATGGAGTCTTCCTTTTGCAGGGAGGAGGGGGAATGGTGGAAATGCAGCAGCAGCAGGAGATGTGTGGCTGGCCCTTTCTTTGTCCCCTCTCAGGATGGAATCTTCCTCTTGCAGGGAGGAGGGGGAATGGTGGAAAGGCAGCAGCAGCAGGAGATGTGTGGCTGGCCCTTTCTTTGTCTCCTCTCAGGATGGAGTCTTCCTTTTGCAGGGAGGAGGGGGAATGGTGGAAATGCAGCAGCAGCAGGAGATGTGTGGCTGGCCCTTTCTTTGTCCCCTCTCAGGATGGAATCTTCCTTTTGCAGGGAGGAGGGGGAATGGTGGAAATGCAGCAGCAGCAGGAGATGTGTGGCTGGCCCTTTCTTTGTCCCCTCTCAGGATGGAGTCTTCCTTTTGCAGGGAGGAGGGGGAATGGTGGAAATGCAGCAGCAGCAGGAGATGTGTGGCTGGCCCTTTCTTTGTCCCCTCTCAGGATGGAGTCTTCCTTTTGCAGGGAGGAGGGGGAATGGTGGAAAGGCAGCAGCAGCAGGAGATGTGTGGCTGGCCCTTTCTTTGTCCCCTCTCAGGATGGAGTCTTCCTTTTGCAGGGAGGAGGGGGAATGGTGGAAATGCAGCAGCAGGAGATGTGTGGCTGGCCCTTTCTTTGTCCCCTCTCAGGATGGAATCTTCCTCTTGCAGGGAGGAGGGGGAATGGTGGAAAGGCAGCAGCAGGAGATGTGTGGCTGGCCCTTTCTTTATCCCCTCTCAGGATGGAATCTTCCTCTTGCAGGGAGGAGGGGGAATGGTGGAAATGCAGCAGCAGGAGATGTGTGGCTGGCCCTTTCTTTGTCCCCTCTCAGGATGGAGTCTTCCTTTTGCAGGGAGGAGGGGGAATGGTGGAAAGGCAGCAGCAGCAAGAGATGTGTGGCTGGCCCTTTCTTTGTCCCCTCTCAGGATGGAATCTTCCTCTTGCAGGGAGGAGGGGGAATGGTGGAAAGGCAGCAGCAGCAAGAGATGTGTGGCTGGCCCTTTCTTTGTCCCCTCTCAGGATGGAGTCTTCCTTTTGCAGCGAGGAGGGGGAATGGTGGAAAGGCAGCAGCAGCAAGAGATGTGTGGCTGGCCCTTTCTTTGTCCCCTCTCAGGATGGAATCTTCCTCTTGCAGGGAGGAGGGGGAATGGTGGAAAGGCAGCAGCAGCAGGAGATGTGTGGCTGGCCCTTTCTTTGTCCCCTCTCAGGATGGAGTCTTCCTTTTGCAGGGAGGAGGGGGAATGGTGGAAATGCAGCAGCAGCAGGAGATGTGTGGCTGGCCCTTTCTTTGTCCCCTCTCAGGATGGAATCTTCCTCTTGCAGGGAGGAGGGGGAATGGTGGAAAGGCAGCAGCAGCAGGAGATGTGTGGCTGGCCCTTTCTTTGTCCCCTCTCAGGATGGAGTCTTCCTTTTGCAGGGAGGAGGGGGAATGGTGGAAAGGCAGCAGCAGCAAGAGATGTGTGGCTGGCCCTTTCTTTGTCCCCTCTCAGGATGGAATCTTCCTCGTGCAGGGAGGAGGGGGAATGGTGGAAAGGCAGCAGCAGCAGGAGATGTGTGGCTGGCCCTTTCTTTGTCCCCTCTCAGGATGGAGTCTTCCTTTTGCAGGGAGGAGGGGGAATGGTGGAAAGGCAGCAGCAGCAGGAGATGTGTGGCTGGCCCTTTCTTTGTCCCCTCTCAGGATGGAATCTTCCTCTTGCAGGGAGGAGGGGGAATGGTGGAAAGGCAGCAGCAGGAGATGTGTGGCTGGCCCTTTCTTTGTCCCCTCTCAGGATGGAATCTTCCTCTTGCAGGGAGGAGGGGGAATGGTGGAAAGGCAGCAGCAGCAGGAGATGTGTGGCTGGCCCTTTCTTTGTCCCCTCTCAGGATGGAATCTTCCTCTTGCAGGGAGGAGGGGGAATGGTGGAAAGGCAGCAGCAGCAGGAGATGTGTGGCTGGCCCTTTCTTTGTCCCCTCTCAGGATGGAGTCTTCCTCTTGCAGGGAGGAGGGGGAATGGTGGAAAGGCAGCAGCAGCAGGAGATGTGTGGCTGGCCCTTTCTTTCTCCCCTCTCAGGATGGAATCTTCCTCTTGCAGGGAGGAGGGGGAATGGTGGAAAGGCAGCAGCAGCAGGAGATGTGTGGCTGGCCCTTTCTTTGTCCCCTCTCAGGATGGAGTCTTCCTCTTGCAGGGAGGAGGGGGAATGGTGGAAAGGCAGCAGCAGGAGATGTGTGGCTGGCCCTTTCTTTGTCCCCTCTCAGGATGGAATCTTCCTTTTGCAGGGAGGAGGGGGAATGGTGGAAAGGCAGCAGCAGCAGGAGATGTGTGGCTGGCCCTTTCTTTGTCCCCTCTCAGGATGGAATCTTCCTCTTGCAGGGAGGAGGGGGAATGGTGGAAAGGCAGCAGAAGCAGGAGATGTGTGGCTGGCCCTTTCTTTGTCCCCTCTCAGGATGGAATCTTCCTCTTGCAGGGAGGAGGGGGAATGGTGGAAAGGCAGCAGCAGCAGGAGATGTGTGGCTGGCCCTTTCTTTGTCCCCTCTCAGGATGGAGTCTTCCTTTTGCAGGGAGGAGGGGGAATGGTGGAAAGGCAGCAGCAGGAGATGTGTGGCTGGCCCTTTCTTTGTCCCCTCTCAGGATAGAGTCTTCCTCTTGCAGGGAGGAGGGGGAATGGTGGAAAGGCAGCAGCAGCAGGAGATGTGTGGCTGGCCCTTTCTTTGTCCCCTCTCAGGATGGAGTCTTCCTTTTGCAGGGAGGAGGGGGAATGGTGGAAAGGCAGCAGCAGCAGGAGATGTGTGGCTGGCCCTTTCTTTGTCCCCTCTCAGGATGGAATCTTCCTCTTGCAGGGAGGAGGGGGAATGGTGGAAAGGCAGCAGCAGGAGATGTGTGGCTGGCCCTTTCTTTGTCCCCTCTCAGGATGGAATCTTCCTCTTGCAGGGAGGAGGGGGAATGGTGGAAAGGCAGCAGCAGCAGGAGATGTGTGGCTGGCCCTTTCTTTGTCCCCTCTCAGGATGGAGTCTTCCTCTTGCAGGGAGGAGGGGGAATGGTGGAAAGGCAGCAGCAGCAGGAGATGTGTGGCTGGCCCTTTCTTTGTCCCCTCTCAGGATGGAATCTTCCTTTTGCAGGGAGGAGGGGGAATGGTGGAAATGCAGCAGCAGCAGGAGATGTGTGGCTGGCCCTTTCTTTGTCCCCTCTCAGGATGGAGTCTTCCTTTTGCAGGGAGGAGGGGGAATGGTGGAAATGCAGCAGCAGCAGGAGATGTGTGGCTGGCCCTTTCTTTGTCCCCTCTCAGGATGGAATCTTCCTCTTGCAGGGAGGAGGGGGAATGGTGGAAAGGCAGCAGCAGCAGGAGATGTGTGGCTGGCCCTTTCTTTGTCCCCTCTCAGGATGGAGTCTTCCTTTTGCAGGGAGGAGGGGGAATGGTGGAAAGGCAGCAGCAGCAGGAGATGTGTGGCTGGCCCTTTCTTTGTCCCCTCTCAGGATGGAGTCTTCCTCTTGCAGGGAGGAGGGGGAATGGTGGAAAGGCAGCAGCAGGAGATGTGTGGCTGGCCCTTTCTTTGTCCCCTCTCAGGATGGAATCTTCCTCTTGCAGGGAGGAGGGGGAATGGTGGAAAGGCAGCAGCAGCAGGACATGTGTGGCTGGCCCTTTCTTTGTCCCCTCTCAGGATGGAATCTTCCTCTTGCAGGGAGGAGGGGGAATGGTGGAAAGGCAGCAGCAGCAGGAGATGTGTGGCTGGCCCTTTCTTTGTCCCCTCTCAGGATGGAGTCTTCCTTTTGCAGGGAGGAGGGGGAATGGTGGAAAGGCAGCAGCAGGAGATGTGTGGCTGGCCCTTTCTTTGTCCCCTCTCAGGATGGAGTCTTCCTTTTGCAGGGAGGAGGGGGAATGGTGGAAAGGCAGCAGCAGCAGGAGATGTGTGGCTGGCCCTTTCTTTGTCCCCTCTCAGGATGGAATCTTCCTCTTGCAGGGAGGAGGGGGAATGGTGGAAAGGCAGCAGCAGGAGATGTGTGGCTGGCCCTTTCTTTGTCCCCTCTCAGGATGGAATCTTCCTCTTGCAGGGAGGAGGGGGAATGGTGGAAAGGCAGCAGCAGCAAGAGATGTGTGGCTGGCCCTTTCTTTGTCCCCTCTCAGGATGGAATCTTCCTCTTGCAGGGAGGAGGGGGAATGGTGGAAATGCAGCAGCAGCAGGAGATGTGTGGCTGGCCCTTTCTTTGTCCCCTCTCAGGATGGAGTCTTCCTTTTGCAGGGAGGAGGGGGAATGGTGGAAAGGCAGGAGCAGGAGATGTGTGGCTGGCCCTTTCTTTGTCCCCTCTCAGGATGGAATCTTCCTCTTGCAGGGAGGAGGGGGAATGGTGGAAAGGCAGCAGCAGCAGGAGATGTGTGGCTGGCCCTTTCTTTGTCCCCTCTCAGGATGGAATCTTCCTCTTGCAGGGAGGAGGGGGAATGGTGGAAAGGCAGCAGCAGCAGGAGATGTGTGGCTGGCCCTTTCTTTGTCCCCTCTCAGGATGGAGTCTTCCTCTTGAAGGGAGGAGGGGGAATGGTGGAAATGCAGCAGCAGCAGGAGATGTGTGGCTGGCCCTTTCTTTGTCCCCTCTCAGGATGGAGTCTTCCTTTTGCAGGGAGGAGGGGGAATGGTGGAAAGGCAGGAGCAGGAGATGTGTGGCTGGCCCTTTCTTTGTCCCCTCTCAGGATGGAATCTTCCTCTTGCAGGGAGGAGGGGGAATGGTGGAAAGGCAGCAGCAGCAGGAGATGTGTGGCTGGCCCTTTCTTTGTCCCCTCTCAGGATGGAGTCTTCCTTTTGCAGGGAGGAGGGGGAATGGTGGAAAGGCAGCAGCAGCAGGAGATGTGTGGCTGGCCCTTTCTTTGTCCCCTCTCAGGATGGAGTCTTCCTCTTGCAGGGAGGAGGGGGAATGGTGGAAAGGCAGCAGCAGGAGATGTGTGGCTGGCCCTTTCTTTGTCCCCTCTCAGGATGGAATCTTCCTCTTGCAGGGAGGAGGGGGAATGGTGGAAAGGCAGCAGCAGCAGGACATGTGTGGCTGGCCCTTTCTTTGTCCCCTCTCAGGATGGAATCTTCCTCTTGCAGGGAGGAGGGGGAATGGTGGAAAGGCAGCAGCAGCAGGAGATGTGTGGCTGGCCCTTTCTTTGTCCCCTCTCAGGATGGAGTCTTCCTTTTGCAGGGAGGAGGGGGAATGGTGGAAAGGCAGCAGCAGGAGATGTGTGGCTGGCCCTTTCTTTGTCCCCTCTCAGGATGGAGTCTTCCTTTTGCAGGGAGGAGGGGGAATGGTGGAAAGGCAGCAGCAGCAGGAGATGTGTGGCTGGCCCTTTCTTTGTCCCCTCTCAGGATGGAATCTTCCTCTTGCAGGGAGGAGGGGGAATGGTGGAAAGGCAGCAGCAGGAGATGTGTGGCTGGCCCTTTCTTTGTCCCCTCTCAGGATGGAATCTTCCTCTTGCAGGGAGGAGGGGGAATGGTGGAAAGGCAGCAGCAGCAAGAGATGTGTGGCTGGCCCTTTCTTTGTCCCCTCTCAGGATGGAATCTTCCTCTTGCAGGGAGGAGGGGGAATGGTGGAAATGCAGCAGCAGCAGGAGATGTGTGGCTGGCCCTTTCTTTGTCCCCTCTCAGGATGGAGTCTTCCTTTTGCAGGGAGGAGGGGGAATGGTGGAAAGGCAGGAGCAGGAGATGTGTGGCTGGCCCTTTCTTTGTCCCCTCTCAGGATGGAATCTTCCTCTTGCAGGGAGGAGGGGGAATGGTGGAAAGGCAGCAGCAGGAGATGTGTGGCTGGCCCTTTCTTTGTCCCCTCTCAGGATGGAATCTTCCTCTTGCAGGGAGGAGGGGGAATGGTGGAAAGGCAGCAGCAGCAGGAGATGTGTGGCTGGCCCTTTCTTTGTCCCCTCTCAGGATGGAGTCTTCCTCTTGCAGGGAGGAGGGGGAATGGTGGAAAGGCAGCAGCAGCAGGAGATGTGTGGCTGGCCCTTTCTTTGTCCCCTCTCAGGATGGAATCTTCCTTTTGCAGGGAGGAGGGGGAATGGTGGAAATGCAGCAGCAGCAGGAGATGTGTGGCTGGCCCTTTCTTTGTCCCCTCTCAGGATGGAGTCTTCCTTTTGCAGGGAGGAGGGGGAATGGTGGAAAGGCAGCAGCAGCAGGAGATGTGTGGCTGGCCCTTTCTTTGTCCCCTCTCAGGATGGAGTCTTCCTTTTGCAGGGAGGAGGGGGAATGGTGGAAATGCAGCAGCAGCAGGAGATGTGTGGCTGGCCCTTTCTTTGTCCCCTCTCAGGATGGAATCTTCCTTTTGCAGGGAGGAGGGGGAATGGTGGAAATGCAGCAGCAGCAGGAGATGTGTGGCTGGCCCTTTCTTTGTCCCCTCTCAGGATGGAATCTTCCTCTTGCAGGGAGGAGGGGGAATGGTGGAAAGGCAGCAGCAGCAGGAGATGTGTGGCTGGCCCTTTCTTTGTCCCCTCTCAGGATGGAGTCTTCCTTTTGCAGGGAGGAGGGGGAATGGTGGAAAGGCAGCAGCAGCAGGAGATGTGTGGCTGGCCCTTTCTTTGTCCCCTCTCAGGATGGAGTCTTCCTCTTGCAGGGAGGAGGGGGAATGGTGGAAAGGCAGCAGCAGGAGATGTGTGGCTGGCCCTTTCTTTGTCCCCTCTCAGGATGGAATCTTCCTCTTGCAGGGAGGAGGGGGAATGGTGGAAAGGCAGCAGCAGCAGGACATGTGTGGCTGGCCCTTTCTTTGTCCCCTCTCAGGATGGAATCTTCCTCTTGCAGGGAGGAGGGGGAATGGTGGAAAGGCAGCAGCAGCAGGAGATGTGTGGCTGGCCCTTTCTTTGTCCCCTCTCAGGATGGAGTCTTCCTTTTGCAGGGAGGAGGGGGAATGGTGGAAAGGCAGCAGCAGGAGATGTGTGGCTGGCCCTTTCTTTGTCCCCTCTCAGGATGGAGTCTTCCTTTTGCAGGGAGGAGGGGGAATGGTGGAAAGGCAGCAGCAGCAGGAGATGTGTGGCTGGCCCTTTCTTTGTCCCCTCTCAGGATGGAATCTTCCTCTTGCAGGGAGGAGGGGGAATGGTGGAAAGGCAGCAGCAGGAGATGTGTGGCTGGCCCTTTCTTTGTCCCCTCTCAGGATGGAATCTTCCTCTTGCAGGGAGGAGGGGGAATGGTGGAAAGGCAGCAGCAGCAAGAGATGTGTGGCTGGCCCTTTCTTTGTCCCCTCTCAGGATGGAATCTTCCTCTTGCAGGGAGGAGGGGGAATGGTGGAAATGCAGCAGCAGCAGGAGATGTGTGGCTGGCCCTTTCTTTGTCCCCTCTCAGGATGGAGTCTTCCTTTTGCAGGGAGGAGGGGGAATGGTGGAAAGGCAGGAGCAGGAGATGTGTGGCTGGCCCTTTCTTTGTCCCCTCTCAGGATGGAATCTTCCTCTTGCAGGGAGGAGGGGGAATGGTGGAAAGGCAGCAGCAGCAGGAGATGTGTGGCTGGCCCTTTCTTTGTCCCCTCTCAGGATGGAATCTTCCTCTTGCAGGGAGGAGGGGGAATGGTGGAAAGGCAGCAGCAGCAGGAGATGTGTGGCTGGCCCTTTCTTTGTCCCCTCTCAGGATGGAGTCTTCCTTTTGCAGGGAGGAGGGGGAATGGTGGAAATGCAGCAGCAGCAGGAGATGTGTGGCTGGCCCTTTCTTTGTCCCCTCTCAGGATGGAATCTTCCTCTTGCAGGGAGGAGGGGGAATGGTGGAAAGGCAGCAGCAGCAGGAGATGTGTGGCTGGCCCTTTCTTTGTCCCCTCTCAGGATGGAATCTTCCTCTTGCAGGGAGGAGGGGGAATGGTGGAAAGGCAGCAGCAGCAGGAGATGTGTGGCTGGCCCTTTCTTTGTCCCCTCTCAGGATGGAGTCTTCCTCTTGAAGGGAGGAGGGGGAATGGTGGAAATGCAGCAGCAGCAGGAGATGTGTGGCTGGCCCTTTCTTTGTCCCCTCTCAGGATGGAGTCTTCCTTTTGCAGGGAGGAGGGGGAATGGTGGAAAGGCAGGAGCAGGAGATGTGTGGCTGGCCCTTTCTTTGTCCCCTCTCAGGATGGAATCTTCCTCTTGCAGGGAGGAGGGGGAATGGTGGAAAGGCAGCAGCAGCAGGAGATGTATGGCTGGCCCTTTCTTTGTCCCCTCTCAGGATGGAGTCTTCCTTTTGCAGGGAGGAGGGGGAATGGTGGAAATGCAGCAGCAGCAGGAGATGTGTGGCTGGCCCTTTCTTTGTCCCCTCTCAGGATGGAATCTTCCTCTTGCAGGGAGGAGGGGGAATGGTGGAAAGGCAGCAGCAGCAGGAGATGTGTGGCTGGCCCTTTCTTTGTCCCCTCTCAGGATGGAGTCTTCCTTTTGCAGGGAGGAGGGGGGAATGGTGGAAATGCAGCAGCAGCAGGAGATGTGTGGCTGGCCCTTTCTTTGTCCCCTCTCAGGATGGAGTCTTCCTTTTGCAGGGAGGAGGGGGAATGGTGGAAAGGCAGCAGCAGGAGATGTGTGGCTGGCCCTTTCTTTGTCCCCTCTCAGGATAGAGTCTTCCTCTTGCAGGGAGGAGGGGGAATGGTGGAAAGGCAGCAGCAGCAGGAGATGTGTGGCTGGCCCTTTCTTTGTCCCCTCTCAGGATGGAGTCTTCCTTTTGCAGGGAGGAGGGGGAATGGTGGAAAGGCAGCAGCAGCAGGAGATGTGTGGCTGGCCCTTTCTTTGTCCCCTCTCAGGATGGAATCTTCCTCTTGCAGGGAGGAGGGGGAATGGTGGAAAGGCAGCAGCAGGAGATGTGTGGCTGGCCCTTTCTTTGTCCCCTCTCAGGATGGAATCTTCCTCTTGCAGGGAGGAGGGGGAATGGTGGAAAGGCAGCAGCAGCAGGAGATGTGTGGCTGGCCCTTTCTTTGTCCCCTCTCAGGATGGAGTCTTCCTCTTGCAGGGAGGAGGGGGAATGGTGGAAAGGCAGCAGCAGCAGGAGATGTGTGGCTGGCCCTTTCTTTGTCCCCTCTCAGGATGGAATCTTCCTTTTGCAGGGAGGAGGGGGAATGGTGGAAATGCAGCAGCAGCAGGAGATGTGTGGCTGGCCCTTTCTTTGTCCCCTCTCAGGATGGAGTCTTCCTTTTGCAGGGAGGAGGGGGAATGGTGGAAATACAGCAGCAGCAGGAGATGTGTGGCTGGCCCTTTCTTTGTCCCCTCTCAGGATGGAATCTTCCTCTTGCAGGGAGGAGGGGGAATGGTGGAAAGGCAGCAGCAGCAGGAGATGTGTGGCTGGCCCTTTCTTTGTCCCCTCTCAGGATGGAGTCTTCCTTTTGCAGGGAGGAGGGGGAATGGTGGAAAGGCAGCAGCAGCAGGAGATGTGTGGCTGGCCCTTTCTTTGTCCCCTCTCAGGATGGAGTCTTCCTCTTGCAGGGAGGAGGGGGAATGGTGGAAAGGCAGCAGCAGGAGATGTGTGGCTGGCCCTTTCTTTGTCCCCTCTCAGGATGGAGTCTTCCTTTTGCAGGGAGGAGGGGGAATGGTGGAAAGGCAGGAGCAGGAGATGTGTGGCTGGCCCTTTCTTTGTCCCCTCTCAGGATGGAATCTTCCTCTTGCAGGGAGGAGGGGGAATGGTGGAAAGGCAGCAGCAGCAGGAGATGTGTGGCTGGCCCTTTCTTTGTCCCCTCTCAGGATGGAGTCTTCCTTTTGCAGGGAGGAGGGGGAATGGTGGAAATGCAGCAGCAGCAGGAGATGTGTGGCTGGCCCTTTCTTTGTCCCCTCTCAGGATGGAATCTTCCTCTTGCAGGGAGGAGGGGGAATGGTGGAAAGGCAGCAGCAGCAGGAGATGTGTGGCTGGCCCTTTCTTTGTCCCCTCTCAGGATGGAGTCTTCCTTTTGCAGGGAGGAGGGGGAATGGTGGAAAGGCAGCAGCAGCAGGAGATGTGTGGCTGGCCCTTTCTTTGTCCCCTCTCAGGATGGAATCTTCCTCTTGCAGGGAGGAGGGGGAATGGTGGAAAGGCAGCAGCAGGAGATGTGTGGCTGGCCCTTTCTTTGTCCCCTCTCAGGATAGAGTCTTCCTCTTGCAGGGAGGAGGGGGAATGGTGGAAAGGCAGCAGCAGCAGGAGATGTGTGGCTGGCCCTTTCTTTGTCCCCTCTCAGGATGGAGTCTTCCTTTTGCAGGGAGGAGGGGGAATGGTGGAAAGGCAGCAGCAGCAGGAGATGTGTGGCTGGCCCTTTCTTTGTCCCCTCTCAGGATGGAATCTTCCTCTTGCAGGGAGGAGGGGGAATGGTGGAAAGGCAGCAGCAGGAGATGTGTGGCTGGCCCTTTCTTTGTCCCCTCTCAGGATGGAATCTTCCTCTTGCAGGGAGGAGGGGGAATGGTGGAAAGGCAGCAGCAGCAGGAGATGTGTGGCTGGCCCTTTCTTTGTCCCCTCTCAGGATGGAGTCTTCCTCTTGCAGGGAGGAGGGGGAATGGTGGAAAGGCAGCAGCAGCAGGAGATGTGTGGCTGGCCCTTTCTTTGTCCCCTCTCAGGATGGAATCTTCCTTTTGCAGGGAGGAGGGGGAATGGTGGAAATGCAGCAGCAGCAGGAGATGTGTGGCTGGCCCTTTCTTTGTCCCCTCTCAGGATGGAGTCTTCCTTTTGCAGGGAGGAGGGGGAATGGTGGAAATACAGCAGCAGCAGGAGATGTGTGGCTGGCCCTTTCTTTGTCCCCTCTCAGGATGGAATCTTCCTCTTGCAGGGAGGAGGGGGGAATGGTGGAAAGGCAGCAGCAGCAGGAGATGTGTGGCTGGCCCTTTCTTTGTCCCCTCTCAGGATGGAGTCTTCCTTTTGCAGGGAGGAGGGGGAATGGTGGAAAGGCAGCAGCAGCAGGAGATGTGTGGCTGGCCCTTTCTTTGTCCCCTCTCAGGATGGAGTCTTCCTCTTGCAGGGAGGAGGGGGAATGGTGGAAAGGCAGCAGCAGGAGATGTGTGGCTGGCCCTTTCTTTGTCCCCTCTCAGGATGGAATCTTCCTCTTGCAGGGAGGAGGGGGAATGGTGGAAAGGCAGCAGCAGCAGGAGATGTGTGGCTGGCCCTTTCTTTGTCCCCTCTCAGGATGGAATCTTCCTCTTGCAGGGAGGAGGGGGAATGGTGGAAAGGCAGCAGCAGCAGGAGATGTGTGGCTGGCCCTTTCTTTGTCCCCTCTCAGGATGGAGTCTTCCTTTTGCAGGGAGGAGGGGGAATGGTGGAAAGGCAGCAGCAGGAGATGTGTGGCTGGCCCTTTCTTTGTCCCCTCTCAGGATGGAGTCTTCCTTTTGCAGGGAGGAGGGGGAATGGTGGAAAGGCAGCAGCAGCAGGAGATGTGTGGCTGGCCCTTTCTTTGTCCCCTCTCAGGATGGAATCTTCCTCTTGCAGGGAGGAGGGGGAATGGTGGAAAGGCAGCAGCAGGAGATGTGTGGCTGGCCCTTTCTTTGTCCCCTCTCAGGATGGAATCTTCCTCTTGCAGGGAGGAGGGGGAATGGTGGAAAGGCAGCAGCAGCAGGAGATGTGTGGCTGGCCCTTTCTTTGTCCCCTCTCAGGATGGAATCTTCCTCTTGCAGGGAGGAGGGGGAATGGTGGAAAGGCAGCAGCAGCAGGAGATGTGTGGCTGGCCCTTTCTTTGTCCCCTCTCAGGATGGAGTCTTCCTTTTGCAGGGAGGAGGGGGAATGGTGGAAAGGCAGCAGCAGGAGATGTGTGGCTGGCCCTTTCTTTGTCCCCTCTCAGGATGGAATCTTCCTCTTGCAGGGAGGAGGGGGAATGGTGGAAAGGCAGCAGCAGCAGGAGATGTGTGGCTGGCCCTTTCTTTGTCCCCTCTCAGGATGGAGTCTTCCTTTTGCAGGGAGGAGGGGGAATGGTGGAAAGGCAGCAGCAGGAGATGTGTGGCTGGCCCTTTCTTTGTCCCCTCTCAGGATGGAGTCTTCCTCTTGCAGGGAGGAGGGGGAATGGTGGAAAGGCAGCAGCAGCAGGAGATGTGTGGCTGGCCCTTTCTTTGTCCCCTCTCAGGATGGAATCTTCCTTTTGCAGGGAGGAGGGGGAATGGTGGAAATGCAGCAGCAGCAGGAGATGTGTGGCTGGCCCTTTCTTTGTCCCCTCTCAGGATGGAGTCTTCCTTTTGCAGGGAGGAGGGGGAATGGTGGAAAGGCAGCAGCAGCAGGAGATGTGTGGCTGGCCCTTTCTTTGTCCCCTCTCAGGATGGAGTCTTCCTTTTGCAGGGAGGAGGGGGAATGGTGGAAATGCAGCAGCAGCAGGAGATGTGTGGCTGGCCCTTTCTTTGTCCCCTCTCAGGATGGAATCTTCCTCTTGCAGGGAGGAGGGGGAATGGTGGAAAGGCAGCAGCAGCAGGAGATGTGTGGCTGGCCCTTTCTTTGTCCCCTCTCAGGATGGAATCTTCCTCTTGCAGGGAGGAGGGGGAATGGTGGAAAGGCAGCAGCAGCAGGAGATGTGTGGCTGGCCCTTTCTTTGTCCCCTCTCAGGATGGAATCTTCCTCTTGCAGGGAGGAGGGGGAATGGTGGAAAGGCAGCAGCAGGAGATGTGTGGCTGGCCCTTTCTTTGTCCCCTCTCAGGATGGAGTCTTCCTTTTGCAGGGAGGAGGGGGAATGGTGGAAATGCAGCAGCAGCAGGAGATGTGTGGCTGGCCCTTTCTTTGTCCCCTCTCAGGATGGAATCTTCCTCTTGCAGGGAGGAGGGGGAATGGTGGAAAGGCAGCAGCAGCAAGAGATGTGTGGCTGGCCCTTTCTTTGTCCCCTCTCAGGATGGAATCTTCCTCTTGCAGGGAGGAGGGGGAATGGTGGAAATGCAGCAGCAGCAGGAGATGTGTGGCTGGCCCTTTCTTTGTCCCCTCTCAGGATGGAGTCTTCCTTTTGCAGGGAGGAGGGGGAATGGTGGAAAGGCAGGAGCAGGAGATGTGTGGCTGGCCCTTTCTTTGTCCCCTCTCAGGATGGAATCTTCCTCTTGCAGGGAGGAGGGGGAATGGTGGAAAGGCAGCAGCAGCAGGAGATGTGTGGCTGGCCCTTTCTTTGTCCCCTCTCAGGATGGAGTCTTCCTTTTGCAGGGAGGAGGGGGAATGGTGGAAATGCAGCAGCAGCAGGAGATGTGTGGCTGGCCCTTTCTTTGTCCCCTCTCAGGATGGAATCTTCCTCTTGCAGGGAGGAGGGGGAATGGTGGAAAGGCAGCAGCAGCAGGAGATGTGTGGCTGGCCCTTTCTTTGTCCCCTCTCAGGATGGAGTCTTCCTTTTGCAGGGAGGAGGGGGAATGGTGGAAATGCAGCAGCAGCAGGAGATGTGTGGCTGGCCCTTTCTTTGTCCCCTCTCAGGATGGAGTCTTCCTTTTGCAGGGAGGAGGGGGAATGGTGGAAAGGCAGCAGCAGCAGGAGATGTGTGGCTGGCCCTTTCTTTGTCCCCTCTCAGGATGGAGTCTTCCTTTTGCAGGGAGGAGGGGGAATGGTGGAAATGCAGCAGCAGGAGATGTGTGGCTGGCCCTTTCTTTGTCCCCTCTCAGGATGGAATCTTCCTCTTGCAGGGAGGAGGGGGAATGGTGGAAAGGCAGCAGCAGGAGATGTGTGGCTGGCCCTTTCTTTATCCCCTCTCAGGATGGAATCTTCCTCTTGCAGGGAGGAGGGGGAATGGTGGAAAGGCAGCAGCAGCAAGAGATGTGTGGCTGGCCCTTTCTTTGTCCCCTCTCAGGATGGAGTCTTCCTTTTGCAGGGAGGAGGGGGAATGGTGGAAAGGCAGCAGCAGCAAGAGATGTGTGGCTGGCCCTTTCTTTGTCCCCTCTCAGGATGGAATCTTCCTCTTGCAGGGAGGAGGGGGAATGGTGGAAAGGCAGCAGCAGCAAGAGATGTGTGGCTGGCCCTTTCTTTGTCCCCTCTCAGGATGGAGTCTTCCTTTTGCAGGGAGGAGGGGGAATGGTGGAAAGGCAGCAGCAGCAAGAGATGTGTGGCTGGCCCTTTCTTTGTCCCCTCTCAGGATGGAATATTCCTCTTGCAGGGAGGAGGGGGAATGGTGGAAAGGCAGCAGCAGCAGGAGATGTGTGGCTGGCCCTTTCTTTGTCCCCTCTCAGGATGGAGTCTTCCTTTTGCAGGGAGGAGGGGGAATGGTGGAAATGCAGCAGCAGCAGGAGATGTGTGGCTGGCCCTTTCTTTGTCCCCTCTCAGGATGGAATCTTCCTCTTGCAGGGAGGAGGGGGAATGGTGGAAAGGCAGCAGCAGCAGGAGATGTGTGGCTGGCCCTTTCTTTGTCCCCTCTCAGGATGGAGTCTTCCTTTTGCAGGGAGGAGGGGGAATGGTGGAAATGCAGCAGCAGCAGGAGATGTGTGGCTGGCCCTTTCTTTGTCCCCTCTCAGGATGGAGTCTTCCTTTTGCAGGGAGGAGGGGGAATGGTGGAAAGGCAGCAGCAGCAGGAGATGTGTGGCTGGCCCTTTCTTTGTCCCCTCTCAGGATGGAGTCTTCCTTTTGCAGGGAGGAGGGGGAATGGTGGAAATGCAGCAGCAGGAGATGTGTGGCTGGCCCTTTCTTTGTCCCCTCTCAGGATGGAATCTTCCTCTTGCAGGGAGGAGGGGGAATGGTGGAAAGGCAGCAGCAAGAGATGTGTGGCTGGCCCTTTCTTTGTCCCCTCTCAGGATGGAATCTTCCTCTTGCAGGGAGGAGGGGGAATGGTGGAAATGCAGCAGCAGCAGGAGATGTGTGGCTGGCCCTTTCTTTATCCCCTCTCAGGATGGAATCTTCCTCTTGCAGGGAGGAGGGGGAATGGTGGAAATGCAGCAGCAAGAGATGTGTGGCTGGCCCTTTCTTTGTCCCCTCTCAGGATGGAGTCTTCCTTTTGCAGGGAGGAGGGGGAATGGTGGAAAGGCAGCAGCAGCAAGAGATGTGTGGCTGGCCCTTTCTTTGTCCCCTCTCAGGATGGAATCTTCCTCTTGCAGGGAGGAGGGGGAATGGTGGAAAGGCAGCAGCAGCAGGAGATGTGTGGCTGGCCCTTTCTTTGTGCCCTCTCAGGATGGAATCTTCCTCTTGCAGGGAGGAGGGGGAATGGTGGAAAGGCAGCAGCAGCAAGAGATGTGTGGCTGGCCCTTTCTTTGTCCCCTCTCAGGATGGAGTCTTCCTTTTGCAGGGAGGAGGGGGAATGGTGGAAAGGCAGCAGCAGCAGGAGATGTGTGGCTGGCCCTTTCTTTGTCCCCTCTCAGGATGGAATCTTCCTCTTGCAGGGAGGAGGGGGAATGGTGGAAAGGCAGCAGCAGCAGGAGATGTGTGGCTGGCCCTTTCTTTGTCCCCTCTCAGGATGGAATCTTCCTCTTGCAGGGAGGAGGGGGAATGGTGGAAAGGCAGCAGCAGCAGGAGATGTGTGGCTGGCCCTTTCTTTGTCCCCTCTCAGGATGGAGTCTTCCTTTTGCAGGGAGGAGGGGGAATGGTGGAAAAGCAGCAGCAGGAGATGTGTGGCTGGCCCTTTCTTTGTCCCCTCTCAGGATGGAGTCTTCCTCTTGCAGGGAGGAGGGGGAATGGTGGAAAGGCAGCAGCAGCAGGAGATGTGTGGCTGGCCCTTTCTTTGTCCCCTCTCAGGATGGAGTCTTCCTTTTGCAGGGAGGAGGGGGAATGGTGGAAAGGCAGCAGCAGCAGGAGATGTGTGGCTGGCCCTTTCTTTGTCCCCTCTCAGGATGGAATCTTCCTCTTGCAGGGAGGAGGGGGAATGGTGGAAAGGCAGCAGCAGCAGGAGATGTGTGGCTGGCCCTTTCTTTGTCCCCTCTCAGGATGGAATCTTCCTCTTGCAGGGAGGAGGGGGAATGGTGGAAAGGCAGCAGCAGCAGGAGATGTGTGGCTGGCCCTTTCTTTGTCCCCTCTCAGGATGGAGTCTTCCTCTTGCAGGGAGGAGGGGGAATGGTGGAAAGGCAGCAGCAGCAGGAGATGTGTGGCTGGCCCTTTCTTTGTCCCCTCTCAGGATGGAATCTTCCTTTTGCAGGGAGGAGGGGGAATGGTGGAAAGGCAGCAGCAGCAGGAGATGTGTGGCTGGCCCTTTCTTTGTCCCCTCTCAGGATGGAATCTTCCTCTTGCAGGGAGGAGGGGGAATGGTGGAAAGGCAGCAGCAGCAGGAGATGTGTGGCTGGCCCTTTCTTTGTCCCCTCTCAGGATGGAATCTTCCTCTTGCAGGGAGGAGGGGGAATGGTGGAAAGGCAGCAGCAGCAGGAGATGTGTGGCTGGCCCTTTCTTTGTCCCCTCTCAGGATGGAGTCTTCCTTTTGCAGGGAGGAGGGGGAATGGTGGAAATGCAGCAGCAGCAGGAGATGTGTGGCTGGCCCTTTCTTTGTCCCCTCTCAGGATGGAATCTTCCTCTTGCAGGGAGGAGGGGGAATGGTGGAAAGGCAGCAGCAGCAGGAGATGTGTGGCTGGCCCTTTCTTTGTCCCCTCTCAGGATGGAGTCTTCCTTTTGCAGGGAGGAGGGGGAATGGTGGAAAGGCAGCAGCAGCAGGAGATGTGTGGCTGGCCCTTTCTTTGTCCCCTCTCAGGATGGAATCTTCCTCTTGCAGGGAGGAGGGGGAATGGTGGAAAGGCAGCAGCAGCAGGAGATGTGTGGCTGGCCCTTTCTTTGTCCCCTCTCAGGATGGAATCTTCCTCTTGCAGGGAGGAGGGGGAATTGTGGAAATGCAGCAGCAGGAGATGTGTGGCTGGCCCTTTCTTTGTCCCCTCTCAGGATGGAATCTTCCTCTTGCAGGGAGGAGGGGGAATGGTGGAAAGGCAGCAGCAGCAGGAGATGTGTGGCTGGCCCTTTCTTTGTCCCCTCTCAGGATGGAGTCTTCCTTTTGCAGGGAGGAGGGGGAATGGTGGAAAGGCAGCAGCAGGAGATGTGTGGCTGGCCCTTTCTTTGTCCCCTCTCAGGATGGAGTCTTCCTTTTGCAGGGAGGAGGGGGAATGGTGGAAAGGCAGCAGCAGCAGGAGATGTGTGGCTGGCCCTTTCTTTGTCCCCTCTCAGGATGGAGTCTTCCTTTTGCAGGGAGGAGGGGGAATGGTGGAAAGGCAGCAGCAGCAGGAGATGTGTGGCTGGCCCTTTCTTTGTCCCCTCTCAGGATGGAATCTTCCTCTTGCAGGGAGGAGGGGGAATGGTGGAAAGGCAGCAGCAGGAGATGTGTGGCTGGCCCTTTCTTTGTCCCCTCTCAGGATGGAATCTTCCTCTTGCAGGGAGGAGGGGGAATGGTGGAAAGGCAGCAGCAGCAGGAGATGTGTGGCTGGCCCTTTCTTTGTCCCCTCTCAGGATGGAATCTTCCTCTTGCAGGGAGGAGGGGGAATGGTGGAAAGGCAGCAGCAGCAGGAGATGTGTGGCTGGCCCTTTCTTTGTCCCCTCTCAGGATGGAATCTTCCTCTTGCAGGGAGCAGGGGGAATGGTGGAAAGGCAGCAGCAGGAGATGTGTGGCTGGCCCTTTCTTTGTCCCCTCTCAGGATGGAGTCTTCCTTTTGCAGGGAGGAGGGGGAATGGTGGAAATGCAGCAGCAGCAGGAGATGTGTGGCTGGCCCTTTCTTTGTCCCCTCTCAGGATGGAATCTTCCTTTTGCAGGGAGGAGGGGGAATGGTGGAAATGCAGCAGCAGCAGGAGATGTGTGGCTGGCCCTTTCTTTGTCCCCTCTCAGGATGGAATCTTCCTCTTGCAGGGAGGAGGGGGAATGGTGGAAAGGCAGCAGCAGCAGGAGATGTGTGGCTGGCCCTTTCTTTGTCCCCTCTCAGGATGGAGTCTTCCTTTTGCAGGGAGGAGGGGGAATGGTGGAAATGCAGCAGCAGCAGGAGATGTGTGGCTGGCCCTTTCTTTGTCCCCTCTCAGGATGGAATCTTCCTCTTGCAGGGAGGAGGGGGAATGGTGGAAAGGCAGCAGCAGCAGGAGATGTGTGGCTGGCCCTTTCTTTGTCCCCTCTCAGGATGGAATCTTCCTCTTGCAGGGAGGAGGGGGAATGGTGGAAAGGCAGCAGCAGCAAGAGATGTGTGGCTGGCCCTTTCTTTGTCCCCTCTCAGGATGGAGTCTTCCTTTTGCAGGGAGGAGGGGGAATGGTGGAAATGCAGCAGCAGCAGGAGATGTGTGGCTGGCCCTTTCTTTGTCCCCTCTCAGGATGGAATCTTCCTCTTGCAGGGAGGAGGGGGAATGGTGGAAAGGCAGCAGCAGCAGGAGATGTGTGGCTGGCCCTTTCTTTGTCCCCTCTCAGGATGGAATCTTCCTCTTGCAGGGAGGAGGGGGAATGGTGGAAAGGCAGCAGCAGCAAGAGATGTGTGGCTGGCCCTTTCTTTGTCCCCTCTCAGGATGGAGTCTTCCTTTTGCAGGGAGGAGGGGGAATGGTGGAAAGGCAGCAGCAGCAGGAGATGTGTGGCTGGCCCTTTCTTTGTCCCCTCTCAGGATGGAGTCTTCCTCTTGCAGGGAGGAGGGGGAATGGTGGAAAGGCAGCAGCAGGAGATGTGTGGCTGGCCCTTTCTTTGTCCCCTCTCAGGATGGAATCTTCCTCTTGCAGGGAGGAGGGGGAATGGTGGAAAGGCAGCAGCAGGAGATGTGTGGCTGGCCCTTTCTTTGTCCCCTCTCAGGATGGAATCTTCCTTTTGCAGGGAGGAGGGGGAATGGTGGAAATGCAGCAGCAGGAGATGTGTGGCTGGCCCTTTCTTTGTCCCCTCTCAGGATGGAATCTTCCTTTTGCAGGGAGGAGGGGGAATGGTGGAAAGGCAGCAGCAGGAGATGTGTGGCTGGCCCTTTCTTTGTCCCCTCTCAGGATGGAATCTTCCTTTTGCAGGGAGGAGGGGGAATGGTGGAAAGGCAGCAGCAGCAGGAGATGTGTGGCTGGCCCTTTCTTTGTCCCCTCTCAGGATGGAATCTTCCTCTTGCAGGGAGGAGGGGGAATGGTGGAAAGGCAGCAGCAGCAGGAGATGTGTGGCTGGCCCTTTCTTTGTCCCCTCTCAGGATGGAATCTTCCTCTTGCAGGGAGGAGGGGGAATTGTGGAAATGCAGCAGCAGGAGATGTGTGGCTGGCCCTTTCTTTGTCCCCTCTCAGGATGGAATCTTCCTCTTGCAGGGAGGAGGGGGAATGGTGGAAAGGCAGCAGCAGCAGGAGATGTGTGGCTGGCCCTTTCTTTGTCCCCTCTCAGGATGGAGTCTTCCTTTTGCAGGGAGGAGGGGGAATGGTGGAAAGGCAGCAGCAGGAGATGTGTGGCTGGCCCTTTCTTTGTCCCCTCTCAGGATGGAGTCTTCCTTTTGCAGGGAGGAGGGGGAATGGTGGAAAGGCAGCAGCAGCAGGAGATGTGTGGCTGGCCCTTTCTTTGTCCCCTCTCAGGATGGAGTCTTCCTTTTGCAGGGAGGAGGGGGAATGGTGGAAAGGCAGCAGCAGCAGGAGATGTGTGGCTGGCCCTTTCTTTGTCCCCTCTCAGGATGGAATCTTCCTCTTGCAGGGAGGAGGGGGAATGGTGGAAAGGCAGCAGCAGGAGATGTGTGGCTGGCCCTTTCTTTGTCCCCTCTCAGGATGGAATCTTCCTCTTGCAGGGAGGAGGGGGAATGGTGGAAAGGCAGCAGCAGCAGGAGATGTGTGGCTGGCCCTTTCTTTGTCCCCTCTCAGGATGGAATCTTCCTCTTGCAGGGAGGAGGGGGAATGGTGGAAAGGCAGCAGCAGCAGGATATGTGTGGCTGGCCCTTTCTTTGTCCCCTCTCAGGATGGAATCTTCCTCTTGCAGGGAGGAGGGGGAATGGTGGAAAGGCAGCAGCAGCAGGAGATGTGTGGCTGGCCCTTTCTTTGTCCCCTCTCAGGATGGAGTCTTCCTTTTGCAGGGAGGAGGGGGAATGGTGGAAATGCAGCAGCAGCAGGAGATGTGTGGCTGGCCCTTTCTTTGTCCCCTCTCAGGATGGAATCTTCCTCTTGCAGGGAGGAGGGGGAATGGTGGAAAGGCAGCAGCAGCAGGAGATGTGTGGCTGGCCCTTTCTTTGTCCCCTCTCAGGATGGAGTCTTCCTTTTGCAGGGAGGAGGGGGAATGGTGGAAAGGCAGCAGCAGCAGGAGATGTGTGGCTGGCCCTTTCTTTGTCCCCTCTCAGGATGGAATCTTCCTCTTGCAGGGAGGAGGGGGAATGGTGGAAAGGCAGCAGCAGCAGGAGATGTGTGGCTGGCCCTTTCTTTGTCCCCTCTCAGGATGGAATCTTCCTCTTGCAGGGAGGAGGGGGAAAGGTGGAAAGGCAGCAGCAGCAGGAGATGTGTGGCTGGCCCTTTCTTTGTCCCCTCTCAGGATGGAGTCTTCCTTTTGCAGGGAGGAGGGGGAATGGTGGAAAGGCAGCAGCAGGAGATGTGTGGCTGGCCCTTTCTTTGTCCCCTCTCAGGATGGAATCTTCCTCTTGCAGGGAGGAGGGGGAATGGTGGAAAGGCAGCAGCAGCAGGAGATGTGTGGCTGGCCCTTTCTTTGTCCCCTCTCAGGATGGAGTCTTCCTTTTGCAGGGAGGAGGGGGAATGGTGGAAAGGCAGCAGCAGCAGGAGATGTGTGGCTGGCCCTTTCTTTGTCCCCTCTCAGGATGGAGTCTTCCTTTTGCAGGGAGGAGGGGGAATGGTGGAAAGGCAGCAGCAGCAAGAGATGTGTGGCTGGCCCTTTCTTTGTCCCCTCTCAGGATGGAATCTTCCTCTTGCAGGGAGGAGGGGGAATGGTGGAAAGGCAGCAGCAGCAAGAGATGTGTGGCTGGCCCTTTCTTTGTCCCCTCTCAGGATGGAGTCTTCCTCTTGTAGGGAGGAGGGGGAATGGTGGAAAGGCAGCAGCAGGAGATGTGTGGCTGGCCCTTTCTTTCTCCCCTCTCAGGATGGAATCTTCCTCTTGCAGGGAGGAGGGGGAATGGTGGAAATGCAGCAGCAGGAGATGTGTGGCTGGCCCTTTCTTTGTCCCCTCTCAGGATGGAATCTTCCTCTTGCAGGGAGGAGGGGGAATGGTGGAAAGGCAGCAGCAGGAGATGTGTGGCTGGCCCTTTCTTTGTCCCCTCTCAGGATGGAATCTTCCTTTTGCAGGGAGGAGGGGGAATGGTGGAAAGGCAGCAGCAGCAGGAGATGTGTGGCTGGCCCTTTCTTTGTCCCCTCTCAGGATGGAATCTTCCTCTTGCAGGGAGGAGGGGGAATGGTGGAAAGGCAGCAGCAGCAGGAGATGTGTGGCTGGCCCTTTCTTTGTCCCCTCTCAGGATGGAGTCTTCCTTTTGCAGGGAGGAGGGGGAATGGTGGAAAGGCAGCAGCAGCAGGAGATGTGTGGCTGGCCCTTTCTTTGTCCCCTCTCAGGATGGAATCTTCCTCTTGCAGGGAGGAGGGGGAATGGTGGAAAGGCAGCAGCAGCAGGAGATGTGTGGCTGGCCCTTTCTTTGTCCCCTCTCAGGATGGAATCTTCCTCTTGCAGGGAGGAGGGGGAATGGTGGAAAGGCAGCAGCAGCAGGAGATGTGTGGCTGGCCCTTTCTTTGTCCCCTCTCAGGATGGAGTCTTCCTTTTGCAGGGAGGAGGGGGAATGGTGGAAAGGCAGCAGCAGGAGATGTGTGGCTGGCCCTTTCTTTGTCCCCTCTCAGGATGGAATCTTCCTCTTGCAGGGAGGAGGGGGAATGGTGGAAAGGCAGCAGCAGCAGGAGATGTGTGGCTGGCCCTTTCTTTGTCCCCTCTCAGGATGGAGTCTTCCTTTTGCAGGGAGGAGGGGGAATGGTGGAAAGGCAGCAGCAGCAGGAGATGTGTGGCTGGCCCTTTCTTTGTCCCCTCTCAGGATGGAGTCTTCCTTTTGCAGGGAGGAGGGGGAATGGTGGAAAGGCAGCAGCAGCAAGAGATGTGTGGCTGGCCCTTTCTTTGTCCCCTCTCAGGATGGAATCTTCCTCTTGCAGGGAGGAGGGGGAATGGTGGAAAGGCAGCAGCAGCAAGAGATGTGTGGCTGGCCCTTTCTTTGTCCCCTCTCAGGATGGAGTCTTCCTCTTGCAGGGAGGAGGGGGAATGGTGGAAAGGCAGCAGCAGGAGATGTGTGGCTGGCCCTTTCTTTGTCCCCTCTCAGGATGGAGTCTTCCTCTTGCAGGGAGGAGGGGGAATGGTGGAAAGGCAGCAGCAGGAGATGTGTGGCTGGCCCTTTCTTTGTCCCCTCTCAGGATGGAATCTTCCTTTTGCAGGGAGGAGGGGGAATGGTGGAAATGCAGCAGCAGGAGATGTGTGGCTGGCCCTTTCTTTGTCCCCTCTCAGGATGGAATCTTCCTTTTGCAGGGAGGAGGGGGAATGGTGGAAAGGCAGCAGCAGGAGATGTGTGGCTGGCCCTTTCTTTGTCCCCTCTCAGGATGGAATCTTCCTTTTGCAGGGAGGAGGGGGAATGGTGGAAAGGCAGCAGCAGCAGGAGATGTGTGGCTGGCCCTTTCTTTGTCCCCTCTCAGGATGGAATCTTCCTCTTGCAGGGAGGAGGGGGAATGGTGGAAAGGCAGCAGCAGCAGGAGATGTGTGGCTGGCCCTTTCTTTGTCCCCTCTCAGGATGGAATCTTCCTCTTGCAGGGAGGAGGGGGAATTGTGGAAATGCAGCAGCAGGAGATGTGTGGCTGGCCCTTTCTTTGTCCCCTCTCAGGATGGAATCTTCCTCTTGCAGGGAGGAGGGGGAATGGTGGAAAGGCAGCAGCAGGAGATGTGTGGCTGGCCCTTTCTTTGTCCCCTCTCAGGATGGAGTCTTCCTTTTGCAGGGAGGAGGGGGAATGGTGGAAAGGCAGCAGCAGCAGGAGATGTGTGGCTGGCCATTCTTTGTCCCCTCTCAGGATGGAGTCTTCCTTTTGCAGGGAGGAGGGGGAATGGTGGAAAGGCAGCAGCAGCAGGAGATGTGTGGCTGGCCCTTTCTTTGTCCCCTCTCAGGATGGAGTCTTCCTTTTGCAGGGAGGAGGGGGAATGGTGGAAAGGCAGCAGCAGCAGGAGATGTGTGGCTGGCCCTTTCTTTGTCCCCTCTCAGGATGGAATCTTCCTCTTGCAGGGAGGAGGGGGAATGGTGGAAAGGCAGCAGCAGCAGGAGATGTATGGCTGGCCCTTTCTTTGTCCCCTCTCAGGATGGAATCTTCCTCTTGCAGGGAGGAGGGGGAATGGTGGAAAGGCAGCAGCAGCAGGAGATGTGTGGCTGGCCCTTTCTTTGTCCCCTCTCAGGATGGAGTCTTCCTCTTGCAGGGAGGAGGGGGAATGGTGGAAAGGCAGCAGCAGCAGGAGATGTGTGGCTGGCCCTTTCTTTGTCCCCTCTCAGGATGGAATCTTCCTTTTGCAGGGAGGAGGGGGAATGGTGGAAATGCAGCAGCAGCAGGAGATGTGTGGCTGGCCCTTTCTTTGTCCCCTCTCAGGATGGAGTCTTCCTTTTGCAGGGAGGAGGGGGAATGGTGGAAATGCAGCAGCAGCAGGAGATGTGTGGCTGGCCCTTTCTTTGTCCCCTCTCAGGATGGAATCTTCCTCTTGCAGGGAGGAGGGGGAATGGTGGAAAGGCAGCAGCAGCAGGAGATGTGTGGCTGGCCCTTTCTTTGTCCCCTCTCAGGATGGAGTCTTCCTTTTGCAGGGAGGAGGGGGAATGGTGGAAATGCAGCAGCAGCAGGAGATGTGTGGCTGGCCCTTTCTTTGTCCCCTCTCAGGATGGAATCTTCCTCTTGCAGGGAGGAGGGGGAATGGTGGAAAGGCAGCAGCAGCAGGAGATGTGTGGCTGGCCCTTTCTTTGTCCCCTCTCAGGATGGAATCTTCCTCTTGCAGGGAGGAGGGGGAATGGTGGAAAGGCAGCAGCAGCAGGAGATGTGTGGCTGGCCCTTTCTTTGTCCCCTCTCAGGATGGAGTCTTCCTTTTGCAGGGAGGAGGGGGAATGGTGGAAAGGCAGCAGCAGCAGGAGATGTGTGGCTGGCCCTTTCTTTGTCCCCTCTCAGGATGGAATCTTCCTCTTGCAGGGAGGAGGGGGAATGGTGGAAAGGCAGCAGCAGCAGGAGATGTGTGGCTGGCCCTTTCTTTGTCCCCTCTCAGGATGGAGTCTTCCTCTTGCAGGGAGGAGGGGGAATGGTGGAAAGGCAGCAGCAGCAGGAGATGTGTGGCTGGCCCTTTCTTTGTCCCCTCTCAGGATGGAATCTTCCTCTTGCAGGGAGGAGGGGGAATGGTGGAAAGGCAGCAGCAGCAGGAGATGTGTGGCTGGCCCTTTCTTTGTCCCCTCTCAGGATGGAATCTTCCTCTTGCAGGGAGGAGGGGGAATGGTGGAAAGGCAGCAGCAGCAGGAGATGTGTGGCTGGCCCTTTCTTTGTCCCCTCTCAGGATGGAGTCTTCCTTTTGCAGGGAGGAGGGGGAATGGTGGAAAGGCAGCAGCAGCAGGAGATGTGTGGCTGGCCCTTTCTTTGTCCCCTCTCAGGATGGAATCTTCCTCTTGCAGGGAGGAGGGGGAATGGTGGAAAGGCAGCAGCAGCAGGAGATGTGTGGCTGGCCCTTTCTTTGTCCCCTCTCAGGATGGAGTCTTCCTCTTGCAGGGAGGAGGGGGAATGGTGGAAAGGCAGCAGCAGCAGGAGATGTGTGGCTGGCCCTTTCTTTGTCCCCTCTCAGGATGGAGTCTTCCTTTTGCAGGGAGGAGGGGGAATGGTGGAAAGGCAGCAGCAGCAAGAGATGTGTGGCTGGCCCTTTCTTTGTCCCCTCTCAGGATGGAATCTTCCTCTTGCAGGGAGGAGGGGGAATGGTGGAAAGGCAGCAGCAGCAGGAGATGTGTGGCTGGCCCTTTCTTTGTCCCCTCTCAGGATGGAGTCTTCCTCTTGCAGGGAGGAGGGGGAATGGTGGAAAGGCAGCAGCAGCAGGAGATGTGTGGCTGGCCCTTTCTTTGTCCCCTCTCAGGATGGAGTCTTCCTCTTGCAGGGAGGAGGGGGAATGGTGGAAAGGCAGCAGCAGCAGGAGATGTGTGGCTGGCCCTTTCTTTGTCCCCTCTCAGGATGGAATCTTCCTCTTGCAGGGAGGAGGGGGAATGGTGGAAAGGCAGCAGCAGCAGGAGATGTGTGGCTGGCCCTTTCTTTGTCCCCTCTCAGGATGGAATCTTCCTCTTGCAGGGAGGAGGGGGAATGGTGGAAAGGCAGCAGCAGCAGGAGATGTGTGGCTGGCCCTTTCTTTGTCCCCTCTCAGGATGGAATCTTCCTTTTGCAGGGAGGAGGGGGAATGGTGGAAAGGCAGCAGCAGCAGGAGATGTGTGGCTGGCCCTTTCTTTGTCCCCTCTCAGGATGGAATCTTCCTCTTGCAGGGAGGAGGGGGAATGGTGGAAAGGCAGCAGCAGCAGGAGATGTGTGGCTGGCCCTTTCTTTGTCCCCTCTCAGGATGGAATCTTCCTCTTGCAGGGAGGAGGGGGAATGGTGGAAAGGCAGCAGCAGCAGGAGATGTGTGGCTGGCCCTTTCTTTGTCCCCTCTCAGGATGGAGTCTTCCTTTTGCAGGGAGGAGGGGGAATGGTGGAAAGGCAGCAGCAGCAGGAGATGTGTGGCTGGCCCTTTCTTTGTCCCCTCTCAGGATGGAGTCTTCCTTTTGCAGGGAGGAGGGGGAATGGTGGAAAGGCAGCAGCAGCAGGAGATGTGTGGCTGGCCCTTTCTTTGTCCCCTCTCAGGATGGAGTCTTCCTTTTGCAGGGAGGAGGGGGAATGGTGGAAAGGCAGCAGCAGGAGATGTGTGGCTGGCCCTTTCTTTGTCCCCTCTCAGGATGGAGTCTTCCTTTTGCAGGGAGGAGGGGGAATGGTGGAAAGGCAGCAGCAGCAGGAGATGTGTGGCTGGCCCTTTCTTTGTCCCCTCTCAGGATGGAGTCTTCCTTTTGCAGGGAGGAGGGGGAATGGTGGAAAGGCAGCAGCAGCAGGAGATGTGTGGCTGGCCCTTTCTTTGTCCCCTCTCAGGATGGAATCTTCCTCTTGCAGGGAGGAGGGGGAATGGTGGAAAGGCAGCAGCAGCAGGAGATGTGTGGCTGGCCCTTTCTTTGTCCCCTCTCAGGATGGAGTCTTCCTTTTGCAGGGAGGAGGGGGAATGGTGGAAAGGCAGCAGCAGCAGGAGATGTGTGGCTGGCCCTTTCTTTGTCCCCTCTCAGGATGGAATCTTCCTCTTGCAGGGAGGAGGGGGAATGGTGGAAAGGCAGCAGCAGGAGATGTGTGGCTGGCCCTTTCTTTGTCCCCTCTCAGGATGGAGTCTTCCTTTTGCAGGGAGGAGGGGGAATGGTGGAAAGGCAGCAGCAGCAGGAGATGTGTGGCTGGCCCTTTCTTTGTCCCCTCTCAGGATGGAATCTTCCTCTTGCAGGGAGGAGGGGGAATGGTGGAAAGGCAGCAGCAGCAGGAGATGTGTGGCTGGCCCTTTCTTTGTCCCCTCTCAGGATGGAATCTTCCTCTTGCAGGGAGGAGGGGGAATGGTGGAAAGGCAGCAGCAGCAGGAGATGTGTGGCTGGCCCTTTCTTTGTCCCCTCTCAGGATGGAGTCTTCCTTTTGCAGGGAGGAGGGGGAATGGTGGAAAGGCAGCAGCAGCAGGAGATGTGTGGCTGGCCCTTTCTTTGTCCCCTCTCAGGATGGAATCTTCCTCTTGCAGGGAGGAGGGGGAATGGTGGAAAGGCAGCAGCAGCAGGAGATGTGTGGCTGGCCCTTTCTTTGTCCCCTCTCAGGATGGAGTCTTCCTTTTGCAGGGAGGAGGGGGAATGGTGGAAAGGCAGCAGCAGCAGGAGATGTGTGGCTGGCCCTTTCTTTGTCCCCTCTCAGGATGGAGTCTTCCTTTTGCAGGGAGGAGGGGGAATGGTGGAAAGGCAGCAGCAGGAGATGTGTGGCTGGCCCTTTCTTTGTCCCCTCTCAGGATGGAATCTTCCTCTTGCAGGGAGGAGGGGGAATGGTGGAAAGGCAGCAGCAGCAGGAGATGTGTGGCTGGCCCTTTCTTTGTCCCCTCTCAGGATGGAGTCTTCCTTTTGCAGGGAGGAGGGGGAATGGTGGAAAGGCAGCAGCAGCAGGAGATGTGTGGCTGGCCCTTTCTTTGTCCCCTCTCAGGATGGAGTCTTCCTTTTGCAGGGAGGAGGGGGAATGGTGGAAAGGCAGCAGCAGGAGATGTGTGGCTGGCCCTTTCTTTGTCCCCTCTCAGGATGGAATCTTCCTCTTGCAGGGAGGAGGGGGAATGGTGGAAAGGCAGCAGCAGCAAGAGATGTGTGGCTGGCCCTTTCTTTGTCCCCTCTCAGGATGGAGTCTTCCTCTTGCAGGGAGGAGGGGGAATGGTGGAAAGGCAGCAGCAGGAGATGTGTGGCTGGCCCTTTCTTTGTCCCCTCTCAGGATGGAATCTTCCTCTTGCAGGGAGGAGGGGGAATGGTGGAAATGCAGCAGCCGGAGATGTGTGGCTGGCCCTTTCTTTGTCCCCTCTCAGGATGGAATCTTCCTTTTGCAGGGAGGAGGGGGAATGGTGGAAAGGCAGCAGCAGGAGATGTGTGGCTGGCCCTTTCTTTGTCCCCTCTCAGGATGGAATCTTCCTTTTGCAGGGAGGAGGGGGAATGGTGGAAAGGCAGCAGCAGCAGGAGATGTGTGGCTGGCCCTTTCTTTGTCCCCTCTCAGGATGGAATCTTCCTCTTGCAGGGAGGAGGGGGAATGGTGGAAAGGCAGCAGCAGCAGGAGATGTGTGGCTGGCCCTTTCTTTGTCCCCTCTCAGGATGGAATCTTCCTCTTGCAGGGAGGAGGGGGAATGGTGGAAAGGCAGCAGCAGCAGGAGATGTGTGGCTGGCCCTTTCTTTGTCCCCTCTCAGGATGGAGTCTTCCTTTTAAAGGGAGGAGGGGGAATGGTGGAAAGGCAGCAGCAGCAGGAGATGTGTGGCTGGCCCTTTCTTTGTCCCCTCTCAGGATGGAATCTTCCTCTTGCAGGGAGGAGGGGGAATGGTGGAAAGGCAGCAGCAGCAGGAGATGTGTGGCTGGCCCTTTCTTTGTCCCCTCTCAGGATGGAGTCTTCCTTTTGCAGGGAGGAGGGGGAATGGTGGAAAGGCAGCAGCAGCAGGAGATGTGTGGCTGGCCCTTTCTTTGTCCCCTCTCAGGATGGAGTCTTCCTTTTGCAGGGAGGAGGGGGAATGGTGGAAAGGCAGCAGCAGCAGGAGATGTGTGGCTGGCCCTTTCTTTGTCCCCTCTCAGGATGGAATCTTCCTCTTGCAGGGAGGAGGGGGAATGGTGGAAATGCAGCAGCAGGAGATGTGTGGCTGGCCCTTTCTTTGTCCCCTCTCAGGATGGAATCTTCCTCTTGCAGGGAGGAGGGGGAATGGTGGAAAGGCAGCAGCAGCAGGAGATGTGTGGCTGGCCCTTTCTTTGTCCCCTCTCAGGATGGAATCTTCCTCTTGCAGGGAGGAGGGGGAATGGTGGAAAGGCAGCAGCAGCAGGAGATGTGTGGCTGGCCCTTTCTTTGTCCCCTCTCAGGATGGAATCTTCCTCTTGCAGGGAGGAGGGGGAATGGTGGAAAGGCAGCAGCAGCAGGAGATGTGTGGCTGGCCCTTTCTTTGTCCCCTCTCAGGATGGAGTCTTCCTTTTGCAGGGAGGAGGGGGAATGGTGGAAATGCAGCAGCAGGAGATGTGTGGCTGGCCCTTTCTTTGTCCCCTCTCAGGATGGAATCTTCCTTTTGCAGGGAGGAGGGGGAATGGTGGAAAGGCAGCAGCAGCAGGAGATGTGTGGCTGGCCCTTTCTTTGTCCCCTCTCAGGATGGAATCTTCCTCTTGCAGGGAGGAGGGGGAATGGTGGAAAGGCAGCAGCAGCAGGAGATGTGTGGCTGGCCCTTTCTTTGTCCCCTCTCAGGATGGAATCTTCCTCTTGCAGGGAGGAGGGGGAATGGTGGAAAGGCAGCAGCAGCAGGAGATGTGTGGCTGGCCCTTTCTTTGTCCCCTCTCAGGATGGAGTCTTCCTTTTGCAGGGAGGAGGGGGAATGGTGGAAATGCAGCAGCAGGAGATGTGTGGCTGGCCCTTTCTTTGTCCCCTCTCAGGATGGAATCTTCCTCTTGCAGGGAGGAGGGGGAATGGTGGAAAGGCAGCAGCAGCAGGAGATGTGTGGCTGGCCCTTTCTTTGTCCCCTCTCAGGATGGAATCTTCCTCTTGCAGGGAGGAGGGTGAATGGTGGAAAGGCAGCAGCAGCAGGAGATGTGTGGCTGGCCCTTTCTTTGTCCCCTCTCAGGATGGAGTCTTCCTTTTGCAGGGAGGAGGGGGAATGGTGGAAATGCAGCAGCAGGAGATGTGTGGCTGGCCCTTTCTTTGTCCCCTCTCAGGATGGAATCTTCCTCTTGCAGGGAGGAGGGGGAATGGTGGAAAGGCAGCAGCAGCAAGAGATGTGTGGCTGGCCCTTTCTTTGTCCCCTCTCAGGATGGAGTCTTCCTTTTGCAGGGAGGAGGGGGAATGGTGGAAAGGCAGCAGCAGGAGATGTGTGGCTGGCCCTTTCTTTGTCCCCTCTCAGGATGGAGTATTCCTTTTGCAGGGAGGAGGGGGAATGGTGGAAAGGCAGCAGCAGCAGGAGATGTGTGGCTGGCCCTTTCTTTGTCCCCTCTCAGGATGGAGTCTTCCTTTTGCAGGGAGGAGGGGGAATGGTGGAAAGGCAGCAGCAGCAGGAGATGTGTGGCTGGCCCTTTCTTTGTCCCCTCTCAGGATGGAATCTTCCTCTTGCAGGGAGGAGGGGGAATGGTGGAAAGGCAGCAGCAGCAGGAGATGTGTGGCTGGCCCTTTCTTTGTCCCCTCTCAGGATGGAGTCTTCCTTTTGCAGGGAGGAGGGGGAATGGTGGAAAGGCAGCAGCAGCAGGAGATGTGTGGCTGGCCCTTTCTTTGTCCCCTCTCAGGATGGAATCTTCCTCTTGCAGGGAGGAGGGGGAATGGTGGAAAGGCAGCAGCAGGAGATGTGTGGCTGGCCCTTTCTTTGTCCCCTCTCAGGATGGAGTCTTCCTTTTGCAGGGAGGAGGGGGAATGGTGGAAAGGCAGCAGCAGCAGGAGATGTGTGGCTGGCCCTTTCTTTGTCCCCTCTCAGGATGGAATCTTCCTCTTGCAGGGAGGAGGGGGAATGGTGGAAAGGCAGCAGCAGCAGGAGATGTGTGGCTGGCCCTTTCTTTGTCCCCTCTCAGGATGGAATCTTCCTCTTGCAGGGAGGAGGGGGAATGGTGGAAAGGCAGCAGCAGCAGGAGATGTGTGGCTGGCCCTTTCTTTGTCCCCTCTCAGGATGGAATCTTCCTCTTGCAGGGAGGAGGGGGAATGGTGGAAAGGCAGCAGCAGCAGGAGATGTGTGGCTGGCCCTTTCTTTGTCCCCTCTCAGGATGGAGTCTTCCTTTTGCAGGGAGGAGGGGGAATGGTGGAAAGGCAGCAGCAGCAGGAGATGTGTGGCTGGCCCTTTCTTTGTCCCCTCTCAGGATGGAATCTTCCTCTTGCAGGGAGGAGGGGGAATGGTGGACAGGCAGCAGCAGCAGGAGATGTGTGGCTGGCCCTTTCTTTGTCCCCTCTCAGGATGGAGTCTTCCTTTTGCAGGGAGGAGGGGGAATGGTGGAAAGGCAGCAGCAGCAGGAGATGTGTGGCTGGCCCTTTCTTTGTCCCCTCTCAGGATGGAGTCTTCCTTTTGCAGGGAGGAGGGGGAATGGTGGAAAGGCAGCAGCAGGAGATGTGTGGCTGGCCCTTTCTTTGTCCCCTCTCAGGATGGAATCTTCCTCTTGCAGGGAGGAGGGGGAATGGTGGAAAGGCAGCAGCAGCAGGAGATGTGTGGCTGGCCCTTTCTTTGTCCCCTCTCAGGATGGAGTCTTCCTTTTGCAGGGAGGAGGGGGAATGGTGGAAAGGCAGCAGCAGCAGGAGATGTGTGGCTGGCCCTTTCTTTGTCCCCTCTCAGGATGGAGTCTTCCTTTTGCAGGGAGGAGGGGGAATGGTGGAAAGGCAGCAGCAGGAGATGTGTGGCTGGCCCTTTCTTTGTCCCCTCTCAGGATGGAATCTTCCTCTTGCAGGGAGGAGGGGGAATGGTGGAAAGGCAGCAGCAGCAAGAGATGTGTGGCTGGCCCTTTCTTTGTCCCCTCTCAGGATGGAGTCTTCCTCTTGCAGGGAGGAGGGGGAATGGTGGAAAGGCAGCAGCAGGAGATGTGTGGCTGGCCCTTTCTTTGTCCCCTCTCAGGATGGAATCTTCCTCTTGCAGGGAGGAGGGGGAATGGTGGAAAGGCAGCAGCAGGAGATGTGTGGCTGGCCCTTTCTTTGTCCCCTCTCAGGATGGAATCTTCCTTTTGCAGGGAGGAGGGGGAATGGTGGAAAGGCAGCAGCAGCAGGAGATGTGTGGCTGGCCCTTTCTTTGTCCCCTCTCAGGATGGAGTCTTCCTTTTGCAGGGAGGAGGGGGAATGGTGGAAATGCAGCAGCAGGAGATGTGTGGCTGGCCCTTTCTTTGTCCCCTCTCAGGATGGAATCTTCCTTTTGCAGGGAGGAGGGGGAATGGTGGAAAGGCAGCAGCAGCAGGAGATGTGTGGCTGGCCCTTTCTTTGTCCCCTCTCAGGATGGAATCTTCCTCTTGCAGGGAGGAGGGGGAATGGTGGAAAGGCAGCAGCAGCAGGAGATGTGTGGCTGGCCCTTTCTTTGTCCCCTCTCAGGATGGAGTCTTCCTTTTGCAGGGAGGAGGGGGAATGGTGGAAATGCAGCAGCAGGAGATGTGTGGCTGGCCCTTTCTTTGTCCCCTCTCAGGATGGAATCTTCCTCTTGCAGGGAGGAGGGGGAATGGTGGAAAGGCAGCAGCAGCAGGAGATGTGTGGCTGGCCCTTTCTTTGTCCCCTCTCAGGATGGAGTCTTCCTTTTGCAGGGAGGAGGGGGAATGGTGGAAATGCAGCAGCAGGAGATGTGTGGCTGGCCCTTTCTTTGTCCCCTCTCAGGATGGAATCTTCCTTTTGCAGGGAGGAGGGGGAATGGTGGAAAGGCAGCAGCAGCAGGAGATGTGTGGCTGGCCCTTTCTTTGTCCCCTCTCAGGATGGAATCTTCCTCTTGCAGGGAGGAGGGGGAATGGTGGAAAGGCAGCAGCAGCAGGAGATGTGTGGCTGGCCCTTTCTTTGTCCCCTCTCAGGATGGAGTCTTCCTTTTGCAGGGAGGAGGGGGAATGGTGGAAATGCAGCAGCAGGAGATGTGTGGCTGGCCCTTTCTTTGTCCCCTCTCAGGATGGAATCTTCCTCTTGCAGGGAGGAGGGGGAATGGTGGAAAGGCAGCAGCAGCAGGAGATGTGTGGCTGGCCCTTTCTTTGTCCCCTCTCAGGATGGAATCTTCCTCTTGCAGGGAGGAGGGGGAATGGTGGAAAGGCAGCAGCAGCAGGAGATGTGTGGCTGGCCCTTTCTTTGTCCCCTCTCAGGATGGAGTCTTCCTTTTGCAGGGAGGAGGGGGAATGGTGGAAATGCAGCAGCAGGAGATGTGTGGCTGGCCCTTTCTTTGTCCCCTCTCAGGATGGAATCTTCCTCTTGCAGGGAGGAGGGGGAATGGTGGAAAGGCAGCAGCAGCAAGAGATGTGTGGCTGGCCCTTTCTTTGTCCCCTCTCAGGATGGAGTCTTCCTTTTGCAGGGAGGAGGGGGAATGGTGGAAAGGCAGCAGCAGCAGGAGATGTGTGGCTGGCCCTTTCTTTGTCCCCTCTCAGGATGGAGTCTTCCTTTTGCAGGGAGGAGGGGGAATGGTGGAAAGGCAGCAGCAGCAGGAGATGTGTGGCTGGCCCTTTCTTTGTCCCCTCTCAGGATGGAATCTTCCTCTTGCAGGGAGGAGGGGGAATGGTGGAAAGGCAGCAGCAGCAGGAGATGTGTGGCTGGCCCTTTCTTTGTCCCCTCTCAGGATGGAGTCTTCCTCTTGCAGGGAGGAGGGGGAATGGTGGAAAGGCAGCAGCAGCAGGAGATGTGTGGCTGGCCCTTTCTTTGTCCCCTCTCAGGATGGAGTCTTCCTCTTGCAGGGAGGAGGGGGAATGGTGGAAAGGCAGCAGCAGCAGGAGATGTGTGGCTGGCCCTTTCTTTGTCCCCTCTCAGGATGGAATCTTCCTCTTGCAGGGAGGAGGGGGAATGGTGGAAAGGCAGCAGCAGCAGGAGATGTGTGGCTGGCCCTTTCTTTGTCCCCTCTCAGGATGGAATCTTCCTCTTGCAGGGAGGAGGGGGAATGGTGGAAAGGCAGCAGCAGCAGGAGATGTGTGGCTGGCCCTTTCTTTGTCCCCTCTCAGGATGGAATCTTCCTTTTGCAGGGAGGAGGGGGAATGGTGGAAAGGCAGCAGCAGCAGGAGATGTGTGGCTGGCCCTTTCTTTGTCCCCTCTCAGGATGGAATCTTCCTCTTGCAGGGAGGAGGGGGAATGGTGGAAAGGCAGCAGCAGCAGGAGATGTGTGGCTGGCCCTTTCTTTGTCCCCTCTCAGGATGGAATCTTCCTCTTGCAGGGAGGAGGGGGAATGGTGGAAAGGCAGCAGCAGCAGGAGATGTGTGGCTGGCCCTTTCTTTGTCCCCTCTCAGGATGGAATCTTCCTCTTGCAGGGAGGAGGGGGAATGGTGGAAAGGCAGCAGCAGCAAGAGATGTGTGGCTGGCCCTTTCTTTGTCCCCTCTCAGGATGGAGTCTTCCTTTTGCAGGGAGGAGGGGGAATGGTGGAAAGGCAGCAGCAGGAGATGTGTGGCTGGCCCTTTCTTTGTCCCCTCTCAGGATGGAGTCTTCCTTTTGCAGGGAGGAGGGGGAATGGTGGAAAGGCAGCAGCAGCAGGAGATGTGTGGCTGGCCCTTTCTTTGTCCCCTCTCAGGATGGAGTCTTCCTTTTGCAGGGAGGAGGGGGAATGGTGGAAAGGCAGCAGCAGCAGGAGATGTGTGGCTGGCCCTTTCTTTGTCCCCTCTCAGGATGGAATCTTCCTCTTGCAGGGAGGAGGGGGAATGGTGGAAAGGCAGCAGCAGCAGGAGATGTGTGGCTGGCCCTTTCTTTGTCCCCTCTCAGGATGGAGTCTTCCTTTTGCAGGGAGGAGGGGGAATGGTGGAAAGGCAGCAGCAGCAGGAGATGTGTGGCTGGCCCTTTCTTTGTCCCCTCTCAGGATGGAATCTTCCTCTTGCAGGGAGGAGGGGGAATGGTGGAAAGGCAGCAGCAGGAGATGTGTGGCTGGCCCTTTCTTTGTCCCCTCTCAGGATGGAGTCTTCCTTTTGCAGGGAGGAGGGGGAATGGTGGAAAGGCAGCAGCAGCAGGAGATGTGTGGCTGGCCCTTTCTTTGTCCCCTCTCAGGATGGAATCTTCCTCTTGCAGGGAGGAGGGGGAATGGTGGAAAGGCAGCAGCAGCAGGAGATGTGTGGCTGGCCCTTTCTTTGTCCCCTCTCAGGATGGAATCTTCCTCTTGCAGGGAGGAGGGGGAATGGTGGAAAGGCAGCAGCAGCAGGAGATGTGTGGCTGGCCCTTTCTTTGTCCCCTCTCAGGATGGAGTCTTCCTTTTGCAGGGAGGAGGGGGAATGGTGGAAAGGCAGCAGCAGCAGGAGATGTGTGGCTGGCCCTTTCTTTGTCCCCTCTCAGGATGGAATCTTCCTCTTGCAGGGAGGAGGGGGAATGGTGGAAAGGCAGCAGCAGCAGGAGATGTGTGGCTGGCCCTTTCTTTGTCCCCTCTCAGGATGGAGTCTTCCTTTTGCAGGGAGGAGGGGGAATGGTGGAAAGGCAGCAGCAGCAGGAGATGTGTGGCTGGCCCTTTCTTTGTCCCCTCTCAGGATGGAGTCTTCCTTTTGCAGGGAGGAGGGGGAATGGTGGAAAGGCAGCAGCAGGAGATGTGTGGCTGGCCCTTTCTTTGTCCCCTCTCAGGATGGAATCTTCCTCTTGCAGGGAGGAGGGGGAATGGTGGAAAGGCAGCAGCAGCAGGAGATGTGTGGCTGGCCCTTTCTTTGTCCCCTCTCAGGATGGAGTCTTCCTTTTGCAGGGAGGAGGGGGAATGGTGGAAAGGCAGCAGCAGCAGGAGATGTGTGGCTGGCCCTTTCTTTGTCCCCTCTCAGGATGGAGTCTTCCTTTTGCAGGGAGGAGGGGGAATGGTGGAAAGGCAGCAGCAGGAGATGTGTGGCTGGCCCTTTCTTTGTCCCCTCTCAGGATGGAATCTTCCTCTTGCAGGGAGGAGGGGGAATGGTGGAAAGGCAGCAGCAGCAAGAGATGTGTGGCTGGCCCTTTCTTTGTCCCCTCTCAGGATGGAGTCTTCCTCTTGCAGGGAGGAGGGGGAATGGTGGAAAGGCAGCAGCAGGAGATGTGTGGCTGGCCCTTTCTTTGTCCCCTCTCAGGATGGAATCTTCCTCTTGCAGGGAGGAGGGGGAATGGTGGAAATGCAGCAGCCGGAGATGTGTGGCTGGCCCTTTCTTTGTCCCCTCTCAGGATGGAATCTTCCTTTTGCAGGGAGGAGGGGGAATGGTGGAAAGGCAGCAGCAGGAGATGTGTGGCTGGCCCTTTCTTTGTCCCCTCTCAGGATGGAATCTTCCTTTTGCAGGGAGGAGGGGGAATGGTGGAAAGGCAGCAGCAGCAGGAGATGTGTGGCTGGCCCTTTCTTTGTCCCCTCTCAGGATGGAATCTTCCTCTTGCAGGGAGGAGGGGGAATGGTGGAAAGGCAGCAGCAGCAGGAGATGTGTGGCTGGCCCTTTCTTTGTCCCCTCTCAGGATGGAATCTTCCTCTTGCAGGGAGGAGGGGGAATGGTGGAAAGGCAGCAGCAGCAGGAGATGTGTGGCTGGCCCTTTCTTTGTCCCCTCTCAGGATGGAGTCTTCCTTTTAAAGGGAGGAGGGGGAATGGTGGAAAGGCAGCAGCAGCAGGAGATGTGTGGCTGGCCCTTTCTTTGTCCCCTCTCAGGATGGAATCTTCCTCTTGCAGGGAGGAGGGGGAATGGTGGAAAGGCAGCAGCAGCAGGAGATGTGTGGCTGGCCCTTTCTTTGTCCCCTCTCAGGATGGAGTCTTCCTTTTGCAGGGAGGAGGGGGAATGGTGGAAAGGCAGCAGCAGCAGGAGATGTGTGGCTGGCCCTTTCTTTGTCCCCTCTCAGGATGGAGTCTTCCTTTTGCAGGGAGGAGGGGGAATGGTGGAAAGGCAGCAGCAGCAGGAGATGTGTGGCTGGCCCTTTCTTTGTCCCCTCTCAGGATGGAATCTTCCTCTTGCAGGGAGGAGGGGGAATGGTGGAAATGCAGCAGCAGGAGATGTGTGGCTGGCCCTTTCTTTGTCCCCTCTCAGGATGGAATCTTCCTCTTGCAGGGAGGAGGGGGAATGGTGGAAAGGCAGCAGCAGCAGGAGATGTGTGGCTGGCCCTTTCTTTGTCCCCTCTCAGGATGGAATCTTCCTCTTGCAGGGAGGAGGGGGAATGGTGGAAAGGCAGCAGCAGCAGGAGATGTGTGGCTGGCCCTTTCTTTGTCCCCTCTCAGGATGGAATCTTCCTCTTGCAGGGAGGAGGGGGAATGGTGGAAAGGCAGCAGCAGCAGGAGATGTGTGGCTGGCCCTTTCTTTGTCCCCTCTCAGGATGGAGTCTTCCTTTTGCAGGGAGGAGGGGGAATGGTGGAAATGCAGCAGCAGGAGATGTGTGGCTGGCCCTTTCTTTGTCCCCTCTCAGGATGGAATCTTCCTTTTGCAGGGAGGAGGGGGAATGGTGGAAAGGCAGCAGCAGCAGGAGATGTGTGGCTGGCCCTTTCTTTGTCCCCTCTCAGGATGGAATCTTCCTCTTGCAGGGAGGAGGGGGAATGGTGGAAAGGCAGCAGCAGCAGGAGATGTGTGGCTGGCCCTTTCTTTGTCCCCTCTCAGGATGGAATCTTCCTCTTGCAGGGAGGAGGGGGAATGGTGGAAAGGCAGCAGCAGCAGGAGATGTGTGGCTGGCCCTTTCTTTGTCCCCTCTCAGGATGGAATCTTCCTCTTGCAGGGAGGAGGGGGAATGGTGGAAAGGCAGCAGCAGCAGGAGATGTGTGGCTGGCCCTTTCTTTGTCCCCTCTCAGGATGGAGTCTTCCTTTTGCAGGGAGGAGGGGGAATGGTGGAAATGCAGCAGCAGGAGATGTGTGGCTGGCCCTTTCTTTGTCCCCTCTAAGGATGGAATCTTCCTTTTGCAGGGAGGAGGGGGAATGGTGGAAATGCAGCAGCAGCAGGAGATGTGTGGCTGGCCCTTTCTTTGTCCCCTCTCAGGATGGAATCTTCCTCTTGCAGGGAGGAGGGGGAATGGTGGAAAGGCAGCAGCAGCAGGAGATGTGTGGCTGGCCCTTTCTTTGTCCCCTCTCAGGATGGAATCTTCCTCTTGCAGGGAGGAGGGGGAATGGTGGAAAGGCAGCAGCAGCAGGAGATGTGTGGCTGGCCCTTTCTTTGTCCCCTCTCAGGATGGAGTCTTCCTTTTGCAGGGAGGAGGGGGAATGGTGGAAATGCAGCAGCAGGAGATGTGTGGCTGGCCCTTTCTTTGTCCCCTCTCAGGATGGAATCTTCCTCTTGCAGGGAGGAGGGGGAATGGTGGAAAGGCAGCCGCAGCAAGAGATGTGTGGCTGGCCCTTTCTTTGTCCCCTCTCAGGATGGAGTCTTCCTTTTGCAGGGAGGAGGGGGAATGGTGGAAAGGCAGCAGCAGGAGATGTGTGGCTGGCCCTTTCTTTGTCCCCTCTCAGGATGGAGTATTCCTTTTGCAGGGAGGAGGGGGAATGGTGGAAAGGCAGCAGCAGCAGGAGATGTGTGGCTGGCCCTTTCTTTGTCCCCTCTCAGGATGGAGTCTTCCTTTTGCAGGGAGGAGGGGGAATGGTGGAAAGGCAGCAGCAGCAGGAGATGTGTGGCTGGCCCTTTCTTTGTCCCCTCTCAGGATGGAATCTTCCTCTTGCAGGGAGGAGGGGGAATGGTGGAAAGGCAGCAGCAGCAGGAGATGTGTGGCTGGCCCTTTCTTTGTCCCCTCTCAGGATGGAGTCTTCCTTTTGCAGGGAGGAGGGGGAATGGTGGAAAGGCAGCAGCAGCAGGAGATGTGTGGCTGGCCCTTTCTTTGTCCCCTCTCAGGATGGAATCTTCCTCTTGCAGGGAGGAGGGGGAATGGTGGAAAGGCAGCAGCAGGAGATGTGTGGCTGGCCCTTTCTTTGTCCCCTCTCAGGATGGAGTCTTCCTTTTGCAGGGAGGAGGGGGAATGGTGGAAAGGCAGCAGCAGCAGGAGATGTGTGGCTGGCCCTTTCTTTGTCCCCTCTCAGGATGGAATCTTCCTCTTGCAGGGAGGAGGGGGAATGGTGGAAAGGCAGCAGCAGCAGGAGATGTGTGGCTGGCCCTTTCTTTGTCCCCTCTCAGGATGGAATCTTCCTCTTGCAGGGAGGAGGGGGAATGGTGGAAAGGCAGCAGCAGCAGGAGATGTGTGGCTGGCCCTTTCTTTGTCCCCTCTCAGGATGGAATCTTCCTCTTGCAGGGAGGAGGGGGAATGGTGGAAAGGCAGCAGCAGCAGGAGATGTGTGGCTGGCCCTTTCTTTGTCCCCTCTCAGGATGGAGTCTTCCTTTTGCAGGGAGGAGGGGGAATGGTGGAAAGGCAGCAGCAGCAGGAGATGTGTGGCTGGCCCTTTCTTTGTCCCCTCTCAGGATGGAATCTTCCTCTTGCAGGGAGGAGGGGGAATGGTGGACAGGCAGCAGCAGCAGGAGATGTGTGGCTGGCCCTTTCTTTGTCCCCTCTCAGGATGGAGTCTTCCTTTTGCAGGGAGGAGGGGGAATGGTGGAAAGGCAGCAGCAGCAGGAGATGTGTGGCTGGCCCTTTCTTTGTCCCCTCTCAGGATGGAGTCTTCCTTTTGCAGGGAGGAGGGGGAATGGTGGAAAGGCAGCAGCAGGAGATGTGTGGCTGGCCCTTTCTTTGTCCCCTCTCAGGATGGAATCTTCCTCTTGCAGGGAGGAGGGGGAATGGTGGAAAGGCAGCAGCAGCAGGAGATGTGTGGCTGGCCCTTTCTTTGTCCCCTCTCAGGATGGAGTCTTCCTTTTGCAGGGAGGAGGGGGAATGGTGGAAAGGCAGCAGCAGCAGGAGATGTGTGGCTGGCCCTTTCTTTGTCCCCTCTCAGGATGGAGTCTTCCTTTTGCAGGGAGGAGGGGGAATGGTGGAAAGGCAGCAGCAGGAGATGTGTGGCTGGCCCTTTCTTTGTCCCCTCTCAGGATGGAATCTTCCTCTTGCAGGGAGGAGGGGGAATGGTGGAAAGGCAGCAGCAGCAAGAGATGTGTGGCTGGCCCTTTCTTTGTCCCCTCTCAGGATGGAGTCTTCCTCTTGCAGGGAGGAGGGGGAATGGTGGAAAGGCAGCAGCAGGAGATGTGTGGCTGGCCCTTTCTTTGTCCCCTCTCAGGATGGAATCTTCCTCTTGCAGGGAGGAGGGGGAATGGTGGAAAGGCAGCAGCAGGAGATGTGTGGCTGGCCCTTTCTTTGTCCCCTCTCAGGATGGAATCTTCCTTTTGCAGGGAGGAGGGGGAATGGTGGAAAGGCAGCAGCAGCAGGAGATGTGTGGCTGGCCCTTTCTTTGTCCCCTCTCAGGATGGAGTCTTCCTTTTGCAGGGAGGAGGGGGAATGGTGGAAATGCAGCAGCAGGAGATGTGTGGCTGGCCCTTTCTTTGTCCCCTCTCAGGATGGAATCTTCCTTTTGCAGGGAGGAGGGGGAATGGTGGAAAGGCAGCAGCAGCAGGAGATGTGTGGCTGGCCCTTTCTTTGTCCCCTCTCAGGATGGAATCTTCCTCTTGCAGGGAGGAGGGGGAATGGTGGAAAGGCAGCAGCAGCAGGAGATGTGTGGCTGGCCCTTTCTTTGTCCCCTCTCAGGATGGAGTCTTCCTTTTGCAGGGAGGAGGGGGAATGGTGGAAATGCAGCAGCAGGAGATGTGTGGCTGGCCCTTTCTTTGTCCCCTCTCAGGATGGAATCTTCCTCTTGCAGGGAGGAGGGGGAATGGTGGAAAGGCAGCAGCAGCAGGAGATGTGTGGCTGGCCCTTTCTTTGTCCCCTCTCAGGATGGAGTCTTCCTTTTGCAGGGAGGAGGGGGAATGGTGGAAATGCAGCAGCAGGAGATGTGTGGCTGGCCCTTTCTTTGTCCCCTCTCAGGATGGAATCTTCCTTTTGCAGGGAGGAGGGGGAATGGTGGAAAGGCAGCAGCAGCAGGAGATGTGTGGCTGGCCCTTTCTTTGTCCCCTCTCAGGATGGAATCTTCCTCTTGCAGGGAGGAGGGGGAATGGTGGAAAGGCAGCAGCAGCAGGAGATGTGTGGCTGGCCCTTTCTTTGTCCCCTCTCAGGATGGAGTCTTCCTTTTGCAGGGAGGAGGGGGAATGGTGGAAATGCAGCAGCAGGAGATGTGTGGCTGGCCCTTTCTTTGTCCCCTCTCAGGATGGAATCTTCCTCTTGCAGGGAGGAGGGGGAATGGTGGAAAGGCAGCAGCAGCAGGAGATGTGTGGCTGGCCCTTTCTTTGTCCCCTCTCAGGATGGAATCTTCCTCTTGCAGGGAGGAGGGGGAATGGTGGAAAGGCAGCAGCAGCAGGAGATGTGTGGCTGGCCCTTTCTTTGTCCCCTCTCAGGATGGAGTCTTCCTTTTGCAGGGAGGAGGGGGAATGGTGGAAATGCAGCAGCAGGAGATGTGTGGCTGGCCCTTTCTTTGTCCCCTCTCAGGATGGAATCTTCCTCTTGCAGGGAGGAGGGGGAATGGTGGAAAGGCAGCAGCAGCAAGAGATGTGTGGCTGGCCCTTTCTTTGTCCCCTCTCAGGATGGAGTCTTCCTTTTGCAGGGAGGAGGGGGAATGGTGGAAAGGCAGCAGCAGGAGATGTGTGGCTGGCCCTTTCTTTGTCCCCTCTCAGGATGGAGTATTCCTTTTGCAGGGAGGAGGGGGAATGGTGGAAAGGCAGCAGCAGCAGGAGATGTGTGGCTGGCCCTTTCTTTGTCCCCTCTCAGGATGGAGTCTTCCTTTTGCAGGGAGGAGGGGGAATGGTGGAAAGGCAGCAGCAGCAGGAGATGTGTGGCTGGCCCTTTCTTTGTCCCCTCTCAGGATGGAATCTTCCTCTTGCAGGGAGGAGGGGGAATGGTGGAAAGGCAGCAGCAGCAGGAGATGTGTGGCTGGCCCTTTCTTTGTCCCCTCTCAGGATGGAATCTTCCTCTTGCAGGGAGGAGGGGGAATGGTGGAAAGGCAGCAGCAGCAGGAGATGTGTGGCTGGCCCTTTCTTTGTCCCCTCTCAGGATGGAATCTTCCTCTTGCAGGGAGGAGGGGGAATGGTGGAAAGGCAGCAGCAGCAGGAGATGTGTGGCTGGCCCTTTCTTTGTCCCCTCTCAGGATGGAGTCTTCCTTTTGCAGGGAGGAGGGGGAATGGTGGAAAGGCAGCAGCAGCAGGAGATGTGTGGCTGGCCCTTTCTTTGTCCCCTCTCAGGATGGAATCTTCCTCTTGCAGGGAGGAGGGGGAATGGTGGAAAGGCAGCAGCAGCAGGAGATGTGTGGCTGGCCCTTTCTTTGTCCCCTCTCAGGATGGAGTCTTCCTTTTGCAGGGAGGAGGGGGAATGGTGGAAAGGCAGCAGCAGCAGGAGATGTGTGGCTGGCCCTTTCTTTGTCCCCTCTCAGGATGGAGTCTTCCTTTTGCAGGGAGGAGGGGGAATGGTGGAAAGGCAGCAGCAGGAGATGTGTGGCTGGCCCTTTCTTTGTCCCCTCTCAGGATGGAATCTTCCTCTTGCAGGGAGGAGGGGGAATGGTGGAAAGGCAGCAGCAGCAGGAGATGTGTGGCTGGCCCTTTCTTTGTCCCCTCTCAGGATGGAGTCTTCCTTTTGCAGGGAGGAGGGGGAATGGTGGAAAGGCAGCAGCAGCAGGAGATGTGTGGCTGGCCCTTTCTTTGTCCCCTCTCAGGATGGAGTCTTCCTTTTGCAGGGAGGAGGGGGAATGGTGGAAAGGCAGCAGCAGGAGATGTGTGGCTGGCCCTTTCTTTGTCCCCTCTCAGGATGGAATCTTCCTCTTGCAGGGAGGAGGGGGAATGGTGGAAAGGCAGCAGCAGCAAGAGATGTGTGGCTGGCCCTTTCTTTGTCCCCTCTCAGGATGGAGTCTTCCTCTTGCAGGGAGGAGGGGGAATGGTGGAAAGGCAGCAGCAGGAGATGTGTGGCTGGCCCTTTCTTTGTCCCCTCTCAGGATGGAATCTTCCTCTTGCAGGGAGGAGGGGGAATGGTGGAAAGGCAGCAGCAGGAGATGTGTGGCTGGCCCTTTCTTTGTCCCCTCTCAGGATGGAATCTTCCTTTTGCAGGGAGGAGGGGGAATGGTGGAAAGGCAGCAGCAGCAGGAGATGTGTGGCTGGCCCTTTCTTTGTCCCCTCTCAGGATGGAGTCTTCCTTTTGCAGGGAGGAGGGGGAATGGTGGAAATGCAGCAGCAGGAGATGTGTGGCTGGCCCTTTCTTTGTCCCCTCTCAGGATGGAATCTTCCTTTTGCAGGGAGGAGGGGGAATGGTGGAAAGGCAGCAGCAGCAGGAGATGTGTGGCTGGCCCTTTCTTTGTCCCCTCTCAGGATGGAATCTTCCTCTTGCAGGGAGGAGGGGGAATGGTGGAAAGGCAGCAGCAGCAGGAGATGTGTGGCTGGCCCTTTCTTTGTCCCCTCTCAGGATGGAGTCTTCCTTTTGCAGGGAGGAGGGGGAATGGTGGAAATGCAGCAGCAGGAGATGTGTGGCTGGCCCTTTCTTTGTCCCCTCTCAGGATGGAATCTTCCTCTTGCAGGGAGGAGGGGGAATGGTGGAAAGGCAGCAGCAGCAGGAGATGTGTGGCTGGCCCTTTCTTTGTCCCCTCTCAGGATGGAGTCTTCCTTTTGCAGGGAGGAGGGGGAATGGTGGAAATGCAGCAGCAGGAGATGTGTGGCTGGCCCTTTCTTTGTCCCCTCTCAGGATGGAATCTTCCTTTTGCAGGGAGGAGGGGGAATGGTGGAAAGGCAGCAGCAGCAGGAGATGTGTGGCTGGCCCTTTCTTTGTCCCCTCTCAGGATGGAATCTTCCTCTTGCAGGGAGGAGGGGGAATGGTGGAAAGGCAGCAGCAGCAGGAGATGTGTGGCTGGCCCTTTCTTTGTCCCCTCTCAGGATGGAGTCTTCCTTTTGCAGGGAGGAGGGGGAATGGTGGAAATGCAGCAGCAGGAGATGTGTGGCTGGCCCTTTCTTTGTCCCCTCTCAGGATGGAATCTTCCTCTTGCAGGGAGGAGGGGGAATGGTGGAAAGGCAGCAGCAGCAGGAGATGTGTGGCTGGCCCTTTCTTTGTCCCCTCTCAGGATGGAATCTTCCTCTTGCAGGGAGGAGGGGGAATGGTGGAAAGGCAGCAGCAGCAGGAGATGTGTGGCTGGCCCTTTCTTTGTCCCCTCTCAGGATGGAGTCTTCCTTTTGCAGGGAGGAGGGGGAATGGTGGAAATGCAGCAGCAGGAGATGTGTGGCTGGCCCTTTCTTTGTCCCCTCTCAGGATGGAATCTTCCTCTTGCAGGGAGGAGGGGGAATGGTGGAAAGGCAGCAGCAGCAAGAGATGTGTGGCTGGCCCTTTCTTTGTCCCCTCTCAGGATGGAGTCTTCCTTTTGCAGGGAGGAGGGGGAATGGTGGAAAGGCAGCAGCAGGAGATGTGTGGCTGGCCCTTTCTTTGTCCCCTCTCAGGATGGAGTATTCCTTTTGCAGGGAGGAGGGGGAATGGTGGAAAGGCAGCAGCAGCAGGAGATGTGTGGCTGGCCCTTTCTTTGTCCCCTCTCAGGATGGAGTCTTCCTTTTGCAGGGAGGAGGGGGAATGGTGGAAAGGCAGCAGCAGCAGGAGATGTGTGGCTGGCCCTTTCTTTGTCCCCTCTCAGGATGGAATCTTCCTCTTGCAGGGAGGAGGGGGAATGGTGGAAAGGCAGCAGCAGCAGGAGATGTGTGGCTGGCCCTTTCTTTGTCCCCTCTCAGGATGGAGTCTTCCTTTTGCAGGGAGGAGGGGGAATGGTGGAAAGGCAGCAGCAGCAGGAGATGTGTGGCTGGCCCTTTCTTTGTCCCCTCTCAGGATGGAATCTTCCTCTTGCAGGGAGGAGGGGGAATGGTGGAAAGGCAGCAGCAGGAGATGTGTGGCTGGCCCTTTCTTTGTCCCCTCTCAGGATGGAGTCTTCCTTTTGCAGGGAGGAGGGGGAATGGTGGAAAGGCAGCAGCAGCAGGAGATGTGTGGCTGGCCCTTTCTTTGTCCCCTCTCAGGATGGAATCTTCCTCTTGCAGGGAGGAGGGGGAATGGTGGAAAGGCAGCAGCAGCAGGAGATGTGTGGCTGGCCCTTTCTTTGTCCCCTCTCAGGATGGAATCTTCCTCTTGCAGGGAGGAGGGGGAATGGTGGAAAGGCAGCAGCAGCAGGAGATGTGTGGCTGGCCCTTTCTTTGTCCCCTCTCAGGATGGAATCTTCCTCTTGCAGGGAGGAGGGGGAATGGTGGAAAGGCAGCAGCAGCAGGAGATGTGTGGCTGGCCCTTTCTTTGTCCCCTCTCAGGATGGAGTCTTCCTTTTGCAGGGAGGAGGGGGAATGGTGGAAAGGCAGCAGCAGCAGGAGATGTGTGGCTGGCCCTTTCTTTGTCCCCTCTCAGGATGGAATCTTCCTCTTGCAGGGAGGAGGGGGAATGGTGGAAAGGCAGCAGCAGCAGGAGATGTGTGGCTGGCCCTTTCTTTGTCCCCTCTCAGGATGGAGTCTTCCTTTTGCAGGGAGGAGGGGGAATGGTGGAAAGGCAGCAGCAGCAGGAGATGTGTGGCTGGCCCTTTCTTTGTCCCCTCTCAGGATGGAGTCTTCCTTTTGCAGGGAGGAGGGGGAATGGTGGAAAGGCAGCAGCAGGAGATGTGTGGCTGGCCCTTTCTTTGTCCCCTCTCAGGATGGAATCTTCCTCTTGCAGGGAGGAGGGGGAATGGTGGAAAGGCAGCAGCAGCAGGAGATGTGTGGCTGGCCCTTTCTTTGTCCCCTCTCAGGATGGAGTCTTCCTTTTGCAGGGAGGAGGGGGAATGGTGGAAAGGCAGCAGCAGCAGGAGATGTGTGGCTGGCCCTTTCTTTGTCCCCTCTCAGGATGGAGTCTTCCTTTTGCAGGGAGGAGGGGGAATGGTGGAAAGGCAGCAGCAGGAGATGTGTGGCTGGCCCTTTCTTTGTCCCCTCTCAGGATGGAATCTTCCTCTTGCAGGGAGGAGGGGGAATGGTGGAAAGGCAGCAGCAGCAAGAGATGTGTGGCTGGCCCTTTCTTTGTCCCCTCTCAGGATGGAGTCTTCCTCTTGCAGGGAGGAGGGGGAATGGTGGAAAGGCAGCAGCAGGAGATGTGTGGCTGGCCCTTTCTTTGTCCCCTCTCAGGATGGAATCTTCCTCTTGCAGGGAGGAGGGGGAATGGTGGAAAGGCAGCAGCAGGAGATGTGTGGCTGGCCCTTTCTTTGTCCCCTCTCAGGATGGAATCTTCCTTTTGCAGGGAGGAGGGGGAATGGTGGAAATGCAGCAGCCGGAGATGTGTGGCTGGCCCTTTCTTTGTCCCCTCTCAGGATGGAATCTTCCTTTTGCAGGGAGGAGGGGGAATGGTGGAAAGGCAGCAGCAGGAGATGTGTGGCTGGCCCTTTCTTTGTCCCCTCTCAGGATGGAATCTTCCTTTTGCAGGGAGGAGGGGGAATGGTGGAAAGGCAGCAGCAGCAGGAGATGTGTGGCTGGCCCTTTCTTTGTCCCCTCTCAGGATGGAATCTTCCTCTTGCAGGGAGGAGGGGGAATGGTGGAAAGGCAGCAGCAGCAGGAGATGTGTGGCTGGCCCTTTCTTTGTCCCCTCTCAGGATGGAATCTTCCTCTTGCAGGGAGGAGGGGGAATTGTGGAAATGCAGCAGCAGGAGATGTGTGGCTGGCCCTTTCTTTGTCCCCTCTCAGGATGGAATCTTCCTCTTGCAGGGAGGGGGGGGAATGGTGGAAATGCAGCAGCAGGAGATGTGTGGCTGGCCCTTTCTTTGTCCCCTCTCAGGATGGAATCTTCCTTTTGCAGGGAGGAGGGGGAATGGTGGAAATGCAGCAGCAGGAGATGTGTGGCTGGCCCTTTCTTTGTCCCCTCTCAGGATGGAATCTTCCTTTTGCAGGGAGGAGGGGGAATGGTGGAAATGCAGCAGCAGGAGATGTGTGGCTGGCCCTTTCTTTGTCCCCTCTCAGGATGGAATCTTCCTCTTGCAGGGAGGAGGGGGAATGTTGGAAAGGCAGCAGCAGCAGGAGATGTGTGGCTGGCCCTTTCTTTGTCCCCTCTCAGGATGGAATCTTCCTCTTGCAGGGAGGAGGGGGAATGGTGGAAAGGCAGCAGCAGCAAGAGATGTGTGGCTGGCCCTTTCTTTGTCCCCTCTCAGGATGGAGTCTTCCTCTTGCAGGGAGGAGGGGGAATGGTGGAAAGGCAGCAGCAGGAGATGTGTGGCTGGCCCATTCTTTGTCCCCTCTCAGGATGGAATCTTCTTTTTGCAGGGAGGGGGGGGAATGGTGGAAATGCAGCAACAGCAGGAGATGTGTGGCTGGCCCTTTCTTTGTCCCCTCTCAGGATGGAGTCTTCCTTTTGCAGGGAGGAGGGGGAATGGTGGAAAGGCAGCAGCAGGAGATGTGTGGCTGGCCCTTTCTTTGTCCCCTCTCAGGATGGAGTCTTCCTTTTGCAGGGAGGAGGGGGAATGGTGGAAAGGCAGCAGCAGCAGGAGATGTGTGGCTGGCCCTTTCTTTGTCCCCTCTCAGGATGGAGTCTTCCTTTTGCAGGGAGGAGGGGGAATGGTGGAAAGGCAGCAGCAGCAGGAGATGTGTGGCTGGCCCTTTCTTTGTCCCCTCTCAGGATGGAGTCTTCCTTTTGCAGGGAGGAGGGGGAATGGTGGAAAGGCAGCAGCAGGAGATGTGTGGCTGGCCCTTTCTTTGTCCCCTCTCAGGATGGAATCTTCCTTTTGCAGGGAGGAGGGGGAATGGTGGAAATGCAGCAGCAGCAGGAGATGTGTGGCTGGCCCTTTCTTTGTCCCCTCTCAGGATGGAGTCTTCCTTTTGCAGGGAGGAGGGGGAATGGTGGAAATGCAGCAGCAGGAGATGTGTGGCTGGCCCTTACTTTGTCCCCTCTCAGGATGGAGTCTTCCTTTTGCAGGGAGGAGGGGGAATGGTGGAAAGGCAGCAGCAGCAGGAGATGTGTGGCTGGCCCTTTCTTTGTCCCCTCTCAGGATGGAGTCTTCCTTTTGCAGGGAGGAGGGGGAATGGTGGAAAGGCAGCAGCAGCAGGAGATGTGTGGCTGGCCCTTTCTTTGTCCCCTCTCAGGATGGAATCTTCCTTTTGCAGGGAGGAGGGGGAATGGTGGAAATGCAGCATCAGGAGATGTGTGGCTGGCCCTTTCTTTGTCCCCTCTCAGGATGGAGTCTTCCTTTTGCAGGGAGGAGGGGGAATGGTGGAAATGCAGCAGCAGGAGATGTGTGGCTGGCCCTTTCTTTGTCCCCTCTCAGGATGGAGTCTTCCTTTTGCAGGGAGGAGGGGGAATGGTGGAAAGGCAGCAGCAGCAGGAGATGTGTGGCTGGCCCTTTCTTTGTCCCCTCTCAGGATGGAGTCTTCCTTTTGCAGGGAGGAGGGGGAATGGTGGAAAGGCAGCAGCAGCAGGAGATGTGTGGCTGGCCCTTTCTTTGTCCCCTCTCAGGATGGAATCTTCCTCTTGCAGGGAGGAGGGGGAATGGTGGAAAGGCAGCAGCAGCAGGAGATGTGTGGCTGGCCCTTTCTTTGTCCCCTCTCAGGATGGAATCTTCCTCTTGCGGGGAGGAGGGGGAATGGTGGAAAGGCAGCAGCAGGAGATGTGTGGCTGGCCCTTTCTTTATCCCCTCTCAGGATGGAATCTTCCTCTTGCAGGGAGGAGGGGGAATGGTGGAAATGCAGCAGCAGGAGATGTGTGGCTGGCCCTTTCTTTGTCCCCTCTCAGGATGGAGTCTTCCTTTTGCAGGGAGGAGGGGGAATGGTGGAAATGCAGCAGCAGCAGGAGATGTGTGGCTGGCCCTTTCTTTGTCCCCTCTCAGGATGGAATCTTCCTCTTGCAGGGAGGAGGGGGAATGGTGGAAAGGCAGCAGCAGCAGGAGATGTGTGGCTGGCCCTTTCTTTGTCCCCTCTCAGGATGGAGTCTTCCTTTTGCAGGGAGGAGGGGGAATGGTGGAAATGCAGCAGCAGCAGGAGATGTGTGGCTGGCCCTTTCTTTGTCCCCTCTCAGGATGGAATCTTCCTCTTGCAGGGAGGAGGGGGAATGGTGGAAAGGCAGCAGCAGGAGATGTGTGGCTGGCCCTTTCTTTGTCCCCTCTCAGGATGGAGTCTTCCTTTTGCAGGGAGGAGGGGGAATGGTGGAAAGGCAGCAGCAGGAGATGTGTGGCTGGCCCTTTCTTTGTCCCCTCTCAGGATGGAGTCTTCCTTTTGCAGGGAGGAGGGGGAATGGTGGAAATTCAGCAGCAGGAGATGTGTGGCTGGCCCTTTCTTTGTCCCCTCTCAGGATGGAATCTTCCTCTTGCAGGGAGGAGGGGGAATGGTGGAAAGGCAGCAGCAGCAGGAGATGTGTGGCTGGCCCTTTCTTTGTCCCCTCTCAGGATGCAGTCTTCCTCTTGCAGGGAGGAGGGGGAATGGTGGAAAGGCAGCAGCAGCAGGAGATGTGTGGCTGGCCCTTTCTTTGTCCCCTCTCAGGATGGAGTCTTCCTTTTGTAGGGAGGAGGGGGAATGGTGGAAAGGCAGCAGCAGCAGGAGATGTGTGGCTGGCCCTTTCTTTGTCCCCTCTCAGGATGGAGTCTTCCTTTTGCAGGGAGGAGGGGGAATGGTGGAAAGGCAGCAGCAGCAGGAGATGTGTGGCTGGCCCTTTCTTTGTCCCCTCTCAGGATGGAGTCTTCCTTTTGCAGGGAGGAGGGGGAATGGTGGAAAGGCAGCAGCAGCAGGAGATGTGTGGCTGGCCCTTTCTTTGTCCCCTCTCAGGATGGAGTCTTCCTTTTGCAGGGAGGAGGGGGAATGGTGGAAAGGCAGCAGCAGCAGGAGATGTGTGGCTGGCCCTTTCTTTGTCCCCTCTCAGGATGGAGTCTTCCTTTTGCAGGGAGGAGGGGGAATGGTGGAAAGGCAGCAGCAGGAGATGTGTGGCTGGCCCTTTCTTTGTCCCCTCTCAGGATGGAGTCTTCCTTGTGCAGGGAGGAGGGGGAATGGTGGAAATGCAGCAGCAGGAGATGTGTGGCTGGCCCTTTCTTTGTCCCCTCTCAGGATGGAGTCTTCCTCTTGCAGGGAGGAGGGGGAATGGTGGAAAGGCAGCAGCAGCAGGAGATGTGTGGCTGGCCCTTTCTTTGTCCCCTCTCAGGATGGAATCTTCCTCTTGCAGGGAGGAGGGGGAATGGTGGAAAGGCAGCAGCAGCAGGAGATGTGTGGCTGGCCCTTTCTTTGTCCCCTCTCAGGATGGAGTCTTCCTTTTGCAGGGAGGAGGGGGAATGGTGGAAAGGCAGCAGCAGCAGGAGATGTGTGGCTGGCCCTTTCTTTGTCCCCTCTCAGGATGGAATCTTCCTCTTGCAGGGAGGAGGGGGAATGGTGGAAAGGCAGCAGCAGGAGATGTGTGGCTGGCCCTTTCTTTGTCCCCTCTCAGGATGGAATCTTCCTCTTGCAGGGAGGAGGGGGAATGGTGGAAAGGCAGCAGCAGCAGGAGATGTGTGGCTGGCCCTTTCTTTGTCCCCTCTCAGGATGGAATCTTCCTCTTGCGGGGAGGAGGGGGAATGGTGGAAAGGCAGCAGCAGGAGATGTGTGGCTGGCCCTTTCTTTATCCCCTCTCAGGATGGAATCTTCCTCTTGCAGGGAGGAGGGGGAATGGTGGAAATGCAGCAGCAGGAGATGTGTGGCTGGCCCTTTCTTTGTCCCCTCTCAGGATGGAGTCTTCCTTTTGCAGGGAGGAGGGGGAATGGTGGAAATGCAGCAGCAGGAGATGTGTGGCTGGCCCTTTCTTTGTCCCCTCTCAGGATGGAATCTTCCTCTTGCAGGGAGGAGGGGGAATGGTGGAAAGGCAGCAGCAGCAGGAGATGTGTGGCTGGCCCTTTCTTTGTCCCCTCTCAGGATGCAGTCTTCCTCTTGCAGGGAGGAGGGGGAATGGTGGAAAGGCAGCAGCAGCAGGAGATGTGTGGCTGGCCCTTTCTTTGTCCCCTCTCAGGATGGAGTCTTCCTTTTGCAGGGAGGAGGGGGAATGGTGGAAAGGCAGCAGCAGCAGGAGATGTGTGGCTGGCCCTTTCTTTGTCCCCTCTCAGGATGGAGTCTTCCTTTTGCAGGGAGGAGGGGGAATGGTGGAAAGGCAGCAGCAGCAGGAGATGTGTGGCTGGCCCTTTCTTTGTCCCCTCTCAGGATGGAGTCTTCCTTTTGCAGGGAGGAGGGGGAATGGTGGAAAGGCAGCAGCAGCAGGAGATGTGTGGCTGGCCCTTTCTTTGTCCCCTCTCAGGATGGAGTCTTCCTTTTGCAGGGAGGAGGGGGAATGGTGGAAAGGCAGCAGCAGCAGGAGATGTGTGGCTGGCCCTTTCTTTGTCCCCTCTCAGGATGGAGTCTTCCTTTTGCAGGGAGGAGGGGGAATGGTGGAAAGGCAGCAGCAGGAGATGTGTGGCTGGCCCTTTCTTTGTCCCCTCTCAGGATGGAGTCTTCCTTGTGCAGGGAGGAGGGGGAATGGTGGAAATGCAGCAGCAGGAGATGTGTGGCTGGCCCTTTCTTTGTCCCCTCTCAGGATGGAATCTTCCTCTTGCAGGGAGGAGGGGGAATGGTGGAAAGGCAGCAGCAGCAGGAGATGTGTGGCTGGCCCTTTCTTTGTCCCCTCTCAGGATGGAATCTTCCTCTTGCAGGGAGGAGGGGGAATGGTGGAAAGGCAGCAGCAGCAGGAGATGTGTGGCTGGCCCTTTCTTTGTCCCCTCTCAGGATGGAGTCTTCCTTTTGCAGGGAGGAGGGGGAATGGTGGAAAGGCAGCAGCAGCAGGAGATGTGTGGCTGGCCCTTTCTTTGTCCCCTCTCAGGATGGAATCTTCCTCTTGCAGGGAGGAGGGGGAATGGTGGAAAGGCAGCAGCAGGAGATGTGTGGCTGGCCCTTTCTTTGTCCCCTCTCAGGATGGAGTCTTCCTTTTGCAGGGAGGAGGGGGAATGGTGGAAAGGCAGCAGCAGGAGATGTGTGGTTGGCCCTTTCTTTGTCCCCTCTCAGGATGGAGTCTTCCTTTTGCAGGGAGGAGGGGGAATGGTGGAAAGGCAGCAGCAGGAGATGTGTGGCTGGCCCTTTCTTTGTCCCCTCTCAGGATGGAATCTTCCTCTTGCAGGGAGGAGGGGGAATGGTGGAAAGGCAGCAGCAGCAGGAGATGTGTGGCTGGCCCTTTCTTTGTCCCCTCTCAGGATGGAATCTTCCTCTTGCAGGGAGGAGGGGGAATGGTGGAAAGGCAGCAGCAGGAGATGTGTGGCTGGCCCTTTCTTTGTCCCCTCTCAGGATGGAGTCTTCCTTTTGCAGGGAGGAGGGGGAATGGTGGAAAGGCAGCAGCAGCAGGAGATGTGTGGCTGGCCATTTCTTTGTCCCCTCTCAGGATGGAATCTTCCTCTTGCAGGGAGGAGGGGGAATGGTGGAAAGGCAGCAGCAGCAGGAGATGTGTGGCTGGCCCTTTCTTTGTCCCCTCTCAGGATGGAGTCTTCCTTTTGCAGGGAGGAGGGGGAATGGTGGAAATGCAGCAGCGAGAGATGTGTGGCTGGCCCTTTCTTTGTCCCCTCTCAGGATGGAATCTTCCTCTTGCAGGGAGGAGGGGGAATGGTGGAAATGCAGCAGCAGGAGATGTGTGGCTGGCCCTTTCTTTGTCCCCTCTCAGGATGGAGTCTTCCTTTTGCAGGGAGGAGGGGGAATGGTGGAAAGGCAGCAGCAGCAGGAGATGTGTGGCTGGCCCTTTCTTTGTCCCCTCTCAGGATGGAGTCTTCCTTTTGCAGGGAGGAGGGGGAATGGTGGAAAGGCAGCAGCAGCAGGAGATGTGTGGCTGGCCCTTTCTTTGTCCCCTCTCAGGATGGAATCTTCCTCTTGCAGGGAGGAGGGGGAATGGTGGAAAGACAGCAGCAGCAGGAGATGTGTGGCTGGCCCTTTCTTTGTCCCCTCTCAGGATGGAGTCTTCCTCTTGCAGGGAGGAGGGGGAATGGTGGAAAGGCAGCAGCAGGAGATGTGTGGCTGGCCCTTTCTTTGTCCCCTCTCAGGATGGAATCTTCCTCTTGCAGGGAGGAGGGGGAATGGTGGAAAGGCAGCAGCAGCAAGAGATGTGTGGCTGGCCCTTTCTTTGTCCCCTCTCAGGATGGAGTCTTCCTCTTGCAGGGAGGAGGGGGAATGGTGGAAAGGCAGCAGCAGGAGATGTGTGGCTGGCCCTTTCTTTGTCCCCTCTCAGGATGGAGTCTTCCTCTTGCAGGGAGGAGGGGGAATGGTGGAAAGGCAGCAGCAGGAGATGTGTGGCTGGCCCATTCTTTGTCCCCTCTCAGGATGGAATCTTCTTTTTGCAGGGAGGGGGGGGAATGGTGGAAATGCAGCAACAGCAGGAGATGTGTGGCTGGCCCTTTCTTTGTCCCCTCTCAGGATGGAGTCTTCCTTTTGCAGGGAGGAGGGGGAATGGTGGAAAGGCAGCAGCAGGAGATGTGTGGCTGGCCCTTTCTTTGTCCCCTCTCAGGATGGAGTCTTCCTTTTGCAGGGAGGAGGGGGAATGGTGGAAAGGCAGCAGCAGCAGGAGATGTGTGGCTGGCCCTTTCTTTGTCCCCTCTCAGGATGGAATCTTCCTCTTGCAGGGAGGAGGGGGAATGGTGGAAAGGCAGCAGCAGCAGGAGATGTGTGGCTGGCCCTTTCTTTGTCCCCTCTCAGGATGGAGTCTTCCTTTTGCAGGGAGGAGGGGGAATGGTGGAAATGCAGCAGCGAGAGATGTGTGGCTGGCCCTTTCTTTGTCCCCTCTCAGGATGGAATCTTCCTCTTGCAGGGAAGAGGGGGAATGGTGGAAATGCAGCAGCAGCAGGAGATGTGTGGCTGGCCCTTTCTTTGTCCCCTCTCAGGATGGAATCTTCCTCTTGCAGGGAGGAGGGGGAATGGTGGAAAGGCAGCAGCAGCAGGAGATGTGTGGCTGGCCCTTTCTTTGTCCCCTCTCAGGATGGAGTCTTCCTTTTGCAGGGAGGAGGGGGAATGGTGGAAATGCAGCAGCAGCAGGAGATGTGTGGCTGGCCCTTTCTTTGTCCCCTCTCAGGATGGAGTCTTCCTTTTGCAGGGAGGAGGGGGAATGGTGGAAAGGCAGCAGCAGCAGGAGATGTGTGGCTGGCCCTTTCTTTGTCCCCTCTCAGGATGGAGTCTTCCTTTTGCAGGGAGGAGGGGGAATGGTGGAAATGCAGCAGCAGCAGGAGATGTGTGGCTGGCCCTTTCTTTGTCCCCTCTCAGGATGGAGTCTTCCTTTTGCAGGGAGGAGGGGGAATGGTGGAAAGGCAGCAGCAGCAGGAGATGTGTGGCTGGCCCTTTCTTTGTCCCCTCTCAGGATGGAGTCTTCCTTTTGCAGGGAGGAGGGGGAATGGTGGAAAGGCAGCAGCAGCAGGAGATGTGTGGCTGGCCCTTTCTTTGTCCCCTCTCAGGATGGAATCTTCCTCTTGCAGGGAGGAGGGGGAATGGTGGAAAGACAGCAGCAGCAGGAGATGTGTGGCTGGCCCTTTCTTTGTCCCCTCTCAGGATGGAATCTTCCTCTTGCAGGGAGGAGGGGGAATGGTGGAAAGGCAGCAGCAGCAGGAGATGTGTGGCTGGCCCTTTCTTTGTCCCCTCTCAGGATGGAGTCTTCCTTTTGCAGGGAGGAGGGGGAATGGTGGAAATGCAGCAGCAGGAGATGTGTGGCTGGCCCTTTCTTTGTCCCCTCTCAGGATGGAGTCTTCCTTTTGCAGGGAGGAGGGGGAATGGTGGAAATGCAGCAGCAGGAGATGTGTGGCTGGCCCTTTCTTTGTCCCCTCTCAGGATGGAATCTTCCTCTTGCAGGGAGGAGGGGGAATGGTGGAAAGGCAGCAGCAGCAGGAGATGTGTGGCTGGCCCTTTCTTTGTCCCCTCTCAGGATGGAATCTTCCTCTTGCAGGGAGGAGGGGGAATGGTGGAAAGGCAGCAGCAGCAGGAGATGTGTGGCTGGCCCTTTCTTTGTCCCCTCTCAGGATGGAATCTTCCTCTTGCAGGGAGGAGGGGGAATGGTGGAAAGGCAGCAGCAGCAGGAGATGTGTGGCTGGCCCTTTCTTTGTCCCCTCTCAGGATGGAATCTTCCTTTTGCAGGGAGGAGGGGGAATGGTGGAAATGCAGCAGCAGGAGATGTGTGGCTGGCCCTTTCTTTGTCCCCTCTCAGGATGGAGTCTTCCTTTTGCAGGGAGGAGGGGGAATGGTGGAAAGGCAGCAGCAGCAGGAGATGTGTGGCTGGCCCTTTCTTTGTCCCCTCTCAGGATGGAGTCTTCCTTTTGCAGGGAGGAGGGGGAATGGTGGAAATGCAGCAGCAGGAGATGTGTGGCTGGCCCTTTCTTTGTCCCCTCTCAGGATGGAATCTTCCTCTTGCAGGGAGGAGGGGGAATGGTGGAAATGCAGCAGCAGCAGGAGATGTGTGGCTGGCCCTTTCTTTGTCCCCTCTCAGGATGGAATCTTCCTTTTGCAGGGAGGAGGGGGAATGGTGGAAATGCAGCAGCAGGAGATGTGTGGCTGGCCCTTTCTTTGTCCCCTCTCAGGATGGAATCTTCCTCTTGCAGGGAGGAGGGGGAATGGTGGAAATGCAGCAGCAGCAGGAGATGTGTGGCTGGCCCTTTCTTTGTCCCCTCTCAGGATGGAATCTTCCTTTTGCAGGGAGGAGGGGGAATGGTGGAAATGCAGCAGCAGGAGATGTGTGGCTGGCCCTTTCTTTGTCCCCTCTCAGGATGGAGTCTTCCTTTTGCAGGGAGGAGGGGGAATGGTGGAAATGCAGCAGCAGGAGATGTGTGGCTGGCCCTTTCTTTGTCCCCTCTCAGGATGGAATCTTCCTCTTGCAGGGAGGAGGGGGAATGGTGGAAATGCAGCAGCAGCAGGAGATGTGTGGCTGGCCCTTTCTTTGTCCCCTCTCAGGATGGAGCCTTCCTTTTGCAGGGAGGAGGGGGAATGGTGGAAATGCAGCAGCAGGAGATGTGTGGCTGGCCCTTTCTTTGTCCCCTCTCAGGATGGAGTCTTCCTTTTGCAGGGAGGAGGGGGAATGGTGGAAAGGCAGCAGCAGCAGGAGATGTGTGGCTGGCCCTTTCTTTGTCCCCTCTCAGGATGGAGCCTTCCTTTTGCAGGGAGGAGGGGGAATGGTGGAAATGCAGCAGCAGGAGATGTGTGGCTGGCCCTTTCTTTGTCCCCTCTCAGGATGGAATCTTCCTCTTGCAGGGAGGAGGGGGAATGGTGGAAATGCAGCAGCAGCAGGAGATGTGTGGCTGGCCCTTTCTTTGTCCCCTCTCAGGATGGAATCTTCCTTTTGCAGGGAGGAGGGGGAATGGTGGAAATGCAGCAGCAGGAGATGTGTGGCTGGCCCTTTCTTTGTCCCCTCTCAGGATGGAATCTTCCTCTTGCAGGGAGGAGGGGGAATGGTGGAAATGCAGCAGCAGCAGGAGATGTGTGGCTGGCCCTTTCTTTGTCCCCTCTCAGGATGGAATCTTCCTTTTGCAGGGAGGAGGGGGAATGGTGGAAATGCAGCAGCAGGAGATGTGTGGCTGGCCCTTTCTTTGTCCCCTCTCAGGATGGAGTCTTCCTTTTGCAGGGAGGAGGGGGAATGGTGGAAAGGCAGCAGCAGCAGGAGATGTGTGGCTGGCCCTTTCTTTGTCCCCTCTCAGGATGGAGTCTTCCTTTTGCAGGGAGGAGGGGGAATGGTGGAAATGCAGCAGCAGGAGATGTGTGGCTGGCCCTTTCTTTGTCCCCTCTCAGGATGGAATCTTCCTCTTGCAGGGAGGAGGGGGAATGGTGGAAATGCAGCAGCAGCAGGAGATGTGTGGCTGGCCCTTTCTTTGTCCCCTCTCAGGATGGAATCTTCCTCTTGCAGGGAGGAGGGGGAATGGTGGAAAGGCAGCAGCAGCAGGAGATGTGTGGCTGGCCCTTTCTTTGTCCCCTCTCAGGATGGAGTCTTCCTTTTGCAGGGAGGAGGGGGAATGGTGGAAATGCAGCAGCAGCAGGAGATGTGTGGCTGGCCCTTTCTTTGTCCCCTCTCAGGATGGAATCTTCCTTTTGCAGGGAGGAGGGGGAATGGTGGAAAGGCAGCAGCAGCAGGAGATGTGTGGCTGGCCCTTTCTTTGTCCCCTCTCAGGATGGAATCTTCCTCTTGCAGGGCGGAGGGGGAATGGTGGAAAGGCAGCAGCAGCAGGAGATGTGTGGCTGGCCCTTTCTTTGTCCCCTCTCAGGATGGAATCTTCCTTTTGCAGGGAGGAGGGGGAATGGTGGAAATGCAGCAGCAGGAGATGTGTGGCTGGCCCTTTCTTTGTCCCCTCTCAGGATGGAATCTTCCTCTTGCAGGGAGGAGGGGGAATGGTGGAAATGCAGCAGCAGGAGATGTGTGGCTGGCCCTTTCTTTGTCCCCTCTCAGGATGGAGTCTTCCTTTTGCAGGGAGGAGGGGGAATGGTGGAAATGCAGCAGCAGGAGATGTGTGGCTGGCCCTTTCTTTGTGCCCTCTCAGGATGGAGTCTTCCTTTTGCAGGGAGGAGGGGGAATGGTGGAAAGGCAGCAGCAGGAGATGTGTGGCTGGCCCTTTCTTTGTCCCCTCTCAGGATGGAATCTTCCTTTTGCAGGGAGGAGGGGGAATGGTGGAAATGCAGCAGCAGGAGATGTGTGGCTGGCCCTTTCTTTGTCCCCTCTCAGGATGGAATCTTCCTCTTGCAGGGAGGAGGGGGAATGGTGGAAATGCAGCAGCAGGAGATGTGTGGCTGGCCCTTTCTTTGTCCCCTCTCAGGATGGAATCTTCCTCTTGCAGGGAGGAGGGGGAATGGTGGAAATGCAGCAGCAGGAGATGTGTGGCTGGCCCTTTCTTTGTCCCCTCTCAGGATGGAATCTTCCTCTTGCAGGGAGGAGGGGGAATGGTGGAAAGGCAGCAGCAGCAGGAGATGTGTGGCTGGCCCTTTCTTTGTCCCCTCTCAGGATGGAGTCTTCCTTTTTCAGGGAGGAGGGGGAATGGTGGAAAGGCAGCAGCAGGAGATGTGTGGCTGGCCCTTTCTTTGTCCCCTCTCAGGATGGAATCTTCCTTTTGCAGGGAGGAGGGGGAATGGTGGAAATGCAGCAGCAGGAGATGTGTGGCTGGCCCTTTCTTTGTCCCCTCTCAGGATGGAATCTTCCTCTTGCAGGGAGGAGGGGGAATGGTGGAAAGGCAGCAGCAGCAGGAGATGTGTGGCTGGCCCTTTCTTTGTCCCCTCTCAGGATGGAATCTTCCTCTTGCAGGGAGGAGGGGGAATGGTGGAAAGGCAGCAGCAGCAGGAGATGTGTGGCTGGCCCTTTCTTTGTCCCCTCTCAGGATGGAATCTTCCTCTTGCAGGGAGGAGGGGGAATGGTGGAAAGGCAGCAGCAGCAGGAGATGTGTGGCTGGCCCTTTCTTTGTCCCCTCTCAGGATGGAGTCTTCCTTTTGCAGGGAGGAGGGGGAATGGTGGAAAGGCAGCAGCAGGAGATGTGTGGCTGGCCCTTTCTTTGTCCCCTCTCAGGATGGAATCTTCCTTTTGCAGGGAGGAGGGGGAATGGTGGAAATGCAGCAGCAGGAGATGTGTGGCTGGCCCTTTCTTTGTCCCCTCTCAGGATGGAATCTTCCTCTTGCAGGGAGGAGGGGGAATGGTGGAAAGGCAGCAGCAGCAGGAGATGTGTGGCTGGCCCTTTCTTTGTCCCCTCTCAGGATGGAATCTTCCTCTTGCAGGGAGGAGGGGGAATGGTGGAAATGCAGCAGCAGCAGGAGATGTGTGGCTGGCCCTTTCTTTGTCCCCTCTCAGGATGGAGTCTTCCTTTTGCAGGGAGGAGGGGGAATGGTGGAAAGGCAGCAGCAGCAGGAGATGTGTGGCTAGCCCTTTCTTTGTCCCCTCTCAGGATGGAATCTTCCTTTTACAGGGAGGAGGGGGAATGGTGGAAAGGCAGCAGCAGCAGGAGATGTGTGGCTGGCCCTTTCTTTGTCCCCTCTCAGGATGGAGTCTTCCTCTTGCAGGGAGGAGGGGGAATGGTGGAAAGGCAGCAGCAGCAGGAGATGTGTGGCTGGCCCTTTCTTTGTCCCCTCTCAGGATGGAATCTTCCTCTTGCAGGGAGGAGGGGGAATGGTGGAAAGGCAGCAGCAGCAGGAGATGTGTGGCTGGCCCTTTCTTTGTCCCCTCTCAGGATGGAGTCTTCCTTTTGCAGGGAGGAGGGGGAATGGTGGAAAGGCAGCAGCAGCAGGAGATGTGTGGCTGGCCCTTTCTTTGTCCCCTCTCAGGATGGAGTCTTCCTTTTGCAGGGAGGAGGGGGAATGGTGGAAAGGCAGCAGCAGCAGGAGATGTGTGGCTGGCCCTTTCTTTGTCCCCTCTCAGGATGGAGTCTTCCTTTTGCAGGGAGGAGGGGGAATGGTGGAAAGGCAGCAGCAGCAGGAGATGTGTGGCTGGCCCTTTCTTTGTCCCCTCTCAGGATGGAATCTTCCTTTTGCAGGGAGGAGGGGGAATGGTGGAAAGGCAGCAGCAGCAAGAGATGTGTGGCTGGCCCTTTCTTTGTCCCCTCTCAGGATGGAATCTTCCTTTTGCAGGGAGGAGGGGGAATGGTGGAAATGCAGCAGCAGGAGATGTGTGGCTGGCCCTTTCTTTGTCCCCTCTCAGGATGGAATCTTCCTCTTGCAGGGAGGAGGGGGAATGGTGGAAAGGCAGCAGCAGGAGATGTGTGGCTGGCCCTTTCTTTCTCCCCTCTCAGGATGGAATCTTCCTCTTGCAGGGAGGAGGGGGAATGGTGGAAATGCAGCAGCAGCAAGAGATGTGTGGCTGGCCCTTTCTTTGTCCCCTCTCAGGATGGAATCTTCCTTTTGCAGGGAGGAGGGGGAATGGTGGAAAGGCAGCAGCAGCAGGAGATGTGTGGCTGGCCCTTTCTTTGTCCCCTCTCAGGATGGAGTCTTCCTCTTGCAGGGAGGAGGGGGAATGGTGGAAAGGCAGCAGCAGCAAGAGATGTGTGGCTGGCCCTTTCTTTGTCCCGTCTCAGGATGGAGTCTTCCTTTTGCAGGGAGGAGGGGGAATGGTGGAAAGGCAGCAGCAGCAGGAGATGTGTGGCTGGTCCTTTCATTGTCCCCTCTCAGGATGGAATCTTCCTCTTGCAGGGAGGAGGGGGAATGGTGGAAAGGCAGCAGCAGCAGGAGATGTGTGGCTGGCCCTTTCTTTGTCCCCTCTCAGGATGGAGTCTTCCTTTTGCAGGGAGGAGGGGGAATGGTGGAAAGGCAGCAGCAGCAGGAGATGTGTGGCTGGCCCTTTCTTTGTCCCCTCTCAGGATGGAATCTTCCTCTTGCAGGGAGGAGGGGGAATGGTGGAAAGGCAGCAGCAGCAAGAGATGTGTGGCTGGCCCTTTCTTTGTCCCCTCTCAGGATGGAGTCTTCCTTTTGCAGGGAGGAGGGGGAATGGTGGAAAGGCAGCAGCAGCAGGAGATGTGTGGCTGGTCCTTTCTTTGTCCCCTCTCAGGATGGAGTCTTCCTCTTGCAGGGAGGAGGGGGAATGGTGGAAAGGCAGCAGCAGCAAGAGATGTGTGGCTGGCCCTTTCTTTGTCCCCTCTCAGGATGGAGTCTTCCTTTTGCAGGGAGGAGGGGGAATTTTGGAAAGGCAGCAGCAGCAGGAGATGTGTGGCTTTTCCTTTCTTTGTCCCCTCTCAGGATGGAATCTTCCTCTTGCAGGGAGGAGGGGGAATGGTGGAAAGGCAGCAGCAGCAGGAGATGTGTGGCTGGCCCTTTCTTTGTCCCCTCTCAGGATGGAATCTTCCTCTTGCAGGGAGGAGGGGGAATGGTGGAAATGCAGCAGCAGCAGGAGATGTGTGGCTGGCCCTTTCTTTGTCCCCTCTCAGGATGGAGTCTTCCTCTTGCAGGGAGGAGGGGGAATGGTGGAAAGGCAGCAGCAGCAGGAGATGTGTGGCTGGCCCTTTCTTTGTCCCCTCTCAGGATGGAATCTTCCTCTTGCAGGGAGGAGGGGGAATGGTGGAAAGGCAGCAGCAGCAGGAGATGTGTGGCTGGCCCTTTCTTTGTCCCCTCTCAGGATGGAGTCTTCCTTTTGCAGGGAGGAGGGGGAATGGTGGAAAGGCAGCAGCAGGAGATGTGTGGCTGGCCCTTTCTTTGTCCCCTCTCAGGATGGAGTCTTCCTTTTGCAGGGAGGAGGGGGAATGGTGGAAAGGCAGCAGCAGCAGGAGATGTGTGGCTGGCCCTTTCTTTGTCCCCTCTCAGGATGGAATCTTCCTTTTGCAGGGAGGAGGGGGAATGGTGGAAAGGCAGCAGCAGCAGGAGATGTGTGGCTGGCCCTTTCTTTGTCCCCTCTCAGGATGGAATCTTCCTTTTGCAGGGAGGAGGGGGAATGGTGGAAAGGCAGCAGCAGGAGATGTGTGGCTGGCCCTTTCTTTGTCCCCTCTCAGGATGGAATCTTCCTTTTGCAGGGAGGAGGGGGAATGGTGGAAAGGCAGCAGCAGGAGATGTGTGGCTGGCCCTTTCTTTGTCCCCTCTCAGGATGGAATCTTCCTCTTGCAGGGAGGAGGGGGAATGGTGGAAAGGCAGCAGCAGCAAGAGATGTGTGGCTGGCCCTTTCTTTGTCCCCTCTCAGGATGGAGTCTTCCTTTTGCAGGGAGGAGGGGGAATGGTGGAAAGGCAGCAGCAGCAGGAGATGTGTGGCTGGCCCTTTCTTTGTCCCCTCTCAGGATGGAATCTTCCTCTTGCAGGGAGGAGGGGGAATGGTGGAAAGGCAGCAGCAGCAGGAGATGTGTGGCTGGCCCTTTCTTTGTCCCCTCTCAGGATGGAGTCTTCCTCTTGCAGGGAGGAGGGGGAATGGTGGAAAGGCAGCAGCAGCAGGAGATGTGTGGCTGGCCCTTTCTTTGTCCCCTCTCAGGATGGAGTCTTCCTCTTGCAGGGAGGAGGGGGAATGGTGGAAAGGCAGCAGCAGGAGATGTGTGGCTGGCCCTTTCTTTGTCCCCTCTCAGGATGGAATCTTCCTCTTGCAGGGAGGAGGGGGAATGGTGGAAAGGCAGCAGCAGGAGATGTGTGGCTGGCCCTTTCTTTGTCCCCTCTCAGGATGGAATCTTCCTTTTGCAGGGAGGAGGGGGAATGGTGGAAATGCAGTAGCAGGAGATGTGTGGCTGGCCCTTTCTTTGTCCCCTCTCAGGATGGAATCTTCCTCTTGCAGGGAGGAGGGGGAATGGTGGAAAGGCAGCAGCAGGAGATGTGTGGCTGGCCCTTTCTTTGTCCCCTATCAGGATGGAGTCTTCCTCTTGCAGGGAGGAGGGGGAATGGTGGAAAGGCAGCAGCAGGAGATGTGTGGCTGGCCCTTTCTTTGTCCCCTCTCAGGATGGAATCTTCCTCTTGCAGGGAGGAGGGGGAATGGTGGAAATGCAGCAGCAGGAGATGTGTGGCTGGCCCTTTCTTTGTCCCCTCTCAGGATGGAATCTTCCTCTTGCAGGGAGGAGGGGGAATGGTGGAAATGCAGCAGCAGGAGATGTGTGGCTGGCCCTTTCTTTGTCCCCTCTCAGGATGGAATCTTCCTCTTGCAGGGAGGAGGGGGAATGGTGGAAAGACAGCAGCAGCAAGAGATGTGTGGCTGGCCCTTTCTTTGTCCCCTCTCAGGATGGAGTCTTCCTTTTGCAGGGAGGAGGGGGAATGGTGGAAAGGCAGCAGCAGCAGGAGATGTGTGGCTGGCCCTTTCTTTGTCCCCTCTCAGGATGGAATCTTCCTCTTGCAGGGAGGAGGGGGAATGGTGGAAAGGCAGCAGCAGGAGATGTGTGGCTGGCCCTTTCTTTGTCCCCTCTCAGGATGGAGTCTTCCTTTTGCAGGGAGGAGGGGGAATGGTGGAAATGCAGCAGCAGCAGGAGATGTGTGGCTGGCCCTTTCTTTGTCCCCTCTCAGGATGGAATCTTCCTTTTGCAGGGAGGAGGGGGAATGGTGGAAAGGCAGCAGCAGGAGATGTGTGGCTGGCCCTTTCTTTGTCCCCTCTCAGGATGGAATCTTCCTTTTGCAGGGAGGAGGGGGAATGGTGGAAAGGCAGCAGCAGCAGGAGATGTGTGGCTGGCCCTTTCTTTGTCCCCTCTCAGGATGGAATCTTCCTCTTGCAGGGAGGAGGGGGAATGGTGGAAAGGCAGCAGCAGGAGATGTGTGGCTGGCCCTTTCTTTGTCCCCTCTCAGGATGGAGTCTTCCTTTTGCAGGGAGGAGGGGGAATGGTGGAAAGGCAGCAGCAGCAAGAGATGTGTGGCTGGCCCTTTCTTTGTCCCCTCTCAGGATGGAATCTTCCTCTTGCAGGGAGGAGGGGGAATGGTGGAAAGGCAGCAGCAGCAAGAGATGTGTGGCTGGCCCTTTCTTTGTCCCCTCTCAGGGTGGAGTCTTCCTTTTGCAGGGAGGAGGGGGAATGGTGGAAAGGCAGCAGCAGCAGGAGATGTGTGGCTGGCCCTTTCTTTGTCCCCTCTCAGGATGGAATCTTCCTCTTGCAGGGAGGAGGGGGAATGGTGGAAAGGCAGCAGCAGCAGGAGATGTGTGGCTGGCCCTGTCTTTGTCCCCTCTCAGGATGGAATCTTCCTCTTGCAGGGAGGAGGGGGAATGGTGGAAAGGCAGCAGCAGCAGGAGATGTGTGGCTGGCCCTTTCTTTGTCCCCTCTCAGGATGGAATCTTCCTCTTGCAGGGAGGAGGGGGAATGGTGGAAAGGCAGCAGCAGCAGGAGATGTGTGGCTGGCCCTTTCTTTGTCCCCTCTCAGGATGGAATCTTCCTCTTGCAGGGAGGAGGGGGAATGGTGGAAAGGCAGCAGCAGCAGGAGATGTGTGGCTGGCCCTTTCTTTGTCCCCTCTCAGGATGGAATCTTCCTCTTGCAGGGAGGAGGGGGAATGGTGGAAAGGCAGCAGCAGCAGGAGATGTGTGGCTGGCCCTTTCTTTGTCCCCTCTCAGGATGGAATCTTCCTCTTGCAGGGAGGAGGGGGAATGGTGGAAAGGCAGCAGCAGGAGATGTGTGGCTGCCCCTTTCTTTGTCCCCTCTCAGGATGGAATCTTCCTCTTGCAGGGAGGAGGGGGAATGGTGGAAAGGCAGCAGCAGCAAGAGATGTGTGGCTGCCCCTTTCTTTGTCCCCTCTCAGGATGGAATCTTCCTCTTGCAGGGAGGAGGGGGAATGGTGGAAAGGCAGCAGCAGCAGGAGATGTGTGGCTGGCCCTTTCTTTGTCCCCTCTCAGGATGGAGTCTTCCTTTTGCAGGGAGGAGGGGGAATGGTGGAAAGGCAGCAGCAGGAGATGTGTGGCTGGCCCTTTCTTTGTCCCCTCTCAGGATGGAGTCTTCCTTTTGCAGGGAGGAGGGGGAATGGTGGAAAGGCAGCAGCAGCAGGAGATGTGTGGCTGGCCCTTTCTTTGTCCCCTCTCAGGATGGAGTCTTCCTTTTGCAGGGAGGAGGGGGAATGGTGGAAAGGCAGCAGCAGCAGGAGATGTGTGGCTGGCCCTTTCTTTGTCCCCTCTCAGGATGGAATCTTCCTCTTGCAGGGAGGAGGGGGAATGGTGGAAAGGCAGCAGCAGCAGGAGATGTGTGGCTGGCCCTTTCTTTGTCCCCTCTCAGGATGGAGTCTTCCTTTTGCAGGGAGGAGGGGGAATGGTGGAAAGGCAGCAGCAGCAGGAGATGTGTGGCTGGCCCTTTCTTTGTCCCCTCTCAGGATGGAGTCTTCCTTTTGCAGGGAGGAGGGGGAATGGTGGAAAGGCAGCAGCAGGAGATGTGTGGCTGGCCCTTTCTTTGTCCCCTCTCAGGATGGAATCTTCCTCTTGCAGGGAGGAGGGGGAATGGTGGAAAGGCAGCAGCAGCAAGAGATGTGTGGCTGGCCCTTTCTTTGTCCCCTCTCAGGATGGAGTCTTCCTCTTGCAGGGAGGAGGGGGAATGGTGGAAAGGCAGCAGCAGGAGATGTGTGGCTGGCCCTTTCTTTGTCCCCTCTCAGGATGGAATCTTCCTCTTGCAGGGAGGAGGGGGAATGGTGGAAATGCAGCAGCCGGAGATGTGTGGCTGGCCCTTTCTTTGTCCCCTCTCAGGATGGAATCTTCCTTTTGCAGGGAGGAGGGGGAATGGTGGAAAGGCAGCAGCAGGAGATGTGTGGCTGGCCCTTTCTTTGTCCCCTCTCAGGATGGAATCTTCCTTTTGCAGGGAGGAGGGGGAATGGTGGAAAGGCAGCAGCAGCAGGAGATGTGTGGCTGGCCCTTTCTTTGTCCCCTCTCAGGATGGAATCTTCCTCTTGCAGGGAGGAGGGGGAATGGTGGAAAGGCAGCAGCAGCAGGAGATGTGTGGCTGGCCCTTTCTTTGTCCCCTCTCAGGATGGAATCTTCCTCTTGCAGGGAGGAGGGGGAATGGTGGAAAGGCAGCAGCAGCAGGAGATGTGTGGCTGGCCCTTTCTTTGTCCCCTCTCAGGATGGAGTCTTCCTTTTAAAGGGAGGAGGGGGAATGGTGGAAAGGCAGCAGCAGCAGGAGATGTGTGGCTGGCCCTTTCTTTGTCCCCTCTCAGGATGGAATCTTCCTCTTGCAGGGAGGAGGGGGAATGGTGGAAAGGCAGCAGCAGCAGGAGATGTGTGGCTGGCCCTTTCTTTGTCCCCTCTCAGGATGGAGTCTTCCTTTTGCAGGGAGGAGGGGGAATGGTGGAAAGGCAGCAGCAGCAGGAGATGTGTGGCTGGCCCTTTCTTTGTCCCCTCTCAGGATGGAGTCTTCCTTTTGCAGGGAGGAGGGGGAATGGTGGAAAGGCAGCAGCAGCAGGAGATGTGTGGCTGGCCCTTTCTTTGTCCCCTCTCAGGATGGAATCTTCCTCTTGCAGGGAGGAGGGGGAATGGTGGAAATGCAGCAGCAGGAGATGTGTGGCTGGCCCTTTCTTTGTCCCCTCTCAGGATGGAATCTTCCTCTTGCAGGGAGGAGGGGGAATGGTGGAAAGGCAGCAGCAGCAGGAGATGTGTGGCTGGCCCTTTCTTTGTCCCCTCTCAGGATGGAATCTTCCTCTTGCAGGGAGGAGGGGGAATGGTGGAAAGGCAGCAGCAGCAGGAGATGTGTGGCTGGCCCTTTCTTTGTCCCCTCTCAGGATGGAATCTTCCTCTTGCAGGGAGGAGGGGGAATGGTGGAAAGGCAGCAGCAGCAGGAGATGTGTGGCTGGCCCTTTCTTTGTCCCCTCTCAGGATGGAGTCTTCCTTTTGCAGGGAGGAGGGGGAATGGTGGAAATGCAGCAGCAGGAGATGTGTGGCTGGCCCTTTCTTTGTCCCCTCTCAGGATGGAATCTTCCTTTTGCAGGGAGGAGGGGGAATGGTGGAAAGGCAGCAGCAGCAGGAGATGTGTGGCTGGCCCTTTCTTTGTCCCCTCTCAGGATGGAATCTTCCTCTTGCAGGGAGGAGGGGGAATGGTGGAAAGGCAGCAGCAGCAGGAGATGTGTGGCTGGCCCTTTCTTTGTCCCCTCTCAGGATGGAGTCTTCCTTTTGCAGGGAGGAGGGGGAATGGTGGAAATGCAGCAGCAGGAGATGTGTGGCTGGCCCTTTCTTTGTCCCCTCTCAGGATGGAATCTTCCTCTTGCAGGGAGGAGGGGGAATGGTGGAAAGGCAGCAGCAGCAGGAGATGTGTGGCTGGCCCTTTCTTTGTCCCCTCTCAGGATGGAATCTTCCTCTTGCAGGGAGGAGGGGGAATGGTGGAAAGGCAGCAGCAGCAGGAGATGTGTGGCTGGCCCTTTCTTTGTCCCCTCTCAGGATGGAGTCTTTCTTTTGCAGGGAGGAGGGGGAATGGTGGAAATGCAGCAGCAGGAGATGTGTGGCTGGCCCTTTCTTTGTCCCCTCTCAGGATGGAATCTTCCTTTTGCAGGGAGGAGGGGGAATGGTGGAAAGGCAGCAGCAGCAGGAGATGTGTGGCTGGCCCTTTCTTTGTCCCCTCTCAGGATGGAATCTTCCTCTTGCAGGGAGGAGGGGGAATGGTGGAAAGGCAGCAGCAGCAGGAGATGTGTGGCTGGCCCTTTCTTTGTCCCCTCTCAGGATGGAGTCTTCCTTTTGCAGGGAGGAGGGGGAATGGTGGAAATGCAGCAGCAGGAGATGTGTGGCTGGCCCTTTCTTTGTCCCCTCTCAGGATGGAATCTTCCTCTTGCAGGGAGGAGGGGGAATGGTGGAAAGGCAGCAGCAGCAGGAGATGTGTGGCTGGCCCTTTCTTTGTCCCCTCTCAGGATGGAATCTTCCTCTTGCAGGGAGGAGGGGGAATGGTGGAAAGGCAGCAGCAGCAGGAGATGTGTGGCTGGCCCTTTCTTTGTCCCCTCTCAGGATGGAGTCTTCCTTTTGCAGGGAGGAGGGGGAATGGTGGAAATGCAGCAGCAGGAGATGTGTGGCTGGCCCTTTCTTTGTCCCCTCTCAGGATGGAATCTTCCTCTTGCAGGGAGGAGGGGGAATGGTGGAAAGGCAGCAGCAGCAAGAGATGTGTGGCTGGCCCTTTCTTTGTCCCCTCTCAGGATGGAGTCTTCCTTTTGCAGGGAGGAGGGGGAATGGTGGAAAGGCAGCAGCAGGAGATGTGTGGCTGGCCCTTTCTTTGTCCCCTCTCAGGATGGAGTATTCCTTTTGCAGGGAGGAGGGGGAATGGTGGAAAGGCAGCAGCAGCAGGAGATGTGTGGCTGGCCCTTTCTTTGTCCCCTCTCAGGATGGAGTCTTCCTTTTGCAGGGAGGAGGGGGAATGGTGGAAAGGCAGCAGCAGCAGGAGATGTGTGGCTGGCCCTTTCTTTGTCCCCTCTCAGGATGGAATCTTCCTCTTGCAGGGAGGAGGGGGAATGGTGGAAAGGCAGCAGCAGCAGGAGATGTGTGGCTGGCCCTTTCTTTGTCCCCTCTCAGGATGGAGTCTTCCTTTTGCAGGGAGGAGGGGGAATGGTGGAAAGGCAGCAGCAGCAGGAGATGTGTGGCTGGCCCTTTCTTTGTCCCCTCTCAGGATGGAATCTTCCTCTTGCAGGGAGGAGGGGGAATGGTGGAAAGGCAGCAGCAGGAGATGTGTGGCTGGCCCTTTCTTTGTCCCCTCTCAGGATGGAGTCTTCCTTTTGCAGGGAGGAGGGGGAATGGTGGAAAGGCAGCAGCAGCAGGAGATGTGTGGCTGGCCCTTTCTTTGTCCCCTCTCAGGATGGAATCTTCCTCTTACATGGAGGAGGGGGAATGGTGGAAAGGCAGCAGCAGCAGGAGATGTGTGGCTGGCCCTTTCTTTGTCCCCTCTCAGGATGGAATCTTCCTCTTGCAGGGAGGAGGGGGAATGGTGGAAAGGCAGCAGCAGCAGGAGATGTGTGGCTGGCCCTTTCTTTGTCCCCTCTCAGGATGGAATCTTCCTCTTGCAGGGAGGAGGGGGAATGGTGGAAAGGCAGCAGCAGCAGGAGATGTGTGGCTGGCCCTTTCTTTGTCCCCTCTCAGGATGGAGTCTTCCTTTTGCAGGGAGGAGGGGGAATGGTGGAAAGGCAGCAGCAGCAGGAGATGTGTGGCTGGCCCTTTCTTTGTCCCCTCTCAGGATGGAATCTTCCTCTTGCAGGGAGGAGGGGGAATGGTGGAAAGGCAGCAGCAGCAGGAGATGTGTGGCTGGCCCTTTCTTTGTCCCCTCTCAGGATGGAGTCTTCCTTTTGCAGGGAGGAGGGGGAATGGTGGAAAGGCAGCAGCAGCAGGAGATATGTGGCTGGCCCTTTCTTTGTCCCCTCTCAGGATGGAGTCTTCCTTTTGCAGGGAGGAGGGGGAATGGTGGAAAGGCAGCAGCAGGAGATGTGTGGCTGGCCCTTTCTTTGTCCCCTCTCAGGATGGAATCTTCCTCTTGCAGGGAGGAGGGGGAATGGTGGAAAGGCAGCAGCAGGAGATGTGTGGCTGGCCCTTTCTTTGTCCCCTCTCAGGATGGAGTCTTCCTTTTACAGGGAGGAGGGGGAATGGTGGAAAGGCAGCAGCAGCAGGAGATGTGTGGCTGGCCCTTTCTTTGTCCCCTCTCAGGATGGAGTCTTCCTTTTGCAGGGAGGAGGGGGAATGGTGGAAAGGCAGCAGCAGGAGATGTGTGGCTGGCCCTTTCTTTGTCCCCTCTCAGGATGGAATCTTCCTTTTGCAGGGAGGAGGGGGAATGGTGGAAATGCAGCAGCAGCAGGAGATGTGTGGCTGGCCCTTTCTTTGTCCCCTCTCAGGATGGAGTCTTCCTTTTGCAGGGAGGAGGGGGAATGGTGGAAATGCAGCAGCAGGAGATGTGTGGCTGGCCCTTACTTTGTCCCCTCTCAGGATGGAGTCTTCCTTTTGCAGGGAGGAGGGGGAATGGTGGAAAGGCAGCAGCAGCAGGAGATGTGTGGCTGGCCCTTTCTTTGTCCCCTCTCAGGATGGAGTCTTCCTTTTGCAGGGAGGAGGGGGAATGGTGGAAAGGCAGCAGCAGCAGGAGATGTGTGGCTGGCCCTTTCTTTGTCCCCTCTCAGGATGGAATCTTCCTTTTGCAGGGAGGAGGGGGAATGGTGGAAATGCAGCATCAGGAGATGTGTCGCTGGCCCTTTCTTTGTCCCCTCTCAGGATGGAGTCTTCCTTTTGCAGGGAGGAGGGGGAATGGTGGAAATGCAGCAGCAGGAGATGTGTGGCTGGCCCTTTCTTTGTCCCCTCTCAGGATGGAGTCTTCCTTTTGCAGGGAGGAGGGGGAATGGTGGAAAGGCAGCAGCAGCAGGAGATGTGTGGCTGGCCCTTTCTTTGTCCCCTCTCAGGATGGAGTCTTCCTTTTGCAGGGAGGAGGGGGAATGGTGGAAAGGCAGCAGCAGCAGGAGATGTGTGGCTGGCCCTTTCTTTGTCCCCTCTCAGGATGGAATCTTCCTCTTGCAGGGAGGAGGGGGAATGGTGGAAAGGCAGCAGCAGCAGGAGATGTGTGGCTGGCCCTTTCTTTGTCCCCTCTCAGGATGGAATCTTCCTCTTGCGGGGAGGAGGGGGAATGGTGGAAAGGCAGCAGCAGGAGATGTGTGGCTGGCCCTTTCTTTATCCCCTCTCAGGATGGAATCTTCCTCTTGCAGGGAGGAGGGGGAATGGTGGAAATGCAGCAGCAGGAGATGTGTGGCTGGCCCTTTCTTTGTCCCCTCTCAGGATGGAGTCTTCCTTTTGCAGGGAGGAGGGGGAATGGTGGAAATGCAGCAGCAGCAGGAGATGTGTGGCTGGCCCTTTCTTTGTCCCCTCTCAGGATGGAATCTTCCTCTTGCAGGGAGGAGGGGGAATGGTGGAAAGGCAGCAGCAGCAGGAGATGTGTGGCTGGCCCTTTCTTTGTCCCCTCTCAGGATGGAGTCTTCCTTTTGCAGGGAGGAGGGGGAATGGTGGAAATGCAGCAGCAGCAGGAGATGTGTGGCTGGCCCTTTCTTTGTCCCCTCTCAGGATGGAATCTTCCTCTTGCAGGGAGGAGGGGGAATGGTGGAAAGGCAGCAGCAGGAGATGTGTGGCTGGCCCTTTCTTTGTCCCCTCTCAGGATGGAGTCTTCCTTTTGCAGGGAGGAGGGGGAATGGTGGAAAGGCAGCAGCAGGAGATGTGTGGCTGGCCCTTTCTTTGTCCCCTCTCAGGATGGAGTCTTCCTTTTGCAGGGAGGAGGGGGAATGGTGGAAATGCAGCAGCAGGAGATGTGTGGCTGGCCCTTTCTTTGTCCCCTCTCAGGATGGAATCTTCCTTTTGCAGGGAGGAGGGGGAATGGTGGAAAGGCAGCAGCAGCAGGAGATGTGTGGCTGGCCCTTTCTTTGTCCCCTCTCAGGATGCAGTCTTCCTCTTGCAGGGAGGAGGGGGAATGGTGGAAAGGCAGCAGCAGCAGGAGATGTGTGGCTGGCCCTTTCTTTGTCCCCTCTCAGGATGGAGTCTTCCTTTTGCAGGGAGGAGGGGGAATGGTGGAAAGGCAGCAGCAGCAGGAGATGTGTGGCTGGCCCTTTCTTTGTCCCCTCTCAGGATGGAGTCTTCCTTTTGCAGGGAGGAGGGGGAATGGTGGAAAGGCAGCAGCAGCAGGAGATGTGTGGCTGGCCCTTTCTTTGTCCCCTCTCAGGATGGAGTCTTCCTTTTGCAGGGAGGAGGGGGAATGGTGGAAAGGCAGCAGCAGCAGGAGATGTGTGGCTGGCCCTTTCTTTGTCCCCTCTCAGGATGGAGTCTTCCTTTTGCAGGGAGGAGGGGGAATGGTGGAAAGGCAGCAGCAGGAGATGTGTGGCTGGCCCTTTCTTTGTCCCCTCTCAGGATGGAGTCTTCCTTGTGCAGGGAGGAGGGGGAATGGTGGAAATGCAGCAGCAGGAGATGTGTGGCTGGCCCTTTCTTTGTCCCCTCTCAGGATGGAGTCTTCCTCTTGCAGGGAGGAGGGGGAATGGTGGAAAGGCAGCAGCAGCAGGAGATGTGTGGCTGGCCCTTTCTTTGTCCCCTCTCAGGATGGAATCTTCCTCTTGCAGGGAGGAGGGGGAATGGTGGAAAGGCAGCAGCAGCAGGAGATGTGTGGCTGGCCCTTTCTTTGTCCCCTCTCAGGATGGAGTCTTCCTTTTGCAGGGAGGAGGGGGAATGGTGGAAAGGCAGCAGCAGCAGGAGATGTGTGGCTGGCCCTTTCTTTGTCCCCTCTCAGGATGGAATCTTCCTCTTGCAGGGAGGAGGGGGAATGGTGGAAAGGCAGCAGCAGGAGATGTGTGGCTGGCCCTTTCTTTGTCCCCTCTCAGGATGGAATCTTCCTCTTGCAGGGAGGAGGGGGAATGGTGGAAAGGCAGCAGCAGCAGGAGATGTGTGGCTGGCCCTTTCTTTGTCCCCTCTCAGGATGGAATCTTCCTCTTGCGGGGAGGAGGGGGAATGGTGGAAAGGCAGCAGCAGGAGATGTGTGGCTGGCCCTTTCTTTATCCCCTCTCAGGATGGAATCTTCCTCTTGCAGGGAGGAGGGGGAATGGTGGAAATGCAGCAGCAGGAGATGTGTGGCTGGCCCTTTCTTTGTCCCCTCTCAGGATGGAGTCTTCCTTTTGCAGGGAGGAGGGGGAATGGTGGAAATGCAGCAGCAGCAGGAGATGTGTGGCTGGCCCTTTCTTTGTCCCCTCTCAGGATGGAATCTTCCTCTTGCAGGGAGGAGGGGGAATGGTGGAAAGGCAGCAGCAGCAGGAGATGTGTGGCTGGCCCTTTCTTTGTCCCCTCTCAGGATGGAGTCTTCCTTTTGCAGGGAGGAGGGGGAATGGTGGAAATGCAGCAGCAGCAGGAGATGTGTGGCTGGCCCTTTCTTTGTCCCCTCTCAGGATGGAATCTTCCTCTTGCAGGGAGGAGGGGGAATGGTGGAAAGGCAGCAGCAGGAGATGTGTGGCTATCCCTTTCTTTGTCCCCTCTCAGGATGGAGTCTTCCTTTTGCAGGGAGGAGGGGGAATGGTGGAAAGGCAGCAGCAGGAGATGTGTGGCTGGCCCTTTCTTTGTCCCCTCTCAGGATGGAGTCTTCCTTTTGCAGGGAGGAGGGGGAATGGTGGAAATGCAGCAGCAGGAGATGTGTGGCTGGCCCTTTCTTTGTCCCCTCTCAGGATGGAATCTTCCTCTTGCAGGGAGGAGGGGGAATGGTGGAAAGGCAGCAGCAGCAGGAGATGTGTGGCTGGCCCTTTCTTTGTCCCCTCTCAGGATGCAGTCTTCCTCTTGCAGGGAGGAGGGGGAATGGTGGAAAGGCAGCAGCAGCAGGAGATGTGTGGCTGGCCCTTTCTTTGTCCCCTCTCAGGATGGAGTCTTCCTTTTGCAGGGAGGAGGGGGAATGGTGGAAAGGCAGCAGCAGCAGGAGATGTGTGGCTGGCCCTTTCTTTGTCCCCTCTCAGGATGGAGTCTTCCTTTTGCAGGGAGGAGGGGGAATGGTGGAAAGGCAGCAGCAGCAGGAGATGTGTGGCTGGCCCTTTCTTTGTCCCCTCTCAGGATGGAGTCTTCCTTTTGCAGGGAGGAGGGGGAATGGTGGAAAGGCAGCAGCAGCAGGAGATGTGTGGCTGGCCCTTTCTTTGTCCCCTCTCAGGATGGAGTCTTCCTTTTGCAGGGAGGAGGGGGAATGGTGGAAAGGCAGCAGCAGCAGGAGATGTGTGGCTGGCCCTTTCTTTGTCCCCTCTCAGGATGGAGTCTTCCTTTTGCAGGGAGGAGGGGGAATGGTGGAAAGGCAGCAGCAGGAGATGTGTGGCTGGCCCTTTCTTTGTCCCCTCTCAGGATGGAGTCTTCCTTGTGCAGGGAGGAGGGGGAATGGTGGAAATGCAGCAGCAGGAGATGTGTGGCTGGCCCTTTCTTTGTCCCCTCTCAGGATGGAGTCTTCCTCTTGCAGGGAGGAGGGGGAATGGTGGAAAGGCAGCAGCAGCAGGAGATGTGTGGCTGGCCCTTTCTTTGTCCCCTCTCAGGATGGAATCTTCCTCTTGCAGGGAGGAGGGGGAATGGTGGAAAGGCAGCAGCAGCAGGAGATGTGTGGCTGGCCCTTTCTTTGTCCCCTCTCAGGATGGAGTCTTCCTTTTGCAGGGAGGAGGGGGAATGGTGGAAAGGCAGCAGCAGCAGGAGATGTGTGGCTGGCCCTTTCTTTGTCCCCTCTCAGGATGGAATCTTCCTCTTGCAGGGAGGAGGGGGAATGGTGGAAAGGCAGCAGCAGGAGATGTGTGGCTGGCCCTTTCTTTGTCCCCTCTCAGGATGGAGTCTTCCTTTTGCAGGGAGGAGGGGGAATGGTGGAAAGGCAGCAGCAGGAGATGTGTGGCTGGCCCTTTCTTTGTCCCCTCTCAGGATGGAGTCTTCCTTTTGCAGGGAGGAGGGGGAATGGTGGAAAGGCAGCAGCAGGAGATGTGTGGCTGGCCCTTTCTTTGTCCCCTCTCAGGATGGAATCTTCCTCTTGCAGGGAGGAGGGGGAATGGTGGAAAGGCAGCAGCAGCAGGAGATGTGTGGCTGGCCCTTTCTTTGTCCCCTCTCAGGATGGAATCTTCCTCTTGCAGGGAGGAGGGGGAATGGTGGAAAGGCAGCAGCAGGAGATGTGTGGCTGGCCCTTTCTTTGTCCCCTCTCAGGATGGAGTCTTCCTTTTGCAGGGAGGAGGGGGAATGGTGGAAAGGCAGCAGCAGCAGGAGATGTGTGGCTGGCCCTTTCTTTGTCCCCTCTCAGGATGGAATCTTCCTCTTGCAGGGAGGAGGGGGAATGGTGGAAAGGCAGCAGCAGCAGGAGATGTGTGGCTGGCCCTTTCTTTGTCCCCTCTCAGGATGGAGTCTTCCTTTTGCAGGGAGGAGGGGGAATGGTGGAAATGCAGCAGCGAGAGATGTGTGGCTGGCCCTTTCTTTGTCCCCTCTCAGGATGGAATCTTCCTCTTGCAGGGAAGAGGGGGAATGGTGGAAATGCAGCAGCAGCAGGAGATGTGTGGCTGGCCCTTTCTTTGTCCCCTCTCAGGATGGAATCTTCCTCTTGCAGGGAGGAGGGGGAATGGTGGAAAGGCAGCAGCAGCAGGAGATGTGTGGCTGGCCCTTTCTTTGTCCCCTCTCAGGATGGAGTCTTCCTTTTGCAGGGAGGAGGGGGAATGGTGGAAAGGCAGCAGCAGCAGGAGATGTGTGGCTGGCCCTTTCTTTGTCCCCTCTCAGGATGGAGTCTTCCTTTTGCAGGGAGGAGGGGGAATGGTGGAAATGCAGCAGCAGCAGGAGATGTGTGGCTGGCCCTTTCTTTGTCCCCTCTCAGGATGGAGTCTTCCTTTTGCAGGGAGGAGGGGGAATGGTGGAAAGGCAGCAGCAGCAGGAGATGTGTGGCTGGCCCTTTCTTTGTCCCCTCTCAGGATGGAGTCTTCCTTTTGCAGGGAGGAGGGGGAATGGTGGAAAGGCAGCAGCAGCAGGAGATGTGTGGCTGGCCCTTTCTTTGTCCCCTCTCAGGATGGAATCTTCCTCTTGCAGGGAGGAGGGGGAATGGTGGAAAGACAGCAGCAGCAGGAGATGTGTGGCTGGCCCTTTCTTTGTCCCCTCTCAGGATGGAGTCTTCCTCTTGCAGGGAGGAGGGGGAATGGTGGAAAGGCAGCAGCAGGAGATGTGTGGCTGGCCCTTTCTTTGTCCCCTCTCAGGATGGAATCTTCCTCTTGCAGGGAGGAGGGGGAATGGTGGAAAGGCAGCAGCAGCAAGAGATGTGTGGCTGGCCCTTTCTTTGTCCCCTCTCAGGATGGAGTCTTCCTCTTGCAGGGAGGAGGGGGAATGGTGGAAAGGCAGCAGCAGGAGATGTGTGGCTGGCCCTTTCTTTGTCCCCTCTCAGGATGGAGTCTTCCTCTTGCAGGGAGGAGGGGGAATGGTGGAAAGGCAGCAGCAGGAGATGTGTGGCTGGCCCATTCTTTGTCCCCTCTCAGGATGGAATCTTCTTTTTGCAGGGAGGGGGGGGAATGGTGGAAATGCAGCAACAGCAGGAGATGTGTGGCTGGCCCTTTCTTTGTCCCCTCTCAGGATGGAGTCTTCCTTTTGCAGGGAGGAGGGGGAATGGTGGAAAGGCAGCAGCAGGAGATGTGTGGCTGGCCCTTTCTTTGTCCCCTCTCAGGATGGAGTCTTCCTTTTGCAGGGAGGAGGGGGAATGGTGGAAAGGCAGCAGCAGCAGGAGATGTGTGGCTGGCCCTTTCTTTGTCCCCTCTCAGGATGGAATCTTCCTCTTGCAGGGAGGAGGGGGAATGGTGGAAAGGCAGCAGCAGCAGGAGATGTGTGGCTGGCCCTTTCTTTGTCCCCTCTCAGGATGGAGTCTTCCTTTTGCAGGGAGGAGGGGGAATGGTGGAAATGCAGCAGCGAGAGATGTGTGGCTGGCCCTTTCTTTGTCCCCTCTCAGGATGGAATCTTCCTCTTGCAGGGAAGAGGGGGAATGGTGGAAATGCAGCAGCAGCAGGAGATGTGTGGCTGGCCCTTTCTTTGTCCCCTCTCAGGATGGAATCTTCCTCTTGCAGGGAGGAGGGGGAATGGTGGAAAGGCAGCAGCAGCAGGAGATGTGTGGCTGGCCCTTTCTTTGTCCCCTCTCAGGATGGAGTCTTCCTTTTGCAGGGAGGAGGGGGAATGGTGGAAAGGCAGCAGCAGCAGGAGATGTGTGGCTGGCCCTTTCTTTGTCCCCTCTCAGGATGGAGTCTTCCTTTTGCAGGGAGGAGGGGGAATGGTGGAAATGCAGCAGCAGCAGGAGATGTGTGGCTGGCCCTTTCTTTGTCCCCTCTCAGGATGGAGTCTTCCTTTTGCAGGGAGGAGGGGGAATGGTGGAAAGGCAGCAGCAGCAGGAGATGTGTGGCTGGCCCTTTCTTTGTCCCCTCTCAGGATGGAGTCTTCCTTTTGCAGGGAGGAGGGGGAATGGTGGAAAGGCAGCAGCAGCAGGAGATGTGTGGCTGGCCCTTTCTTTGTCCCCTCTCAGGATGGAATCTTCCTCTTGCAGGGAGGAGGGGGAATGGTGGAAAGACAGCAGCAGCAGGAGATGTGTGGCTGGCCCTTTCTTTGTCCCCTCTCAGGATGGAATCTTCCTCTTGCAGGGAGGAGGGGGAATGGTGGAAAGGCAGCAGCAGCAGGAGATGTGTGGCTGGCCCTTTCTTTGTCCCCTCTCAGGATGGAGTCTTCCTTTTGCAGGGAGGAGGGGGAATGGTGGAAATGCAGCAGCAGGAGATGTGTGGCTGGCCCTTTCTTTGTCCCCTTTCAGGATGGAGTCTTCCTTTTGCAGGGAGGAGGGGGAATGGTGGAAATGCAGCAGCAGGAGATGTGTGGCTGGCCCTTTCTTTGTCCCCTCTCAGGATGGAATCTTCCTCTTGCAGGGAGGAGGGGGAATGGTGGAAAGGCAGCAGCAGCAGGAGATGTGTGGCTGGCCCTTTCTTTGTCCCCTCTCAGGATGGAATCTTCCTCTTGCAGGGAGGAGGGGGAATGGTGGAAAGGCAGCAGCAGCAGGAGATGTGTGGCTGGCCCTTTCTTTGTCCCCTCTCAGGATGGAATCTTCCTCTTGCAGGGAGGAGGGGGAATGGTGGAAAGGCAGCAGCAGCAGGAGATGTGTGGCTGGCCCTTTCTTTGTCCCCTCTCAGGATGGAATCTTCCTTTTGCAGGGAGGAGGGGGAATGGTGGAAATGCAGCAGCAGGAGATGTGTGGCTGGCCCTTTCTTTGTCCCCTCTCAGGATGGAGTCTTCCTTTTGCAGGGAGGAGGGGGAATGGTGGAAAGGCAGCAGCAGCAGGAGATGTGTGGCTGGCCCTTTCTTTGTCCCCTCTCAGGATGGAGTCTTCCTTTTGCAGGGAGGAGGGGGAATGGTGGAAATGCAGCAGCAGGAGATGTGTGGCTGGCCCTTTCTTTGTCCCCTCTCAGGATGGAATCTTCCTCTTGCAGGGAGGAGGGGGAATGGTGGAAATGCAGCAGCAGCAGGAGATGTGTGGCTGGCCCTTTCTTTGTCCCCTCTCAGGATGGAATCTTCCTTTTGCAGGGAGGAGGGGGAATGGTGGAAATGCAGCAGCAGGAGATGTGTGGCTGGCCCTTTCTTTGTCCCCTCTCAGGATGGAATCTTCCTCTTGCAGGGAGGAGGGGGAATGGTGGAAATGCAGCAGCAGCAGGAGATGTGTGGCTGGCCCTTTCTTTGTCCCCTCTCAGGATGGAATCTTCCTTTTGCAGGGAGGAGGGGGAATGGTGGAAATGCAGCAGCAGGAGATGTGTGGCTGGCCCTTTCTTTGTCCCCTCTCAGGATGGAGTCTTCCTTTTGCAGGGAGGAGGGGGAATGGTGGAAAGGCAGCAGCAGCAGGAGATGTGTGGCTGGCCCTTTCTTTGTCCCCTCTCAGGATGGAGTCTTCCTTTTGCAGGGAGGAGGGGGAATGGTGGAAATGCAGCAGCAGGAGATGTGTGGCTGGCCCTTTCTTTGTCCCCTCTCAGGATGGAATCTTCCTCTTGCAGGGAGGAGGGGGAATGGTGGAATGCAGCAGCAGCAGGAGATGTGTGGCTGGCCCTTTCTTTGTCCCCTCTCAGGATGGAATCTTCCTCTTGCAGGGAGGAGGGGGAATGGTGGAAATGCTGCAGCAGGAGATGTGTGGCTGGCCCTTTCTTTGTCCCCTCTCAGGATGGAATCTTCCTCTTGCAGGGAGGAGGGGGGAATGGTGGAAAGGCAGCAGCAGCAGGAGATGTGAGGCTGGCCCTTTCTTTGTCCCCTCTCAGGATGGAGTCTTCCTTTTGCAGGGAGGAGGGGGAATGGTGGAAATGCAGCAGCAGCAGGAGATGTGTGGCTGGCCCTTTCTTTGTCCCCTCTCAGGATGGAATCTTCCTTTTGCAGGGAGGAGGGGGAATGGTGGAAAGGCAGCAGCAGCAGGAGATGTGTGGCTGGCCCTTTCTTTGTCCCCTCTCAGGATGGAATCTTCCTTTTGCAGGGAGGAGGGGGAATGGTGGAAAGGCAGCAGCAGCAGGAGATGTGTGGCTGGCCCTTTCTTTGTCCCCTCTCAGGATGGAATCTTCCTTTTGCAGGGAGGAGGGGGAATGGTGGAAAGGCAGCAGCAGCAGGAGATGTGTGGCTGGCCCTTTCTTTGTCCCCTCTCAGGATGGAATCTTCCTCTTGCAGGGAGGAGGGGGAATGGTGGAAAGGCAGCAGCAGCAGGAGATGTGTGGCTGGCCCTTTCTTTGTCCCCTCTCAGGATGGAATCTTCCTCTTGCAGGGAGGAGGGGGAATGGTGGAAAGGCAGCAGCAGCAGGAGATGTGTGGCTGGCCCTTTCTTTGTCCCCTCTCAGGATGGAATCTTCCTCTTGCAGGGAGGAGGGGGAATGGTGGAAAGGCAGCAGCAGCAGGAGATGTGTGGCTGGCCCTTTCTTTGTCCCCTCTCAGGATGGAATCTTCCTTTTGCAGGGAGGAGGGGGAATGGTGGAAATGCAGCAGCAGGAGATGCGTGGCTGGCCCTTTCTTTGTCCCCTCTCAGGATGGAGTCTTCCTTTTGCAGGGAGGAGGGGGAATGGTGGAAAGGCAGCAGCAGCAGGAGATGTGTGGCTGGCCCTTTCTTTGTCCCCTCTCAGGATGGAGTCTTCCTTTTGCAGGGAGGAGGGGGAATGGTGGAAATGCAGCAGCAGGAGATGTGTGGCTGGCCCTTTCTTTGTCCCCTCTCAGGATGGAATCTTCCTCTTGCAGGGAGGAGGGGGAATGGTGGAAATGCAGCAGCAGCAGGAGATGTGTGGCTGGCCCTTTCTTTGTCCCCTCTCAGGATGGAATCTTCCTTTTGCAGGGAGGAGGGGGAATGGTGGAAATGCAGCAGCAGGAGATGTGTGGCTGGCCCTTTCTTTGTCCCCTCTCAGGATGGAATCTTCCTCTTGCAGGGAGGAGGGGGAATGGTGGAAATGCAGCAGCAGCAGGAGATGTGTGGCTGGCCCTTTCTTTGTCCCCTCTCAGGATGGAATCTTCCTTTTGCAGGGAGGAGGGGGAATGGTGGAAATGCAGCAGCAGGAGATGTGTGGCTGGCCCTTTCTTTGTCCCCTCTCAGGATGGAGTCTTCCTTTTGCAGGGAGGAGGGGGAATGGTGGAAAGGCAGCAGCAGCAGGAGATGTGTGGCTGGCCCTTTCTTTGTCCCCTCTCAGGATGGAGTCTTCCTTTTGCAGGGAGGAGGGGGAATGGTGGAAATGCAGCAGCAGGAGATGTGTGGCTGGCCCTTTCTTTGTCCCCTCTCAGGATGGAATCTTCCTCTTGCAGGGAGGAGGGGGAATGGTGGAAATGCAGCAGCAGCAGGAGATGTGTGGCTGGCCCTTTCTTTGTCCCCTCTCAGGATGGAATCTTCCTCTTGCAGGGAGGAGGGGGAATGGTGGAAATGCAGCAGCAGGAGATGTGTGGCTGGCCCTTTCTTTGTCCCCTCTCAGGATGGAATCTTCCTCTTGCAGGGAGGAGGGGGAATGGTGGAAAGGCAGCAGCAGCAGGAGATGTGTGGCTGGCCCTTTCTTTGTCCCCTCTCAGGATGGAGTCTTCCTTTTGCAGGGAGGAGGGGGAATGGTGGAAATGCAGCAGCAGCAGGAGATGTGTGGCTGGCCCTTTCTTTGTCCCCTCTCAGGATGGAATCTTCCTTTTGCAGGGAGGAGGGGGAATGGTGGAAAGGCAGCAGCAGCAGGAGATGTGTGGCTGGCCCTTTCTTTGTCCCCTCTCAGGATGGAATCTTCCTCTTGCAGGGCGGAGGGGGAATGGTGGAAAGGCAGCAGCAGCAGGAGATGTGTGGCTGGCCCTTTCTTTGTCCCCTCTCAGGATGGAATCTTCCTTTTGCAGGGAGGAGGGGGAATGGTGGAAATGCAGCAGCAGGAGATGTGTGGCTGGCCCTTTCTTTGTCCCCTCTCAGGATGGAATCTTCCTCTTGCAGGGAGGAGGGGGAATGGTGGAAATGCAGCAGCAGGAGATGTGTGGCTGGCCCTTTCTTTGTCCCCTCTCAGGATGGAGTCTTCCTTTTGCAGGGAGGAGGGGAATGGTGGAAATGCAGCAGCAGGAGATGTGTGGCTGGCCCCTTTCTTTGTGCCCTCTCAGGATGGAGTCTTCCTTTTGCAGGGAGGAGGGGGAATGGTGGAAAGGCAGCAGCAGGAGATGTGTGGCTGGCCCTTTCTTTGTCCCCTCTCAGGATGGAATCTTCCTTTTGCAGGGAGGAGGGGGAATGGTGGAAATGCAGCAGCAGGAGATGTGTGGCTGGCCCTTTCTTTGTCCCCTCTCAGGATGGAATCTTCCTCTTGCAGGGAGGAGGGGGAATGGTGGAAATGCAGCAGCAAGAGATGTGTGGCTGGCCCTTTCTTTGTCCCCTCTCAGGATGGAGTCTTCCTCTTGCAGGGAGGAGGGGGAATGGTGGAAAGGCAGCAGCAGCAGGAGATGTGTGGCTGGCCCTTTCTTTGTCCCCTCTCAGGATGGAATCTTCCTCTTGCAGGGAGGAGGGGGAATGGTGGAAAGGCAGCAGCAGCAGGAGATGTGTGGCTGGCCCTTTCTTTGTCCCCTCTCAGGATGGAATCTTCCTCTTGCAGGGAGGAGGGGGAATGGTGGAAAGGCAGCAGCAGCAGGAGATGTGTGGCTGGCCCTTTCTTTGTCCCCTCTCAGGATGGAGTCTTCCTTTTGCAGGGAGGAGGGGGAATGGTGGAAAGGCAGCAGCAGGAGATGTGTGGCTGGCCCTTTCTTTGTCCCCTCTCAGGATGGAATCTTCCTTTTGCAGGGAGGAGGGGGAATGGTGGAAATGCAGCAGCAGGAGATGTGTGGCTGGCCCTTTCTTTGTCCCCTCTCAGGATGGAATCTTCCTCTTGCAGGGAGGAGGGGGAATGGTGGAAAGGCAGCAGCAGCAGGAGATGTGTGGCTGGCCCTTTCTTTGTCCCCTCTCAGGATGGAATCTTCCTCTTACAGGGAGGAGGGGGAATGGTGGAAAGGCAGCAGCAGCAGGAGATGTGTGGCTGGCCCTTTCTTTGTCCCCTCTCAGGATGGAATCTTCCTCTTGCAGGGAGGAGGGGGAATGGTGGAAATGCAGCAGCAGCAGGAGATGTGTGGCTGGCCCTTTCTTTGTCCCCTCTCACGATGGAGTCTTCCTTTTGCAGGGAGGAGGGGGAATGGTGGAAAGGCAGCAGCAGCAGGAGATGTGTGGCTAGCCCTTTCTTTGTCCCCTCTCAGGATGGAATCTTCCTTTTACAGGGAGGAGGGGGAATGGTGGAAAGGCAGCAGCAGCAGGAGATGTGTGGCTGGCCCTTTCTTTGTCCCCTCTCAGGATGAAGTCTTCCTCTTGCAGGGAGGAGGGGGAATGGTGGAAAGGCAGCAGCAGCAGGAGATGTGTGGCTGGCCCTTTCTTTGTCCCCTCTCAGGATGGAATCTTCCTCTTGCAGGGAGGAGGGGGAATGGTGGAAAGGCAGCAGCAGCAGGAGATGTGTGGCTGGCCCTTTCTTTGTCCCCTCTCAGGATGGAGTCTTCCTTTTGCAGGGAGGAGGGGGAATGGTGGAAAGGCAGCAGCAGCAGGAGATGTGTGGCTGGCCCTTTCTTTGTCCCCTCTCAGGATGGAGTCTTCCTTTTGCAGGGAGGAGGGGGAATGGTGGAAAGGCAGCAGCAGCAGGAGATGTGTGGCTGGCCCTTTCTTTGTCCCCTCTCAGGATGGAGTCTTCCTTTTGCAGGGAGGAGGGGGAATGGTGGAAAGGCAGCAGCAGCAGGAGATGTGTGGCTGGCCCTTTCTTTGTCCCCTCTCAGGATGGAATCTTCCTTTTGCAGGGAGGAGGGGGAATGGTGGAAAGGCAGCAGCAGCAAGAGATGTGTGGCTGGCCCTTTCTTTGTCCCCTCTCAGGATGGAATCTTCCTTTTGCAGGGAGGAGGGGGAATGGTGGAAATGCAGCAGCAGGAGATGTGTGGCTGGCCCTTTCTTTGTCCCCTCTCAGGATGGAATCTTCCTCTTGCAGGGAGGAGGGGGAATGGTGGAAAGGCAGCAGCAGGAGATGTGTGGCTGGCCCTTTCTTTGTCCCCTCTCAGGATGGAATCTTCCTCTTGCAGGGAGGAGGGGGAATGGTGGAAATGCAGCAGCAGCAAGAGATGTGTGGCTGGCCCTTTCTTTGTCCCCTCTCAGGATGGAATCTTCCTTTTGCAGGGAGGAGGGGGAATGGTGGAAAGGCAGCAGCAGCAGGAGATGTGTGGCTGGCCCTTTCTTTGTCCCCTCTCAGGATGGAGTCTTCCTCTTGCAGGGAGGAGGGGGAATGGTGGAAAGGCAGCAGCAGCAAGAGATGTGTGGCTGGCCCTTTCTTTGTCCCGTCTCAGGATGGAGTCTTC